>ML682004.1:6658095-6863563 GCA_007922195.1 Podocnemis expansa
GCAGCAGGGGTAGCAGTGAGGAAAGGGCAGAGCAGGGGGCAGCAGGGAGCAACAGTGAGGAAGGGGCAGAGCAGGGGGGCAACAGCAGGAAAGTGAGAAGTGAGGAAAAGGCAGAGGAGGGGTGACAGTAGTGAGGAAAGGGCAGAGCAGGAGGGCATGAGTGAGAAACAGACAGCAGGGGAGCAAGGGAAAAGCAGCAGCAGAGATTTTGGGGTAGGGAAGCTGTCAGAAACTCCAGAGGAAGCCAGCAGCAGTGGGTGGGGGGTTAGGGGCCAAGGCCAAAAGGGGATCTCGGCTTATACCTGGGTCACCAATTGTAGCTTCTTTTTTGCACTCAGAATTGGGGGGTTGGCTTATGCCCAGATCGGCTTATGCCCAAGTATATACAGTAAGTCTATTTAAACAAATGCTTAAGAGAGTAGAGAGATCTAAGCCTAATTTTTGTTTCTACTTATTGATCCAGCAGAAAATCCTCAAGATTTATTAGCTAATGAGTTGGCTATGAAATTAATGCTGTAGTATTGGTCTTGTCCTGTCTTCAATTTATGTTTAAGCATCACTTTTCATTCTGAAAGGATCACTAAATGGTTTGTAAATAGTGTATATACAGCAGTAATTAAGTACCAGAGTGTTTGGGGTGGAGGACCTTGGTAGGTTAGTATCATGCAGTTCACTAGTGGTAATGTGAATTATGACCAAGGAAACAAGCAAAATTGCACAGAATCCCTCTATTTTCATGTCTCCAATTGAAAGTACCCAAAGTGCACAGATTTTCAATTTATTTTTTTCCCCAGAGGATTGAAAGCCTGAGTCAGCTTGGTTAGGATTTGAATGTGTGGTTTTGGGGAGCTGAGATATTTCAGACCTGACTCGTCAGTAAACTCTCCCCTCTGACAGTAATCCTCGTATTAGTTCAGTAATTCATCTCCTACAGTCCTGGATGAGATAAGAAAAAACTGTCCTGCAATTCATGGGAACTGCAGGGAATCAAAAACTGTGAGTCAAGCACTAACTTAAGTCTTTTCTGTCTTGTCCTGAGGAACATTGGAACTTGGTATATGAACATATTTGAACTGTTAACAAAAATCATCAGTCAGAAGCATTGGACAGTTATAGATGCAGCCTTTTTCTTTTCTGTGTTCTTTCTACCTGCTGTTTCATTATATTGCGATATACCTGAGCTGATTTCCTTTATGCAGAGCCTGGGTTTAGGGTGCATAAAGTCCACAGTTGTGGAACAACAAATGTCAGCTGTAATCTTTGACATAGTGTGAACTTCATTCTGCATCCTTTCAGAGGATGGTGGTGTTCCCATTGCAGTGTGCTGTCCACGCTCCTGGAAAGAATTTTTCTGGAGGCAGACGAGCATGCTCGCTACCCAAACTTCCACTGATTCCTAATCACAAGCCATTGCATAAAGCTGTAGCGTGTCCCTAACTTAGACCAACAAAGCAGATAAAATCTACCAGATTGTCCCTGTGAAGGTGCAGTTTTAAAGAGGAATCCATAGCCTCTGTTTTTAGATGATCATGAAGAGCCTTTTAACCTAAAATAGAATGGAAGGTTTTAGCCTTGAAAGTGACTTCTGTGCATTTGCCTTTATTGCCTAAGCCCCATGAGCCCAAGTCAGCTTACCTCAGCCTGCCAAGCCTGTGCTGCGCGTCTTATCCCTCTGTAGGTATGCCCCGGATTAGTCTTTCCATGCCATACTTGACAATTCAGAGAAGCCATTTGACATTAACAAAGAAACACACTGCACAAAGCAAAGCTAATTTTGAAATAAGGTTCACAACACAGTATGGCAATAAGAGCTTTTTTTTCATTCTCAGACTGTTAAACTGCAGATGATGGGTACAGTTTTTCATTAGGAACAAAATTTCACCCTAGCCTCAATTTTTTTAATGCTATTAATTTAATTCACACCTTTAATATAATGGAAACAATTTTCTTGACTCTAAATTTCTTTAATAGAATCTCCTTTTGTAGTTTTTGATTTCATAGCCTGCACTGATGTCCCAGAAGTTTCTCTATTATGTCAAGACGTATAAAAGTATGTGTCTTCCAACTTGCAGATCCATTGATGTTATAAATGTAACTATAAGAATCTTTTTTTTTGTTGACTGCTTGGAGAGTGATATAGTTCTAAACATTTTATTTGGATGGTTTCTGCCTCTACTGCCAGGCACCTTATTTTCCCTAAATCCAGATCTACAGAGGTCAGAGAGAATGAAAATATGAAACTAATAAATGGAAAGCTCCAGAGTAACCTGAAATGACTTGACTTCAAAGTTCTGGCACTTCCGAGACTAGAGACAACTGGCAGCTGCTTCTGGAGGTGCCCGGACACCTCCCGTCTGCGGGAAGTAGAGTTCTTCTTTATAACCCTGCTAGGTCTATGACCCATGAAAGCAATGACATTACATGCATATGTCAAAAGGGATTTTAAGTGCCAGGATGGCAGTAGTACCTAGTGGTGATACTCTGACCTCTGCTGCCCAAAGGCCAAAGTCAATGGCCACCTTGCTGAGTCAGTGACTGTGTCACCCAGTGGTGACAGTGTGTATTTTTTCTGTGTCTATTTGAAGTTGTATGGCTCATTTTGGGCTTCTGTCACACATACAGAGAGGGCTATGTCACCCGTTTAAGTCTCTGAAGTTTGAAAGGCTTGTGTTTGTGCAATCCACTTTTAAAACAAACTCCTACCTATTTGATTAGCATAGAACCTGAACATTCACATGGTGAGGAATACTTCTGGGTAAGCTGTGACATGTATTTGAAACCACACTCAGCTTTCTCTGAGAGAGTTTTGTCCTAATTATACAGAATAATATTTTTTCATGCCTTTATTATTTTCAGATTAATGTAACCGTTTATTCACTAAGAAGTGCTTCTTACTTTGTTGAACTTCTAATCACTGAGATGCACCTATTTCTTTGCTATTTAAATAAGTCAGATGTTGTGTATTTTATTTTTAAAAACCCACTTCAGATCTCTTTAATGACACCTCCTTCCCCCCAAAGATGCAGTATAATGTATTTTCAAAATTCAGGTCTAAAACAATAATCACTTTAATGAGCAATCAAATATGCATTCTTAACATCTCAAGTATACTTTTTGCAAAATATCTGCCTTTCCAAGAGTGACATATCTCATTTCTGTTTTGAGATTCAACTGCATTAGTGTACACTTGTCAGACTTGTATATCTGAATTCCATTTGTCAGATATGCTAGATCTCTGCTAACACTTTTACCCACTGCTCAGGTTGCACCACTTTTGAACCACTTAACACATTTCAAGTGCCTGAGTGCTAACAAACTCTTCCTTATTTCATAGTGTTCTGCTATTACAGCTGCCCAGAAGTGCTTTTCCACATCTAAATGGACAAATAATAAACTTAAATGCTAGTGCAGAAACTAAAATAAAAGTTGTTAGAGTTCAGGATGAAAGTGTGGTTCATCAAAGGTCAGCTAATATAACTCAAAATTACATTTTCTCTTACAAATAAAGTCCTCCCCAAATATTAGAATATCTTGAAACTCACTTCGTAGTTGCTTGCTGATTTCCAAAGCGATAGCCGTGTTAGTCTAGTCCAGCAAAAAAAAACAAAACAAAACCAAAAAAAAACAAGGAGTCGTGTGGCACTTTAAGACTAACAAATTTATTTTTTGCATGAGCTTTCGTGGGAGAAAATCCCACTTCGTCAGATGCTTCGAAGATGGGTGAACTTACAGAATGGAATGAAAATAAATGCAAGGGGGTGTAAAACATAGGATCAGGTCATACAGTAACAGCAAATCAGAGCAGTTGTTAGGTTCAAACCATGGGACACTGGAAGTCAAATTAACTTTTGTAATGGGAAAAGAACCCATAGTCTCAATTAAGTTCTGCTTTCACAAAATTTAGCTTGCATATTAATTCGAGTTCAGCTGTTTCTCTTTGAAGTCTTGATGTCCCAGCCACGTCTCTGACGACAGTCATTAACAAATCATTTATCGAGTGATTAGAAAGATGGAAGTGCTCAGCAACTGGTTTCTTTGTTCTGTGATTTCTGATATCAGCTCTGTGCTCATTTATCCTTTTGTGCAGCGATTGTCCTGTTTGTCCAATGTATACAGTGTTGGGGCATTTCTTGCACATGATGGCATAGACCACATTAGTAGATGAGCAGGTAGATGAGCCTTTGATGGAGTAGCAGGCTTCATTAGGACCTATGATGGTATCTATTGTGCAGATATGTGGGCAGACTTGGCAGCACGGTTTGTTGCAGGGGTGTGTGCCTGCTTCAATGTTTCTGTTGTTAGATCTGTAGTTGCTGGTGAGTATCTGTTTAAGATTGGGTGGCTGTCTGTAGGCAATGAGAGGTCTGTCTCCCAAGGCTTGAGAGAGAGAGGGGTCATCTTTTAGAATAGGCTGTAGGTCCTTAATGATCTGTTTCAGAGGTCTGACTTGGGGGTTGTATGTGGCGACTAGTGGTGTTCTGTTGTTTTCTTTCTTGGTCCTCACCTGTAGTAGATGACTTCGGGGAACCCATATAGCTCTGTCAATTTTTCTTGCTTCCCCAGGTGGGTACTGTAGTTTCAAGAATGCTTGATAGAGATCCTCAAGATGTCTGTCTCTGTCATCAGAGCAGATGCGGTTATATCTTAGGGCTTGGCTGTAGACAGTGGATCATGTGGTGTGTTTAGGATGGAAGCTCAAAGGATGTAGGTAACTATACCGATCAGTAGGTTTTTAGTACAGGGTGGTGGTGATGTGTCTATCCCTGATTTGTACTGTAGTGTCGAGAAAGTGGATCTCCTGTGTGGAGTTTTCCAGGCTCAATTTGATGGTGGGGTGGAAATTGTTGAAATCTCTGTGAAAATCTTCAAGAGCATCCCTGCCATGTGTCCAGATGATGAAGATGTCATCAATGTAGCAAAGGTAAAGAGGAGGTGTTTTGGGATGAGACTTGAGGAAACGTTGTTCTAAGTCGCCCATAAAGATGTTGGCATATTGTGGGGCCATGCAGGTGCCCATAGCAGTGCCACTGATTTGGAGATATAAATGATCCTGAAATCTGAAGTGGTCGTGAGTGAGCACAAAGTCACAAAGTTCAGTCACAAACTCTGCTGTGTCATCATCTGGGATGGTTCTTCTAATAGCTTGTAATCCATCCTTGTGTGGGATGTTGGTGTAAAGAGCTTCTACATCCATAGTGGCCAAAATGGTGTTTTCTGGAAGTTCTCCAATGGACTGTATTTTCCTCAGGAAGTCCAACCCCAAACCATCTGCTTCTTCTCTCCTTACTCCCTTTCCTTACATGTGCTTCTCCTTTTGCCCTTTCCATAAATTTCCTTCTTTAACCTTCAAATCCCTAGCACTCCATACCTTTCCATGGATGAAACGTGGCATGCCAAATGTCAAGGTGTGCTGTATTTCCTTTTAGTCACAGGTTCATAACAGGAAGCCATCTTCAGCCTTAACAAAGGAACTACCTCTCTGTTCATTTATATTCTAGATATATTCCACAGTTGGCCTTGGTATACCTTATCTTAGCAGTTACTGTGTGACTTGTACCAGGTGCTGAACATTCTCAACTCTCAGTCTAACGCAAGTTGAAGCTGCTCAGCTATAGCAGGATCAGGATGTGTATCACTGGTCCAGGAAAGTACTTAATCTTGTACTTAAATTTAAGCACAAAATTAAGTCCCATAGGACTCAAGCAATGCTGAACTTCAGGCACATAACTAAGTGCTTTCCTGAAATGGGGCCAGAATTTGTACCCAGGAGCCTTGCTTCCAAAATGTCAAAAATGTACATTCAGATGTCATCTGATTGTTAGTATCTCAGTACTTTAATTCTCCTGCCTAGTTTGTTGATAAAGCATATAACCTCAAAAGGTCACATACTCCTTAAAAGATACCATCTCTTCTCTCTTCCATGTGTGCAAGAAAAATAATGCTTTCTTAGAAATGTACTGTTACATTATATTGATTTGAATGAGCAATGGTAGAACTCCATATACCTCTACCTTGTAAAGGGCAGGTAATATTCTCCTGAGATGGCCGTGAAGCTCAGTACACACAATACTGTAATGAAAGGTCATTTCGAATGTTTGTTTAACACCTGAATTTGTTGGCCTTAAGCCCGACCTGTTATATATTTAACTACTTTGCCTTCCAATTTGTGATTATAGCTGGTGGTTTTTGAATTTGCTTTTGCATTTATGATTTGCCTTGTTCATATGATGAACAAGTGAATGTTCAGTGAAAATGTCAGGTCAGACACATTATGAAGGGGCAAGGTATAAAATTATTTCCATTAGTCAAGATGCAGCATGCATGGGACCTCAACAGACAGTCCACTTAAGAAATGAGAGATTTAGATGTATGACTTGATTCATTAATCGTTCAGCACTCTGAAGGTATTTTTCCCTGAGGTGCTGACTCATGATTTTGTTTTATTTTACAGTATTGTTTATTGTGTTGTGCATATCCAATAGAGGCTGAATGGATCCCAATAAATTAGCCACATCTGCCTTATATAATGAGGGACATGATATATCAATTTGTGACTCCAGTTGTAGACAAGTGTAACCACATTGATTTCAAAGCTTTAATACTAGTGCACAACTGGTGTTAAGCAGTGGTGAATAAGACCCATAATACCCTTATGGAAATCAGACTTCATGCTCCTAATAAACCACAAAAATGTTTTGTAAAAACTGTCTATTCAAACAAAGTTATGTTTGCACTTTAGAGTAGTTTATTGTGTGTGTAAAATATATTATTATAATTTCTATTTTTTTCTGTAATACCTTTCAATTAATTTTTTTCCATTAAGAAATCTGTCACTGAAAAACAAAATGTCAGTTGTTGTTAATTTTAGGGATTTTAAAATTGTAAAAGTAGGAAAATTCTGAATGCAAGATACAAATTTGGATTGGTGTTTCATACTTGCCTCACATCAGTGGGCTGGATTATCCTCTCAGGATGACTTTACACCACTGTATTTCTGTTATCTTCAGTGCAGTTACTCGAGTTATATGAGTGAAAATGAGAGATGAATCAAGTATTGTGTATCTCCTTTTTTATCAGTGTTTTCCAGGATGTTAGTCATAATATGTAAGCTCATACTGTTAAGAAAGTTATTTATTCAGTATTCCTTAATATGTGTGTCACGGGTACATGACTAGTAGCAAAGACTTATTTACACAGTTCATATTTACTCAGAGCCATACTACAATGTCTTTGCACATATTTAGTAATACCTTACTCTGCTACAATGACTTTAATAGATAAGTGAGATAAATAATATGTAAGGTAAGATAGATAATAGATAAAATTTTACTCAGTGAGAGTAAGAATGCCCTTAATAGTCTGTTGTTATCTCTCATCCAAGAGTATGTCTAAATAGCAAAGAAAATCCTGTGGCTGGCTCAGGACAGCAGATTCAGGCTTGCAGGGCTCAGGTGCTGAGACTGCTTCATTGCTGGGTAGATTTCCAGGCTTGGGCTGCAGGAAACCTTCTCACCTCACTAGGGCCTAGAATGAGCCTGAGGCCAGAAGTTGACACAGAATTGAAAGAGACCCTCAGCTGGAGGACTTGGCCACACTGCAGGTTCTGCAGCAATCAGTGTAGCGGGATTGATTGAGCACGTCATGTAAAGCTGCTCGATCAATGAGAGACGGTTCTCCAGTCAATGCTGTTAGTCCACCTCTCTAAAAGGAGTAAGACCGCATCAGTGCGAGCAATGAGATGTGGGAACCAAAGTACATCAATGTAAGTACATCGACGGGAGACATAACATAGCTTGTGTATCTCCCGTCAACTGCCTATGACATTGTAAACCAACGCTGAATCACATGAGCCCATGTCAGCTAGCACAGGCGAGCCATTGGTGTCTAATTGTGTGTAGACATATCCTCAGGGGCCTGAACCAAAGACTAGGGACTTCAGTGGGTGTTTTTTTTTTTTTTGGATCATACCATAAATTCATAGCTGCATACTATTGTCCTGACTGATACTCTAGGTATCCTGTAGTTTGTTTGACGCTACTTAACCATACGAATTTTGTAATTATTGTTTTGAGTTAGTAAGATAGCTATGGATGTGCAGTAAGTCTGTGTCCTAAAAATCCTTTTGAAATTTTGGATGGGGAGAAAATACAGTTCATGTAGAGTAACTTGCTTGGCAAATAAAATGATTGTTTGTGACACTAATCTCCAAGGTATTTGAATGCCTTCGAGGAGCACATTAAGTGCAACGTACAGCAATTGTCAAGTAATTCTTTCCTTCTTTTTTCTTCCTTTCCCCAGTGGGAAAACAAAAGGCAGAAATGTCTCCAAACTACAGGCCAAATTCTGTTCCAAGTTTTCATTGTGTGCAATGGAATTGTAGGGTGTGTAAAATGGAGCACAGTTTAACACCTTTCTTTATAGCAAACACAGGTACAAACTTATTCTTCAAGAGCCATCCTTTTGACCTAACAAAACCTGTGACCACAGCTGCTCTTCCTCAGTCATCAAATATGAGGGCCTTCAAATGCGAAGGACAATTGCAGCTTTCTTTTAAAATCAAAAGTTCATTTCTAGCTCCTGTTGTTAAGTAAATGTTGTTAACCAGTCACTGATGTTGAATTGTAGATTAGATTCTCCTTTCCTGTGCCAAGTCTTGGGAGGGGACTTCAGGGAGGAAATCTACAAAGTTTGTAGGGGATGGCCTTTAAGAGCCATTAACATGTCTAAAGTGGCGTCTTTTTTCCACGTGAGATTTCCATTTCAATGTGTGGTGGGCTGGTTTATCTGTATTGTCTCTTGCTATACCTAGGTTGTAACTTTAATTTTAATTGGTAACCCTTAATTTAAAAGTGACTGTGGTTTTGTCTGCTAATACAAAATGTTGCAGAGAGCAAGTTATCTTCTCAAGTCCTGATTCAAAACAGCAGTTAGTAATGTACTTAACCCTAAGCACATAAATGTCCATCACAGAATCATAAAATCATAGAATCCTAGGGTTGGAAGGGACCTCATAGGTCATCTAGTCCAACCCCCTGCCAGAGGCAGGACCACTCCCACTAAACCATCCCAGTCATGGTTTTGTCCAGCTGGGCCTTAAACACCTCCAAAGATGGAGATTTCACTACCTCCCTCGGCAGCTCATTCCAATGCTTCACCACTCGCCTAGTAAAAAAAGTTTTTTCTAATATCCAGCCTCGACCTCCTTAACCACAACTTGAGACTATTGCTCCTCATTCTGTCCTCTGTTACTACCGAGAACAGTTGAGCTCCATCTTCCTTGGAGCATCCCTTCAAGTAGTTGAAGGTTGCTATCAAATCCCCCTCCAATCTTCTCTTCTGCAGACTAAATAAGCCTAATGCTTTCAGTCTTTTCTCATAGGGCTTGTGCTCCAGCCCTTTAATCATTTTGGTTGCCCTCCGCTGAACTCTCTCTGGCATGTCCCTGTCCTTTTTGTAGTGGGGAGCCCAAAACTGAACACAGTATTCTAGATGTGGCTTCACCAGTGCAGAATAGAGGGGAATGATCACATCCCTTGATCTGCTGGTAATACTTCTTTTGATGCAGCCCAGTATGCCATTGGCCTTTCTGGCAGCAAGAGCACACTGCTGACTCATATCCAGCTTCCCATCCACCATGACCCCCAGGTCCTTTTCTACACTGCTGCTACTTAGCTGAGTGTTCCCCAGCCTGTAGCAGTGCATGGGGTTTTTTCGTCCCACGTGCAGGATTTTACACTTGTCCTTATTGAACCTCATAAGATTTCTATTGGCCCACTGTTCCAATTTATCTAGGTCTCCCTGAATCCTGTCCTTGCCCTCCAATGTGTCTACTGTTCCCCTCAGCTTGGTGTCATCCGCAAACTTACTAGAGTGCAGTCTATTCCATCATCCAGATCATTGATGAAAATGTTGAACAGAACCGGCCCTAGTACCGACCCCTGGGGCACACCACTTGTTACTGGTTGCCAGCTAGACATGGAATCATTGATTCCTACATGCTGAAACCATTGATCTAGCCAGTTTTCTATGCCCCTTATAGTCCACCTATCCAACCCATACTTCCAGCCCTACTCAGCAAAGCACCTAGGCTATGTCTATACTAGAGGGCTCAGCTAAATCAAATTAAAGTCTACTTTATTAAGTCGACTTAGAGAGTCCCCATTTATTTAGGTCGACTTAAGCCAGGGGACCCATTTAAATTTGATTTAATGAAGTCAACTTTAAATGGGTGCCCTGCCTTGAGTTGACTTTATAAAGTCGACTTACATGGCTCTCCTGCCTTAAGTCAACTTTAATGGCTACATTTTATTAAGTCAATTTAATAAAGTCAACTTAACCCTTCAAGTTGACTTTAAGGGTGCGAGTTATTAAGTCGACTTAAGCAAGTGCTTAAGTCGACTTAATGAACTCGAAATGTGGCCATGGAGTTGCTTAAGTCAACTTAAGCCTGGTTGAGTTGACGTAAACCTCCAGTGTAGACAAAGCCCTAGACACTACACTTCTTTTCCCTACCTGAACCAGTCCATAAGTGGAGCTAAAGGAGTGCTTTTCCTGTGCAGGAATGGCTCTGATTTTCAGCTGGCAAGAAACATAATAGAATAATTTCCTGTCAGAATATTCAGTTTCATTGAAATAAAAACATTGCACGAGAACATATTGATTTCTATGACATGTTTGACAGAAGAAAATAAAAAATAAATAGTTCCAATTTTCTCATTTTGTTTCAGTAGTGTTCAAGCATTTTGTTTTGGTATGAAACAAATGAAAAATGCTTTGTTTGTACCTTTGTTTAAATTAATTTTGTTTTGACTTTATTGAATGTTATTTTAACTTTTAATATTATTAAATGCATTTAAATATACATTATATGTTATTGTATATAACACTGTATTGTTTTGACATTATCAAAATGAAACTTTGTCCTAACTGAAAAAGTACAGAATTTCTGTCCTGCTCAGATTTTGGGGGCTTTAAATTTTTATTCGGATTTGAAACAAAAACAAATTTTGAAATGTCAGAAGTCACCATAAAACAGAAATTCTGTTTTCCAACCAGTGATGATCTGCTCTGTCTCTTGTTGAGGTCATGAGTGAATTATTCATTATGTTGCTCTGTTGGCTTGTCCAGTCTGAATCCTTCAGTTATATTATCAACTCCAGTTCAACACTGGAGTTGCATGACTATTTATGCACTGCATTGCTGAATCAGGACACAGTCAGAATGGTATTTAACCCTATTTTTAAAGACATGTACTCCACAAGGGTTTATGGGAGCTAAGCTGCTTAGGAAAAATTTAAAAAAACCAAACAAACAGATTTTGATTAAGAAAGAAGTATCTTTGTGCTGGGAGTGTAAAATGACAAAAAACAAATTTCATTCTGGGCATTCTTGATGTTAACAAAAAAGAAATCCAATAAAAAAAAATCTCTGCAAAAGTGATCAAGTGATCAACTTCAAGGATATTCCTCTACTGAACAAAGTGCTGGATGCACTATGAGCAATGTTTACCAAAATGCAATTTTGGATTATGGTGATTTAACACACTTTAAAACCTCCCGTCTTTAGACTCAGTAGCCCATCTATTTTAGAAGCCTAAGCAAATAACATATGGTATAGTAACTGCACTGTTACTACCTGAAGGTTAAGTGAGAATTGTGTTGGTCTTTCATCATTTTTAAAGAATGAGAGTTGTCTCTTGTGAGCAAATGAAACAAATTATTACTGAATTTAATCCTCCTTGGAAAGCACATCTATTGGAATACATTTGTTTACTTCAGGCCATGTAACTGGTCCTTTAAATCTGTTTCTAATTTATTTTAACTCAGAAATATGAGGTAAATACAGAAATTATGTGTTAATAAAATCCTCTGATGTTCCCAGCTGCCATGTGAAATAACAGTTGCGGTTCACTGAAAATGACTTTGGACCAACACTTTTGTATGTGATTTTTAGTTTTTATTTTCATCCATGCCAGAACTCTCCTGTGACACTTCTTTTTTATTCATGTTTAATGAGTGGTTCACGTTCTTGTATGAGTCAGGAAAGAATGCATAAAACGTTTAACTTTCTTTTTCTAATTTATTTGGCCAAAAGTAAGAGCTTAAGAAGCGATGTCCAGCTGGTGTTTGTGGTCAAGTGTAGACCTTGTTGAAAATCGTCCACTATTAAAATATAATGCACCATGTCCATCTTCATCTCTGTCTCCACTGCCATTTACACTCTTCCTGGCTTTACTCTTTTTCTCCTGTCTCTATCATGTGTTTTTGAATTTCTGTGCACTCTTCTCTATAATGCTTTCTTACCTCCCCCATCCCCTTATTACTTCGTCCTTCCATTTGGCATTCTCTGCCTTTCCTAATGCCCTACCCTGTCTTTCTCTTACATTTTTTATATCTCTCCCTTTTTGAGTGCCTCACTCTGCAAATGCTTCATTCCTAAACTGCAACTGTCCTAAGGCTCTCCTGAGCAAAGTGTAATTTTGCCAGATAGAGAGAGCCTCTATAACTGAAGCTAGTCTGCTTTAATGTACTTATATTTTCTGAATGGAAGCTAATCATTGTTTATGGATGTGTATCACTTGTTCATATCCAGGAGTATTAAGCACAGAATACCATGGTGATTGCATAAAGGCAGTGAATGGGCTGACCTCTAGAGTGCCAAAACATAAAAGGGCCAGTTTCTCATCTAATGTAAATTGGCATAGTTCCACTGAAGGCATTGGACAGCTATAAATATATTAACATGAGAAGAGACACTGCCATGATAGCTGGCAAAACGTTATCTAGTTATTAAAACATCAAAGGACAGTGGTTTCATTTTAACCAGATATTCAGGCCACTACATATATAGCGTAGAGGACAGTATTCTATGTTATGTCTATGGAGTTTAATGAGTTATTTTTTCATTTAAAAATGTGAATTTAATTAAGTGATTTTACTTCACTGGGACTTCATCATATGCTCCTTAGTGTTTTCCTGAATTTTAAGTTACTAAACTGCTTGCTTTAGTTTGAATTTGTGTTTTAAAAAAAAGTGGGGTCAGGAGAAGGCATCTTCTACCATAATCTGAATTATAAAAAAATTGATTTTTATGTCTCAGTTATGAATTATGGGGTATAAAATGAAACTAGTGACACAAACACAATAAGGTACTTCAGGTGGCACCATTATACAATGTCCTATTCTTTTTGGAGCCATATATTTCTACTTAGGCATGTGCATGCTTGTCTGTTCTGAGGTCATTCAACTTCTCTGGGGCCAGAATTTCATAACACAGTGTAAATGTACACATTGCTGTGTTCGCTGCAGTCATCTGAAGAAAATAAAATTGGTGATAATGGGATTTGCTTTGTATTGAGAACATAAAGATAGATGCTTCTGTTTTCATGTTAGTATAATTTGTATCAGTGTAAGAATTCTGATATTTTAATCAATATAATGTGCTTAAAATCACCTTTAAGTTTAACCTGAACCCTTCATAATGATAGAGGATGGGATTTTTCACAGGAGTTTAGCACTGGCCTAACTTTGGTGTCAGCAGCAGCTGTTCCATCATACTACTACAGTGTAGACGTTACCTATGCCATTGGATCAGGTTCTTCTGCTGACACAGGAGATCCACCCCCCCAAGAGGCAGTAGCTAGGTTGACCTAGTACTGTTTACCTTGGGATTAGGTCATCTTAAATAAATTACTCAAAGATTTGGTCTTTTCACATCCATGAGCGATGTAGCTGAGTCAATCTCAGTGCTTTACCATGAGTCTCCAGCACCTGATGGCCGCTGCTTGCATTTGCTCCCATGTCCTTAGGTATCAAGCACCCCCTGCGCAGGGCAGGATGGGTACCCAGTTCCCATTGCATGGCGTTGCCCCCCAAACTGCCCTGGGAAGGACTGTATCAGTGGGGGGTATGATGTTTTCTCATCCTGTGCCCTGGGAACTTTCTGGCCATCATGGCAGTGGCTCCCTCAGCTCTGGCTGGGCTCTGCTGCCAACCCCCTCCTTCACACTTTCCCATCATGTAGCACCTGTCTCTCCTGCTCCAGCCCCACAGGCTGATCAGATCCAGCACTGGCTCTCCACAGCTCCCCAGCCATGCCTGCCTTGGGTTCTGTGTGGGTCATAGCCCCCTGAGACCCCCAATCCCTTTGTGTTGTAAAGGACCCATCCAGCAGCATTCCTCCTCTATGCCAGCACCTGGGGCCTAACCCCGTCCGTCCCTCCATGAATCCGCCGCTGGTTGACCTAAATATATATTGTGCCCTAGGCCTGAGAATGGCTCCCCTTCCCTCCTGAGAAAATCCAGATAAGTTTCATATCTCTGAAGAAGGCCATTTCTGTAAGAAAATTGTTTATAATTGATGGTAATATAGTGACCTTGTTTGACAATAAATATAAGAAGTTTTTTTTATGCTACTATTTAGAACTTTAGTCTAAACACACAAAACATTCAAACTGAGAATCTTACCATGCAAACATTTTTCATTGATGTCATAACTACTTTTCTTATTTATTGCTTTCAGCTTTTCCCAACTCAACAATCTACCATGGACTTTCTGTATAAGCTTGGCAAATTGCTAGTGCTTTCTCTGCATTGGTACCCCTACAGTAAAATGAGAATAATAAAAAAGTTATAGTATTTTGAGCCTTACTTTATTAATGTTTGTAAAGGATGAAGTGGAAGACACTATAGAAATTTAAGATATCATTAAAACTGCTATGAATCTATAGAAATTCAGCAATTACAGTACAGAAAGAGGATAGGATGTATATCAAAGCCAAACTGCAAATTTACATAAAAGTGATGTACATCTGGAGCAACACAATTCACATGTTGGGTTCCCTGAAAAAATATTTACTCAGCTGCAGAAAGCATAAGTTTTAGTGAACATCAGGAATTATATGAATGTGTTGGTATGGTAGGAATACCTTAATTAACTCATGTTTCATCAAACAGAGTGATAGCAGGAACCAAAATAGCTAAATCTACCAGATCTACAAAAAGACGGTGCACTGAAAAAATGAAAGACCTGGTCCTCAGCTAGTGTTAAATGACACAGATTCATTGAAGTCTGTGGAGGCATCTTTATACCAGTTAAGGATGTGACCCATAGTGTTTCAGTTTGGACCAAAGAGATAGGCATTGGAAGCTTTTCTTGAGCAAAATTTTGAAGCGACAAAAGGTGCTTCTCTTTTTGCCTGATATGAGAAATTGGTTTAATAGAAGAAAATGTCATGAGAAACATTTACCGGTGAAGCACTGTGCCTGTATGTGCCTTTTTGGGTTGTATGATCTTTTCTTTCCTATTCATAAAATTTATCTTTTTCATATTAGACCTCAATAGGAGGATATATCTGTGTATGGAACAGTATTCATTTCTCTGTATAATTTCTAATTTTCAGAAGTTTTCATGTGAGTTTTTTAACCTTGCTCTTTTATATGTATGCTAATATTTTAGCAAATTTAGAGTGACATGGTCTTGACTATTGGGATATTCTGTACACTTTCATAAAGAGGCTGTTATCTAATACTAAACAATGTCAAAAGCTGATCTGGCAGGGGAAAAACTACTGCACAGCCTACCCCAGGCTGTCTCAGCCTTCAGCATGAAGGCCTTAAGGGATAGGCATCTTGACAGAATAAAATAGGCTGATGCTTATGGCTGTCCAACATCCTGACAGATGCAAGGAGGCATGACAAAGTCAGTCCAGCAGTGGTGCTTAGCATCGGTACCGGAAAAGAGCCTGATGTGTGAGCAGCAAACCTTCTTGCATTGGCTACGTGTCCACTTGCCAAATGGAGTTAAGGATATTCTGCTTCTTGGCTCACTTGTGGGCTTCAGCCTGGGCTCTCTGATGGCTCACCACAGTGATTGCACTGGTTTTAACTTGGCTTCTCCCAACTGAATAATTGTGGGTAGAATTTTCCTAGCTGTCAGTGGGAATCCTGAATTTCTTGAGGTCTTGCTTGACCTTGCCATTGTATCGGAGCTTTGGCTTTCCTCTTCTTTGTTGGAGAGTCTTAAGATGGTCATAAGCACAGCCTTCATCAGATGATCTTGAGGTATGAGTTTCATGTGTCCCCACCAGTGAAGCCAGCAAATGTCCAGCACAATCTACGTAGACTGTATGCTGCTTCTTTCCAAGAATCTCATTATTGGTGATCTGTTGGTCCCAAATTACTCCAAGGACTTTTCTAAGACAGCAGAGGTAGATACTCTTCAATCTCTGCCCTTGCTTGGAATGTGTAACCCAACTTTCATAAGCACAAAGACGGTACAAAGCATACAAGCCTAATAAACGGATGCTTTTCACTGCAGGTTAGCAACTTGTTGTTCCAAACACTTGTCGTATGTTTGGCAAAGGTGACAGAAGCTTTGCCAATTCTAGGATCAAGTTGCCTATCAAGATTAAGTGAGCTGGTGAGAATTGAGCCAAGGTAACAGAAGTGATCCATGTAACCCAGAGCTTTGTCATTGACATTGATTTTTAGGTGGAATATTGGTACCCTGTGACATGACAACTGTTTTCTTGAAACTAATTATGATGCCAAAATTGATTCGTGCCTCAGAAAAATTGTTCATTAGGTGAGTTAGAGATGAGTACATCAGCATCTGTGAAGATCGGATCCCGAATAGTAAACTGGGTGATGTGCCTGATGCTCTGGAATTTAATGTGAAACAAATTGCCAGCCATGCTGGATTCAGGTAGTACGCCACGTTGATCATTTCCAAAGACATACTTAAGAAGAATAAAGAAGATTTCAGAGTAAATGGGTGCTAAGATGCAGCCTTCCTTCATACAGTTACCCATAACAAACTTTGAAGATGTTTAGTTTTCATACTGGATGGTTGCTGTCATTCCTTATGAAGATTCAGGCTTCTTGACTGAACAAAATAGACCAATACAGAAAGAGGAGAAAGGATACTACACGAGAGAGGGCTTTTTAAATTATACAGTGTAACTATTTATCTTTTTAAAATTAGGTTGGTTCAGGTTTTGTTGTGTGGTCTGATTTAGCTGAATGAGTTGTAAAAAGTCAACTGCATGTTGATTGTGTGTATCGTATGAAAAAGCTGAACCATATTAAATTTTTGTCATCTGCAACATGTGATTGCAGAAGCACTCTGGCTAGTCCCATATAGGTTCCCTTTACTGAGAAAGTGAACAGTGTTGTATCTTCAGAGAGGAAGATTATGTCACAGGTCTGGGCATCCACATGTCTCAGGTCTCCCAGATTACTTGTGTAACCTTGGACAAGGCCTTTCACTTTTCTTTGCCTTAGTTTCCCATGCGTTAAATGGGGAGGATAATTTTTACTCTCATCTCATGAGGGATGGGATGCTTAATTCAGCAATGTTCATGAGGTGCTCCGATGCTATGGGCACCATTTAAATACCTGTAAACAAAAATATGCTGAATCCAAAAACAAAACAAACAAACAAAAAAGCCCCAAGGAGTCCTGTGGCACTTAGACTAACAAATATATTTATTGCATGAGGTTTCGTGAGAGAAAATCCCACTTCACCACTTCTCCCACGAAAGCTCATGCAATAGATATATTTGTTAGTCTTTAAGTATCAAAGGACTCCTTGTTTGTTTTACTGAACTAGATTAACATGGCTGCCCCTTTGGATCCTGAATTAAAGAGTATTCCCTATTTTGAGTATGTGTCTAACCCCTTTTTATTCAGTGCAATAATGGGAGTCAAATTCTGGGTCAAGTATAATTTTCCTGTAAAATGAGTATACCTGTATATGTCAACTAGTATACTGTCTTTGTTGTGAGCAGATTATTTGATGAGTGCCTTCACGCAATGCATGGTAGTAATGAATCCTCCTCCTCTGGAGGAGGCTCCATATTAAGCTATGGCAAGGAGCCTACCAGCACTAACATCTAAAACTTCATGTAGGTCACTGGAAATGCTTTTTGAATTCTAGACAATTGCATTTCCATGTTGCATGTATCTGTCTCCTTTCTACTGGTTTCTTGAATGTAACATTCCTTCCATTAACTCTTGCATTTATAATGTATTTTATTGTATTTAGAATTAAGCACTGAAATGACCTATCATGAAATCTGTGCCAGCCTTTTAGAGCTTGTAGAATATCTTTGTTTTTGCGTGTATTCTTCAGAAATGTCCATAATATATTCTCAGTGTGACTAATGCATAACATACTTTGCTTTTGGTAGACTCATAGACTTTAAGGCTAGAAGGGACCACCCTAATTGTGTCTTTCCTCCTGCACATTGAAGGCCACATATCCTTTCCTTTAGTAACCTATGGCTGAGTTCCTGAAGTCCTCAATAATGATTTAAAGACATCTGGTTACAGACAATCCAAAACTGACTTTAGTTTCAACCTGCAAATGCTCCATGCTCCATGTTGCAGAGAGAGGCAAATAATCCCACAATTTCTGCTCTTTTGGCCCCAAGGGAAAATTCTTTCTCCACCCCAAATATGGTGATCAGTTAGAACCTGAGCATGTGGGCACATCCAGGAGGCAGCCAACTGGGACAGAATTCTCTTCTATAGTAACTCAGAACTCTCCCCATTTAGCATCGCATGGTTGGCCATTGAAGATATTTACTGTTAGCAGTTGCAGACTGACTACATGCCATTATAGGTAGTCTCATCACACCATGCCATCGCTAATTGATTCTGCATAATTTTGAAGTTCATGCAAATTATTTCATGAATGGAATCTTTAAATTTGTTGCTGCATTTTATAATAGTACTTGATGCTAATATAGGACTTTACATATCTGAACAGTCCTTGAAATATTAAGTAACTAACCCAACTACACCCTTGTGAGTTCTGCAAGCATTATTACCATCATTTTGCAGGTGAGGAAACTGAACCACAATGGTGCATTGACTTTCCTAAATATAAGTTAATGTTAGAACCAGGATAAAAACTCAGGATTTTCTGTGCTCCCAGTTCTAAGGTAATTGCTCAATAACATGCTATCACATTTTTATGTTAAAAGATATTCCTTGGGTCAGTAGCGTAGTTTATTTTTTCACTGTCACATTTAAATTGTGAAAACTTGTTATTTGCTAAACAGAGGGGATGTGGTCTTGTATGAGAAGTACTATGGCATTTATAATCATTTGTTCATTTCATTGATAGTGGTCAAACTCGTATAATATTCATACTTCTGTTTCAGCAGCTATCTCTTGGGGGTCTCATCTCCCATGTCCTGTTTTTCTTCTGCTGATTGGAAGGGTTTCATGTATTGTGTGTATTCTAAAACTATATGAGTATCATTTAGCTCCTTTCTTCATTTCAAGAATAAGTTAAAATGTGTAGCAGCTAGCAGAATAAACTATCTTTCTTCACTTTCCCCAAGCAGGTGATAACATCTAAGAGTAATTAATGGTTCTGTTTGCCAACTGTTGTTTTGTTGCCTGGGCTAATTAGTGTTATATGGGAACAGATATTCTTGTGCAGGTGACAAGATCTGTGGATTGATTTATCGTAAGTTGTTATCAATAGTTAACTCTTTTGTGCCATTTAGCCAATAATGCTTATTTCAAGTGGTACTAGGTGATGATAATGGTTCATATGGGTTAGCTGTAAGATATAGCTATTCTTGACAAGAATTGTTTTTAGCAGTTTTAAATCAAATCTAGTTATGAGTTTGCAGATGGCAACATTCTCTTTCAATATTTCTTGAATAGGAGGTAGCATAGTACAAGGCAAAATATTTAATCCTCTGTCTTATGCTATCACAACATTGGTCTTGTTAAAATGGCAAGAAAATCCTGATTTAAAATGGTAGTTTATTTGTATTCCATAATGCTCTCCCAATTCCTACTGCTTTGTTGGTGTGTGTCAGAACAAACCAGGTTTTGCTGATTTATATGCACCATGTTCTTTTCTATAGCATGCTTTGCAAGTAAAAATTGAGCTGTTCCTTGTGCACTCGTCACAATGCCTCTTTTGAGTGTAGACTTAAATAGCTATGACTGGGGGGGGGGCGTGTGTTTGCATGCACTTGCATGCATGCACAAGCATATCTTACATATGCGTGTGTGGGAAGAGATGAGGAAGATTTATATAGGCAAGATTCTGGCGTCTCTTACAACCCCTATATACTGCTCTTGCAGTGTATAAGAGATCCAGTGGGACTACAACATCAGGAGAGCAGAAGAGGGAGTGGCTGCAGTGCAGTGTGTTGTTGCCATTCACAGCTGTAAGGAGGCTTCTGTAACTGAAATCAGCTCCTGAAACCACTGTAATTTCTTCTAGTTGTGTTTGTGTGCATAAACAGCGGATTCTGTACATACTTACCCATATCAAGATATGTGTGTGTGAATGAGCACGAAAAGCTTTAGCTCTTCAGTTTACGAATATGCAAGTATGCACACACAATCCTGCTATGGATATATTTCATCTTATAAAAATTATTGTTTAATGCATCATTTCACCACATTTCATGTGGTGAACACATGTAGTTTAATGATATGCTCGTTAGCAAACTTTCTGTCGCTAGTTCCAAAGGAGCAACTGTGTTAGTCTAGTTCAGCAAAAGAAGCAAGGAGTCCTGTGGCACTGAAAGACCAATTGCATGAGCTTTTATCCCACAAAAATCTTATGTGATAAATAAATTGGTTGGTCTTTCAGTGCCACAGGACTCCTTGCTTCTTTTTCTGTGGCTAGTCATTCTAAAGCATATTCCTCACTGAATGTATTGTTGTCACTGTTTCTTGAAATAAAATAAATATCTGTACCTTGAAATGTATTTAAACGCCATCACTTCTCTCATCCTCAGCTTTCCCTACAACTCTTTTGTCAACTGCTCCAGTGGTAGGGATTCCTGTTAGAACACAAATGGATGTCTTTCCTGTCATTGTGTCTTTGCATTTCCCTGCCTGATTAGAACCAATTGGCACAGCTGGATATCCATATTCATGCTCCCTTAGTGTTGAAAATAAAATAGTCCATCTGCACATATGTAGGAGTACATTTCTACCTGAACACAGGAGGTTTTACCTCATCCATCATGTAGAGAATGTATTCCTGAAACCTGTATTAAATAAATTGAACATGCCACGGCTCTGTGCTGGGAATATCATTTTGACATTCAAATGTGACTATCATGTAAAAGGAAAGGCCAGAGTTCAGCATCAGCTTGAATTAAAGAAAAGTTATTAACACCTCCCCTCTCCCCTCAAAACAAAACCTGTAATATTCAGGAAATGGAGATTTGATCAGAGGCAAATATATGACCAGCAAAATCTAGAGAAAAACTGAAGAATTTGTATTATCTCAGTAAACTGTAATTAATGATACAAGGAACATGTCACCCCGATAAACTGCTTAGAGAATCCGGGAAACAAGGTGTCTGTATGGAAAATGAGTGGTGTAGTGATGAGGGGATAGGGGCCAAGCCTGCAGGCTTTAGGGGGCCCTGGGTGGGAGGGGCTGCAAGGCATGCAGTGATGTGGGCCCCCAAGGGAGTACAAATATGGGCTTGGCCCCCAGGCCCTAGCGGATTCCAGATACCCTCACTCAGCCACTGTGGACTTTTTTTTTTTTTTTTAACATTAACTGAATGTTATTAGTCTGTGGTAGTGGCAGCTTTAAGCTGTGAAATGCAATATAGATCAAATTTAGCTACCTACAGAGAACCTTTATATAGCCCTCTTTACTTTAAAACTGTTCCTAAATGACCAGACCACAGAAGGGCAGCAAGCCACACCTGGGATCAGCAGGGCTGTAAAACATTGCTTTGGAATACTTCTTGGAAGGCACAAGTCAAGCAACCACACAGGGACTTCTCCCCACCTCTGCGAGCTGTGGAAGTGGGCTCCATGCTAGACCCACATAGGCCAGTGTAGAGAAAGGGCTTATGAGCAGGTCTGAGGAAATGTTACTGCTCCAGTATTTATACAGACCCAGTCGTCCTCAGAGCATACATGGGGCACGGAGGAGCAGCAGCTAGTGTTCTAGGTCATGGGTATGAACAGCAGGTCCAGTGGCTAGTGTCTGCCCACAGTTCGGAGGTTCAGGTGAATTTCTCTCCCCCCCTCAGGAAAGCACCATGAGCTTACCGTGCAAAGTCTCGTTGCCTTGTATCTTTATGGGATTTAATTTAGCCTCCTGAGTAGTGAAAGTCAGTTTGATCCTGCAACTTTATTCTCATGATCCTATAACAAATTGTAAAACTTCGACGTCCTCACACTTTATGGCATAAATCAATCCTATTTTGTGTGGTCAGAAGGAATTTCCCATTTTTTTCTATGGTGCAAATTGGACAAGAACCAAAATCTGGTCTGGGGAACACCAGTGCTTGAACGTTACATTGTGAAATCTGATAGCAGGGCTGGATTTAGGGGCAGGTGACTCATGCCACAGCCTGGGTGCTGGGCTTGGTGTGCTGCTTTTGTTAATGGCAAAAAGGAGAACAGAACATTCGAAGTAAGACATTTAAGGTGCTCCATCTGTGGATTTCTTTCCACTCACAACCTAGAATGTTCTGGGCCTTTCTAGAATCTTTTGGACTCTCCTGGACTTTAGACTTTCTGAGAACTACATTTTCCTCAACCCACCTAAAATGTTGTCAGCCATGTCCTCGCAGCTAGTGAATGAGGTATAAGAAGCAAGTAAAGTGAGAGCCCATCTGTGATATTGTGAACCTCGTTTTATTGTGCAATTGTGAAGGTATACTTGTGTTTTGATTTGAAGAGTGTCAGTTGTGAAATGGACTACACATGCAATAATAACAATAAAAAAGGTAACCATATAAAGCAGGAGAGAGGAGGGAACACTGAAGGTGCTCCTTGCCTGGTTTGAATTAAGCTCAAAAAATCTTAGAAAGTCAGAGTTCAGATTTCTGTTATAGTTAATTCATCCAAACTTGCCTAATTACCAAACCATATGTTGGCATGTTACTGTAGATCTCATCTTTTTCTCAAAACCTCATCATGATAGATCTCAAGGAACTGTCCTGGAGCCAGTAGCCATAAGTCTAACGTCTTGATTTACAACTCACTGTATCTGTTAAAGTACATCCATTAGCTCTACTAACAACATACCACTTCATCACGTGGCTTCCCTTCCTCTTCTCCCACCCACAACTGTCACAGTCTCAGATGTGGGAAGACTTTTTCTAGGTAAGTAGGAGAAAGAAAAACATTTGTTTCTTTAAGTATTGTCTCCTCCCTTTTGATTTCCCCACCTCTCACCCTCCTTATGGTTTTGGGGAGATGACTGAGGGACTTTTTGGCTGACTGGCTGGATCAGAGTGCAGCAGAAGCCCGTAGCTCCCTACATGTCTGAGACAAGAACTTATACACCCTGTCCTGCCCAGGATGACCTGTACCTGAGAGAAAAAGCTCTTTCCCATTCTTCCTTGGGATTCAGTAGGACTGGGTTTTTTAGCCTGGGACTGAGGATCATGATAGTTGCCTTTATTAAGATGCGGGGAAGGCTTGTGTGAGGCGGGGGGAATGAGAGGATTTTTCACTTATTGTCAGAATGGCCTGATTGGCATGAGCTCTGGGTTTTTGTGGATTCATTTGTTTGGCTGGTTTTTTGGTGTTCCTCACAGCAGCCCAGGAACTTGGAGGGTAGACTAAAAGGCTATGTCTACACTAGGAAAAGTCAGTTTGAATTTGTGAATTCAAACTAATAAGTTTGAGTCTAGTTTGCACTAAACTTGAACTTATTAGTTCGAATTAACAACATGAACTAATTCGAACTAACTTTAGTTTGCATTAGTCCACATTGTTAATTCAAACTAACTGCCCTTCATTCAAACTTATTGAGTTCAAACTGAGGGTTGATCCTTGTCTACATCACCCTTAGTTCGAACTAACTGGCAGGTCTTACTAGTTCGAACTATGCTTTCGTTAGCTCAAATTAAGAAATTCCTTAGTTTGAACTAATGAAAGCCTAGTGTAGACAGGAACCAAGTTAGTTCAAATTAAGCCTCCTTAATTCAAACTAACTTGCAAGTGTAGACATACCCAAAGATATGTTCATATTGTTTCTGCTTGACAGGTACTAAATGTAGCTACTCTTTCAATAGGGTCAGGGTTTTATTCCCAAATAAAGCAGTGTTGAATGCAGGATTAGAGGATGGCATCCTCTAAAGAAAGTGAGAAACAAGACAGAGGTTCCTAATGTCTAGTAGAGAAAGGAGTCGAACCCTTTCCCCATTCCTTCAGCCCTCATACAATAGGAGGGTAGTGGGATCTCACTGGGACCAGGTTAAAGCAGTGGATAGCGGTGGGCCTGATGGCAGCCCTTTGCCAGGTGGTTACAAATAGTAAACTGTACATATAAACTGATGAGCTATAAACTAGCTGTTACCATTCAAGAAGGAAATAATGGATTCTTGTGAATAGCTCTCTGAAAAACATCTACTCAATTTGCAGGGGCAGTCAATAAAGTTAACAGAATGCCAGCAATCTTTAGGAAAGGGATAGATAATGAGACAGAAAATATCATATTGTCTTTTTATAAATTCATGGTATGTCCGCATCTTGAATATTGCACGAAGATCTGGTCACCCCAGCTCAAAAAAGATACATTGGAACTGGAAAAGGTATAAAAGAGGGCAACAAACATGATTGGGGTGTGGAAAAGCTACTGTATGAGGAAAATTAATATGACTAGGACTTTTCAGCTTAGAAGAAGGACATTTAAGGGGAATTTCATAGAGCTTTACAAATTCATGACTGTTGTGGAGATAGGAAATAAGGAAATGTTATTTACTTCTTTTCATAACACAGCAGCTAGGGGGTCACCAAATGAAATGGATATGCAGCAGGTTTGAAATGAATAAAAGGAAGTGTTTCTTCACATACAAAAAAACTTATGTAGGCCAAGTTCACAGAGAATAGGTCCATCAGTAGCTATTGCTGTTTGTCAGAAGCTGAGAATGAATGGGTGATAAGATGTATTAGTTGATGATTACTCATTCTTTTCATTTCTTTTGAAGCACCTATCATTGGCTATTGTTAGAGGACAGTATACTGGGTGAGATGGACCATTAATCTGACCTAGTATGATTGTTTCTGTGAAAGGAAGGTTGAGCTGTACTGGGCAAGCTGTTGCTGGATATTTTCGCAGATGTGATAGGTCAATAAGAGTTAGCCCCAGTTAAACCACTTTCCTGGTGTCTTATGGTTCTTTTTGAATCGATGCTGATCAGAAACTTCACATAGTTTCGGTAGGTTGCTCATATTCTGGTATTTATTGCATTTCACCCTTAGGTACCTTTTCTTTTATACCTAAGAGGAGTGGAACTACTTGGATCCTCTCACACTTTACCATATCCAAAGGGGCACTATATGCTGTACTTAGCATTCTTGACTTTGCCATTTATCTGGAACTCTAGTTTATGGTCAGAGCCTCGTAGAAACTGTGTCAGCGTTGCCTACCTGGGAGATGCCCTAAATTACTTACTCTACTGACAAGACTTCCTCCTTACCAGAGTCTCCTGCTTTGGGGCTGCACATGCTGGTGGAGTGAAGGAGTTATGAGACCATTACTACGACCCTGTTCCAGATATACTCTGCCCCTGTCCTGTAGGACCATAGGTACATTGGCAGAAACTGCTGTAGGTCACATGTGGTGCGTAGCTCTGTACTGAATATTCTCTTTAACTGGTGCATTAAATAATATTTCCCCTCAAATTTCTCATTCATTCTTTCTCTTCACTTATTCATTTTATTTTCTTTTTGCTTCGGTTCTTCACTTTGATCCATCTTTATTTCTTTTTCGCATCCTACTCTCTGGATGTGTGAATCTAGTATCTTTAATTTTCATAGAACATTTCAATGCAAATTCTCTCTCAGAATACGGGGTTCTTCTGCACAGTGGAAAAGAGGGGATGCATATCTCGGACATCTTTCAGTCATTCTGCCCCTGTATGCCGTTAGACACAGGGACAGGGAAAGGATCTGTTGCTGCTCCCATTCTACAGACTAGGCTTGCTATACTCCAGCCCTTAAGCAAAAGCATCAGATGTGAAACATCTCTGCTTCTGTTTGCAGCTTTGTGAAAAGGATTCTTCCTCCTTTGCCTTGTAGGGAGTTCCCACCACCCAGCCATGCTATTTTAGATTGAGCACCAGGCAGAAGCTTTTATTTTTATTTAGGAAATAAAAAAAAAGTTGTGTACAGACAGGAACGTTTTTTTATGCACTTCTACTACAATCTGTTTGGCTTAGCTACTAGAGGCTCTTCCTTGTTAATTAAACTAGTTTTGGAAAAATAATTTTTCCCTCTTGATTGAATGATATCACTGCAGAGATATTAGCATATGTCATATCTTGTATGTAATATAAGTATATTTGTGTTTGAGTATAAATTAATTAAGCATAACTTTCCTTAATGATTTTATGGGAAGATGAGCAAACCAATGTTTTTCCCTGTTTGCATTAATTTTTACACCTGCAAACAAAGTGCTGAATCAGAATGTTGGAGTAATAATGGTTTATAATAGTCAGGCACTAATGTCCCATATAAATATATTAACAATTGCCTCATAAATATGTTAAATTTTAGAATGGTTACTTCAGTGAGGTTTTTTTTTAATAACAATATGATTAAAGAGGTTTTAGAATATTAACAATGCTTGACAAGCATGCCTTGTAAAATATCTCTAATTACACATCTTGAAAACTGGTCTCTGAGCTTGGCTGCATTTGAGAACAATAAAGTCTTTCCTGTGAAGTTAATGGAAACGTTTGAGATAAGAATAGCAAACATGCTGTACTTAATCATGTATATACAGGTGGTATTGATTATGTACAGTACTGGGAACAAAATCATGCGGCTACAGAGTGAGTGTGTGTACAAGTTGCTCAGTCTTTGTTAATTGACATAACTCCATGGATATCTATAGACTTAGGCTGATTTACAGCAGCGGAGGCATGAGCCTGTGCTTTTTTACACACACCACCCCCTTTATAATATACATGTGCATAAATGATTTTTTTATTTTTAGTGAATTAATATGATAGTGCGACTAACAGTGCCCTTTCACAAAAATAGTGCTTTTGACATGTTTGTGGTTCCCAGTTTGATCGTGACATTTTATCATTTTAAATATGTAACACTAGGTTTGCATTTAAAAGTGGAGTTACTGTCTTTATGGAATATATATGTTTTCATTTAAAAAATACAGATCTTTAACCTACTTCGCCTGTACGTAGAAAAGCTGAGCTCTAGTGACATTATTTTTAGGTTTTAGGTGGAGGGCAAGAGAAGAAATAGAATTCTTCCGAAATGGAAAAAGTGGATGGTATCAATACATTGAGAAGCTTCTGTACGGGGGTCCTACAGATGAAAAGTTTTGACCATTAGTATCCTTATAGTTAAGGCTGTCAGTGTTTCTATAGTAGCTTCTTTTTAGAAGGTTATGACTGCTTTAAAAATTTCCTGTGACACAAAAGTTTGCATGTAAAATCTTATCCACAGAACACATTTTCTTACCAAATTGTATCATTGTAGGGCTGGAAGAGACTGGATAATAAATCATCTCCTGGCTTGGACCCTCTCGTGCATGTGTCGGTTATTCCCAAATACATTACATGAAACTCAGTCAAGTTATTTTTGTGGAAATATTCCTTTTGATACCCAAACCACAGATTTCTGGAGGCTGATTAGGCATGAAAGCTCTTTTCCTCCATATCCATCCCACTCCTCTACTTTCCCCAACTACGTGGCAACATGGCTTTTGTAAAGAGCTTTCCTGCGATCGTCTGCCCCTGGAATTCTCTTGAAAGTATTCTGCAGAGTGGAGGAGGAAAACGGCAAAGTAGTTAATGTTGACATGGTCAGCACAATCCTGCCACCTGTGGAATGATTCCATGGGGGCTTTGTTTAGTCTACATGCATGAAAAATCTGCAGGGTGTGCAACAAGGCCCTTTATTTGCAGTTATCAGATATACATTGTTATGCCTGGCTCATCTTCCACTGGGGCATTATTGCACTAGGCTTGAGGGCTGCCAATAATTTTGATTCCACATCATTGTTTAACAATGATGTGTGTATCCAATTTTTTTTTTAAAACAATACGCATTGAAAGCACTGAGACACAAATGAAGTCTCCCTGCTTATGGAAAGTATTTCCTTTATGGAAAAGTTCTTAATAATTAAAAGAAAACAGTAATATTTTTATAGTTTTTTTTAAGCTTCCGACAGAATATTTATAGGGCTTTCTATCTATGGAACAGAATTCCATAGGATGTTTCCAAAACACATTAAAAGGATTCCAAGTACTGTTATATCTGAGCATCTTCTAATTTTTTTTTAGATTTATCTTCATGACAGTTTTGTGAGTTAGAGATGTATAATAATTCCCCTCCCCTGCCTTCATTTTAAAGAACAGGGGAATGGAGAGGTAAAATGACATGTTCAAAGTCACACAAAAATTATAGCAGAGAATTGAACTCAACTATTCTGGGTCTCAGGTTTGCATCTTTTGAAAACAAACCTACCCTTCTTGCCTTCGGAGGAGGTTAGAAACAGAGAGGTTTTCATTTTCTTTAAATTCTACAGGGTTGTTTTATACAGTTGTTGATTTTTAAAGGTTTTTAAAATAAAACCTGTGTTCTATAGCAAAATATAATAATGATTCTACACTGGCAACTTGTAAATCAAATTTTTATAAAATGGGATTTGAAAAGCTGGAAGATGAAAATTAGAGTTCAGAATAAAAGAGCTAGTTGAATGGTAACAAAATAGCATGACAGGAACATTTTCTCTGGGGTGGAAATAGGTTGTAGCAGCCTATTCACACTAGTCTCAGTCCTGGAGATTTCAGGTTTGGTTTTTTTTTTAATTAAAAAACATTGCTGATATATGACCTTTAGAGCCTATACTACTAATGTATTCCAGTACTAATGATCTGCTAAAGGAATAATAAGTGCAGTAAACTGTGTTTGTTACTACTAATGAGGAGAGAACAGTCTGAATTTTTGAAAGCAGCTGAACTAAAATTAGTGGAACTATCCTTTTGAATGGTTGGCTATAGGCAACCTTTTCTCATATTTAATGATAACTTATAAAACATCTGTGCTGTTTCATACACATGCCCCTTCCAGTAATTATCAATTCTTTAGCAGCATTAGAGAAAAAATTACTAAAAGCAATGGCAAACATCCAATGAATGACTAAGCCAGTGCTTGATTTCAAGATTAAAGAGTGTTCCTCAAGATATCAGGATAATGCTTAATAATGTTTAACATATTAAAATATTAATATTTTCAATATTATTTATATTGAATTATAATGGGATAGTTCCTCAGGTCATTTGACTTTAATAGAGCAATGTCATGTTTGCACCAGGTTAGGATTTCTCTCATATAAAAAAAACAAACAAAAAAAAACCCCCACAGACTAGAGGAGGTATGGCCCAAGTATTAAATTACAATAAGAATATCCCTGTAATGCTATGTAGCACAAGACAAGGAATCAGGATATCTGGTTTCTACTTCTAACATTATCCCCCTGTGACAATTGTGTATGTTCTCAGCAGTGTTAATCTAATCAGTTTTGAGATCGTCTCATACAGAAGTTAAGTATTTAATGAGTCTATTTCTAAAGTTTTTACCAGTTGAAACATGGTTTGATTCAGTTAGGAATTCTGACTGAGCAAGAATTTCAAAGTTCAAGGAATTTCAAGGAACTAAATGGAATAACAATATATTTTACATAATTCTTCGTGTTCTCCACACACTTCTAATCAGGTCACAGTCATCATATTTAGGTATGTATCTCCCCCCTGGTTGAATGACATCAGGCCTGGACAGGGATTGGACTTGATGACTCTCACAGTCCCTTCCAGTTTCTATGATTCTGTTATTGAGCTTTTTGTATTTTAAGTCACTGGAAGTTGAGGCTGTTCCACACCAAAGTGGCAGGATACAGCCATTGTGTAGCTGCAGATGATTTGCTACAGGATACATGTGTAATAAAACAAGCATGCCTATTGGAAAGCTGCAAGCTCTAATGTGGGAAAATATGAAATAATTTAAATGGCAGATTTTCAAAATATTGATTCCTGGGACTTAGTGTGAGGTCTTACTACTCTCTTAGTAATTCTTACTCTTAAAAATTCAGATACCTAATTCTCGTGTATGGTCAAACTATGACATAGGCCCCTCATAGGAGCACGTGGACGCAAAGGTGGCTTGATGCTGGTGGTCTTTCCTTCTGTGAAAAGGTGGTTTGCAGAATAAATGAGGGCAATCTCAATGCTGTTCAAGTCTATACCTAGTAGCTAGACAGCTGAAAGGACTGTTTTAGGAGCCAGAAATGGTAGGTCATTTTAGCACTCCAGTGATGAACCTTGTCTTGACCATCCTCTTTACCAAAGGTTTGATATGATAGTAGAATATGAGTGGTACACTAACATTACTTCAACCTGGAGATTCTCCCGTGCTGCGCAAGTACTCGGATTAAACTTTTTTACCAACCTTTTATACCTTTGCAGCTATACAGGGCTTTTACATTCTGAAAGCAATCTTTGGACAAGGTTTTGTGTGTAAATCCCTGCAGATATGATATCCATGGACCATTTCTTGGAGATGCAGATCAGATGCAGATCTACATATTTGTATTTGCACAGGTCTCTATGTGGCAGTGCACATCATATGCTGCTAGAAAACCTCTGGGTGGAAGCAGGAGCTCACAGGTGATGCCTGCTGCCCAGTTCTTCTACAGTGTGTCACAGAGGAATTGCTCTACAACTGATATTAAAGAGGGGCATGGTGGCCTGTGTAGCATGAGACAAGGGCATGGATTGCATCTATTTATACACATATCCAGCTGTGTCCACTTTGATCAAAGAATTGTCCCCCTTAATCACAAACCATATGCAGCTTATCCCCAACCTTAAAGTGTACAAGGAAGCTGGGTTTTAGGCAGCATGTGGCTGCATGTTACTCTGCAAAGGTGTATTATTTAGGAGTCCATTTAGGGGATACAGGAGTGATTCAAGTTATTGTCACTTTCCCCAAATTAGCCAGAATTTGGCCCTTTGGATTTTAATATGAAATTGACTGACTATGGCATATTTCTTCTTTAATAGCAAATTATTGTCATTAGTCCATCATATTGCTCTAAAGTTAGCCTTTCGCATCTTATTTTATAATTTGCAAAATTGTAACAGTTTCTGAAACGAGGTTTAAGAAGTTCCAGGAGAGCTTGAGTTCAGTTTGCATGTTTCTAATCAAGAAAGTTCTGAGAGTTTTCTTTCCTTTGCCTTATGTCAGTCACAATCATTGGGGATAAATTTTAGCCTCTGTGTTCAGGAGGAACATATGCAATATTGTGTGTCTGTTAACCAAATTTAAGTGCATACCTTCCAAGTACCTCTTTGAAATATTACTCTCAATTTAGCTTTTTGCTGCAGGTGTCAAGCAACAAATTTCAGATCCCGCTTGTGCTGACATTTGCTCTTGGGGAGAAGGAAATTAGATTTCTACTAGTCTGAAACCAGAAACAAATGTTAGAACTGAGAGCAGTTTGTTTGAGCTGTAAGTTATGAGAGGGCAAAAAATAATGAAGTTGGTAGATGAAGTTACTTTTTGCCCTTATATTCAGAAATGTTCAAATGATTACATTTTTTTTAAATGTTAAGTTAAGGGTAGATGTTTTTCTGATTTTATTTTCCCATTTTAGACTTTTCGGATATTTCTGAGTTTACATTCCCATACCAAACAATCATTTCTGTGCTGGGTTAAAATCTGCCTCCTCCACATGGCAGCTGTACACTCAGGAAAGAAGGGCTTACAAAGCCTTCCCCCAATTCACATGGCCCCATATGGGCCAGGCCTAGTGGGACCCCACAGCTGCAGGTTTGTGGTGCACTAAAGTGGGAAGAGAACATGTAGGACCATGTCTTTGTCACTCTTTCTTCTCCTTGCATATGCTGCCTGTCAAAGATGGGCAGACATGTGGCAGGTAAACTAGCTTCTGCTCCCTGGGAGTTTCATGGGTAGACTATATCATTTCGTTTAGGGTGGCGTAGCTCCGTACTGACTCTTAGACTCAGAGTCTATCAGGTCAAAGGCCCTATCCTGATAATCTAATCTGACCTCTGCACATTTCAGGCCACAAGTACCTCCTTCACTCATCCGAATAATAGACTCGTAACTGCTGGCTGACTTACTGAAGTCCTCAAATAATGATTTAAAGACTTCAGGTTACAAATGACGAATTGTTCCATTTCCTATGTTACAGGAAGGTGAGAACCCCTCAGGGTCTTTACCAGTCGGATCTGGTGAAAAATTGTTTCCTAACCCAGATTAGGGCAATCAGTTACATTCTGAGCATATGGGTAAGACCCACCAGGCAGATACCTGGGGAAAGATTACCTGTAGTAACTCAGAACCCTCCCCACCTACTGTCCCATCAGTGGCCATTGGGGATATGTGTTGTTAATAGTCACGGATCAGTCACCTGCCATATCACCCCTTCCATAATCTTATCACTCTCAGTCTTCAGTCTAGTTAGGTTTTGTGCCCTGCTGCCCTTGGAAGGTTGTCCCAGAACTCAACTCCTTGGGTGCTTAGATACCTTCACTAGGGCTGGCCCAAGGTTCTTTGGCACCCTAGGCCAAAAGTGATTTTGGCACCTGTCCCTCCCACCCCGGCTACAGGCAGGATAGGTTTGCTGGCCCCAGCCAAGCCCTTGGTGCCCCCTAATGGTTGGCACTCTAGGCGACCACCTAGGCCACCTCTACGGAAGGACTGGCCCTGACCTCCACCTAATTTCAAGCTGAAACTTGTCAATGATCACTTTATATCCATTTGTTTCTGTGCCCACATTAGTGCTTAACTCCCTCCCTAGTATTTATCCCTCTGAAATATTTATAAAAATCAATCATTTAGCCTCCCTCAGTCCTTTTTGGTTAGAATACACAAGCCAATTTCTTTGAGTCTCCTCTCATAAAGCTGGTTTTCCTTTCCTCGGATAATACTAGTTAATTTTCTCTCTGCCTTCTTTCTTAAACATGGGTGATCAGAATTGCACACAGCATTTCAGAGGAGTTCACACCAGTGCCTTTATAATGGCACCAACACTTGCCTGAGACTACTAGAAATATCTTGCCTGATGTGCATCCTTAGAGTGCATTTATCTTTTTCACGGCGCATACTGCGGACTGTGCCTAAATAGACAGAGCAGAAGGAATTTTCAAAAGCATTCTGGACAGTCCAAGTGATTGAAGTGGAAGAGAGTTAGGTGAGAGCTGAGCCCTTCCAAAAATCCCACTATGGGTTCCAGTCTGCATCTCTTATTCAGGGAAGTTGTTCATGAGCTAATACTAGCACTGGTGTAAACAAAAGCAACTCTCGAGAATATCTACTGCATATGCCAGAACTGTCTTTGGTTTAGCTGGAGTATTTGAATTTGCAAGTATTGTGAGACTGGGTTCATACTTTTTATTTAAAGAACAGCTATTCTTTGTATGTAGTGATGTTCTTAGTTTATTTATCTAGCCATCTGCTGGATAAGGCATAAATGTTTTGACAACAATATGTTATGAATTATATATACTCCTCCATCAATCATCTCTAAAGCTAGGCTACAGCTGTCTCAAAATACTGAGGGATTTAGGGGTCTGCTTTAAAAAAAAAGTTATGAAAAGAAAACGCTATTTCAGCTGTATGCTTTTAAATGTGACATTAACTATTACAGTTAATGTTTATTCTATGGGACTTATCCTGCTGCCTCAGTTTGGTATTATACAGTAGAGATTAGTCACTCCAGATGAAAATTGCTAAGGGCAAGTTTAGTCCTAAATATTATTTTATGTGTGTACTTATTTGACCTACCAGTACATTCATGGCATCCATTCAGATATTTTTCTGGCATTTAGTTAACAAGAACTTCCCCACTGCTTCTCATTCTGTGGGCAAATTTTCATCTTCAGTGATAAGATTTAAATGCCTGGATACCTCCCTCATCTTCTCCAAGTGAAATTTGTTATAGCACCTCTTCAGCAAAATACACAGTATACTATATGTGTTGTTTTTTCAGTAGATGTTATATTAGTCCCCAGCCACTGGCTCAGCACAGATGTTTAGAGAGAGCATAAATAACAGATCTTTCAACATGCTTTAACTGTCAGAAAGAGACAAGTGTTTTATGTCTGTTACCAGACAATGACCAGGATTTGCTGGTCCCACACTAATAAACTAACTAAATGCCTCTTTAGAGATTCTGCATTAAAACAGGCTCTGGCTAGTGGCACAGTTGTTGCTACTTGCAAATCTTACTGCAAAACTCTGAGAAGTCAAGGCATTGCTTAGGGCTGGCTGAAAATTTTCTGTCAAAGCTGCTCTTTGATGGACTTTTGGCTAAATGTAACATTTCACAAAAGTGTCTGCTCTCCATGGAATTTTTCTAGTGTGCATGGTTTGGTTTGGGGTTTTTTTTGGTAAAACAACAACAAACAAAACAAAAACAAACAAACAAACAAAAATCTCTGAAAACATCTGAAGATCCAATATATTTTAAGTAGGAAATGCTGCCATGGTGCCTCATGGTAGTTGTAGATTAGTTGTTTCATGTGGAGGTTGTCTTCTATGATGGTCCAGACTCCACAGCCTGGCGATATTGGCCATGATGCAACACCTCTCTTCACTAAAGGGGAAGTCTGTGTTGCAATTTGGAAGACGTAGTCTTACCGGAGAGTCTGGCATATAAAGGAGAATGGAAAGTGAGGCACCTGAATGGCAACTCACATGAGGCACCACCACAACATATCTGAATAAACTTTTTAGGATTGCTAAGGAAATATTTTATCTTTTGTTTTTCACTCAGAAGTCAACATTTTTTTCACTCGCCACTCTCTTCCCCCTTTTTCTGACCAGTTCTAGTACTGACCACATACGTGTGTGGGGTGGGGGTGAGGGGAGTGCTTTTATATTTTTGTCCCTTCTTTAGTGTATCTTCTTCTAGATTATAAGGGTTATAGGGTAGAGAGTGCTATCTTTATTTTATAGTTTTGTTGTCATTCTTTTTTTTTTATAAATACGTGAGTTGCTTTTCTCAGAGGGAAAAATATTTTATCCAATTGTAAATTGTGAATTTATATATTGGGCAAATTCATGACAATTCATAATTGTGCCTGAAAATTCAAAGATTTGCTATTATAATATTTGTGAAAAGCTGTAAGTAGAAAAAGGGATGTTCTTGTTTTGAACTGAATAGGTGAAACTTCATGCACACAGCATTTTTGCGAGCCTAATATTTGGGTTAAATGGATATTTTTTCACAACATACCTTACAAAGATGGTACTTTAAAAAAATACTTCAAAGAAGAATCAACACAGAGCTCAATCCTGAATGGTGCCCAATAAATGCTGTGTGTAGCTGCCTTATCTTGGCTTTGCTATAAGCCAGGCGTGGCCAAACTGGAGCTTGGGAGCCACGTGCGGCTCTTGAATGAAAAATTGCAGCTCCCAGAAGAATGTCAGCAAATCAATTTAGGAAAGCAGCCCCAGCCTAGGAGTTTTAAATCTCCGGTCCTGAGCATGCTTGCGGGGGGGGACCCCAGCCTATGCCTGGCTGCTGAAGTGGCCAGGTAAGAGGGATCGGGGGGGAGTGTCAGCCCAGGGGAGCCGGTGTCAGAGCCTGGGGGTTCTGGAGGGGGTCAGGGATAGTGGGGAGAAGCAGCATCGTGGTTGGGAGTGGCGGGGAGAAGCAGCAGCATGGTTGGGATTTTAAAAATCTCGCCACTAGCCTGAAGTCTTCTACATCAAGTGACAGCTGAATTTTTACTGTATAGGCCTAGTTTTCATAGTAACCTGAAGTAATGATTAGAATCTGACATTGGTCTGATCAATATTTGTCCTCTTTTTATGATAAAATTAAAGTGTGCAATGAATTTTAAACTTCGTAATTTAGGAGTGGGTAAAAGTATATGGCTATATGCCTCAGTGTGGCTCTCGAAGGTTTAATAATCAACTTGTGTGGCTCTTGTGTTCCATAACTTTGGCCACCCCTGTTAAAGCCATTTGCAGGAAAATTAGGGCAACCTGAAGGTGCCAGTGTGCCATCTAGTGATCTCAAAGTATTTGGAATTTAGACACCATGGCAAATATGATTCCTAGCATAACAGAGTTGTACTGCTTATGTTAGGAATGAATGTGGATTTAGAAGCTAAAGTTTGCTCTTGGATGCATGTGTGTAGCTCCCATTGAAATCCTAGTGAGCTTAAGTGGAACGATACAAAGCACCTAAGCAATTGAGAAGCATAGGTCTCACTGAAAGTGTTGTGAACATAATTCTCCTAGAATTCTTAAAATCTCTTGAAAATCCCACTCTGAAACTGTGCACAGACATAAACAAAGACCACTGAAAAATTATTACATTGATACAAAAATAGATTAAAGCACTTTTGTTCTGCACATCCTGCTGTCTTTTCTGAGAAGAGCATCTTAGAACAGGGGTTGGCAACCCCCGGCACCTGCGCCAGAAATGGCACAGGGACCGAGCCTCAGCGGTATGTGGCACCACTTAGGCGCCTGCACTGGCCCTGCTCACCTCAGTGCTGCGCAGCCGGGCGGCAAGAGTCACGTGCCATCTCCCACTTCCTCAGTGGGGAGCGCAGCTAGCAGGGACAAAGAAGCCATGGTGTGCATGGCTCCTGGCCCTGCCCACTGCTGGGCAGGGCTGGAGGGGAGCAGGGCAGGTCGGCGTGCCCACTTCTGGCTCTGACCCCAGAGCTGGAAGCTGCCCGCCAGCGGGATTGGGAGCCGGTCACTGCCGGGACCCTAGAGGCTGCCTGCTGGCCCCAAACTGCAGTCCTGTCCCTGCCCCCCCGGCACCCACTGAGGGTGCAGTGGGCAGGGCTGGCACGGGAGCCAGCAAAGGTTGCAGACCTCTGTCGTAGAACATAGGCCAGTTATCTTTGATCTTTGTAAATAATAGCCCAGTGGTCTTTTAGATACATGACAGTTGTTCTACTACAGTATTTCTGGTAGGCATAAGCACAAATCACATTGCTTGAATTTTCTGGATTTTCAAATTTCGACAAGATGGTTGTGAGTTGGTGGGGGGGTGAAATGTCATTTACAGCCAATTTTCTTAACCTAAAGATTGCTGGAAAGAGAATTTGCAAAAATAGATATCTTCAGTTGTCTCAGTCTGGTAATAGTGTGCGTGCGTGTTTGTTTTTACTGGAGCATCATCCATGACACATGGAATCTTTCGTGTTCTTCAGCCTTTGGATGTGGAAGTTTGCAGTGCCACTGAAATATCAATTTTTTTTCTGGGCCCCTTACATGTAAATATTATGAGTTCTTTAGGTATAGCCAGCCACACGGTTGGAAAGCAATATGTCCGTTGTTGCAGAAGATTACATATGAAATATGTGGGAGGTCTGCTGTCTTATTTCTAGTTCTTTGCAGTGCTTGGCCTGTTTCAGCACATTCTAATTATGGTTAACTTATTATCAACAGATTGTTTTAGCATTAAACATTTGAGGGACCTAGAAACGTCAAACATAGGACTACATAATTTTAATGGGGGCATATGACAACTGGAAGATAAAATACCACATATTGGTGCCAAGCAGTGTTGCAATGAAGGAGACACAAAATCAAGCGGAACATTTAAGTATGTATTGTTTTGAGGACATGTACCCATTGAATAAGACTGAAGAAATTTAAATGTATGAAAACATGTTTTTCAGCAAGTACAAAACCAAACAACATGTTGCCAGCAACTGCCAACATCAAAATAATTCCTCAGATAATTTCACAGTCAAAACACCACCACACACCTATTGCCCAATGTTTAGAAATTAATCTTCTCTTTCTTAGTCTCTTATGTTCATCACAATAAGGATTGCAGGGTCTAAGAGACCCTGGGAGTGAATTCTTTCCTTGTTTCTACAAATCCCCTGCTGTTGGACAGAGCCATGCCACTCCCATACTCACCATGCAGCTGCCCTCAATAAGTCAGCACGAAAGGACCACCAGTAGGGACTTTCAAATCAACAGATGCATGCCCAGTAAATATATGCACAGCACTAATCTTGGAAACTCTTTCCAATCTACACCACACACACATAACTCTCCTCTTCTAAATAGAGCAGTTGTTCCTGCAGAGTTCCCCTTTGCTTCTTTATAAAAGATGGTGTTGGCAAAGATTGTTATTTAGGCTCTCTTTTTAGGCATATTAGGAATTATGCATGTCCATTTGCAAAAGCAGCAAATTAGATTGTTGAGAAAATTAAGGAGAATACAGTAAGTCTTTGTAAGAGAGCTTTGATATACATTAAGTAATTTATTAAGCAGCAGAGGCGGAACTAGCTGGAGTGAGCAATTTAAATCACAAATTTTAACAACAATTTGAATCAGTAAACTGAGAACCTTGATTTAAATAATCTATTTTAATCATGCTTTGCATGTTGCACTTTTTATTTATTTTCTTAAAGAAAGGTTGATTCTCATTGGTTGGCATGCATGAAACCACTTTGATTTACAGCTAAATATCTTCACATCGAAAGTGGTGCTACTTTCAGCTAACCAGGAAAATGCATTATATTTATATACATTTATTTAAGCAATTTTATAGCTTCATTTACAGTTATTTGGATTCTGAGGTTTTGCATTTTTATTAGGTTAGAAAATGATGAGCAATGCATTTCTGATTGACTAGATGATTACTTTTTTTACTTGGGATTTGTGACAAGGTCTTTGGATGGAAATTCAAATTTAATTAAAATGCAGAGGTGGGTGTATAACTGCTTGGAAAACCATTCTTACGGAGTAGTTATAAATGTTTCACAGTCAAGCTGGAAGGGCGTATCAGATGGGGTCCCCAGGGATCAGTTCTGGGTCCAGTTCTGTTCAGTGATTTAGGTAATGGCATAGAGAGTATGTTTATAAAGTTTGCTGCAATACCAAACTGGGAGGGGTTGCAAGTGCTTTGGATGATGAGATTAAAATTCAAAATGATCTGGATAAACTGCATGAATTAAACAGGATGAAATTCAATAAGGATAAATGCAAAGTACTGCACTTAGGAGGGAGCTATCAATTGTACACATACAAAATGGGAAATGACTGCCTAAGAATAAGTACTGTGGAAAGGGAGCTGGTGATTATACTGGATCACTAGACAAATATGAGTCAGCAGAGTAGCAATATTGTGCGGAAAAAAAAAGACAGCAAACATCATTCTGGGATGTATTAGCAGAAGTGTTGGAGGCAAGACACAAGAAGTAATACTTCTGTTCTATTCCATGCTAATTAGCCCTCAACTGGAATATTGTGTATAATTCTTGGTGCCACATTTCAGGAAAGATGTGGACAGATTGGAGAAAGTTCAGAGAAGAACAACAAAAATGATTAAATGTCTAGAAAACATGACCGATGAGGAAAGATTGAAAAACTGGATTTGTTTAGTCTAGAGATGAGAAGACTGAGGGAGGGCATAACAGTTTTCAGCTACGTAAATGATTGTCTCTAAATAGCAGGGAGGTAAACATTTCTCATTGATCTCAGTGAGTAGAAGAAAAGCAATGGGCTTAAACTGCAATAATGGTGGTTTAGGTTGAGGGTAGTGATTAAAGCAGTAAAAGTAAGGGAAAGGAACCTAGCAATTGCTTGAGAGCAGCCATTTGAGATGCTGGACATTGAAATCATGAATACAGGAAAGCTGTAGGGTAGTGGACCTAGCAACTTAAAGATAAGACTTCAGTGGATGGAGTATGTAGCTTAAGTGGAAAAATGATTACTAGGACAGTAGACTGGTTGGAAGTCAAAAAGGATAAAATTTGATAAACACAAAGGGATTTAGGAAGGTTTTTAGGTCGGGCATGTTGAGAGACTAAAAAAAGTAAGAAAATAAGTAAGAGACAAAGTTGAATGAAGAAGAAATTTTGCACTGACTGTTGTGTTACAGTGGTAAAAACAGACCTGTCATACAAATAAAACTCATGTTCTCAAGCATCATTTCTCATCTGTCGTCGAACTCTACTAGGACAAGGACTTTGCTATGCTAGATACGCTGATCGCATGGATTATCTGTAGCAAGAAAAGGAAAGAACTTCTGTACTTAAAATTAGTGAAGTATAATATCAGGGCTGGCTCATGGGGCTGTGGCTCTCTGAATCGGCTTTTGGTTTGGTGCCCTGGGCGGGAGGGGCAGAACGCAGCCCCCACTCTGGGCTGGAACAGCTGGGCCAGAGGCGAAGCGGCCCAGCCAAGAGGCCAGGCTCCACTCTCCTGCCCGTCCCATGGGTCGGCTGTTCCACTCTAAGGGCCAGCCCAGAGACGGATGAGAGAGCGAAGTCTGCCCCATGTTTGGCCTGCTCCTCCCCTGGGGGTGGAGTGGCTGGCTCAAGGGAGGGGCAGGAGCATGGGGTCCAGCTTCTGGGCCAGCCCAGCTTGCCTCCTGGCACCGCTAACCTGTGGCGCCCCGAGCCTGCGCCTCATTGGCTCATGGGTAGAGCCGGCCCTGTATAATACTATAAACGGAAATAAAACTTTTCTCTAGTCTGTGTATATAATATATATAAATATTAAATGTTCTTTGTTAAAAGAAGCAAGGAAAAATACTGTAAATATAGTTATGCAGTTCCAGTGCATACTAATGGTACAGATATGCAGTACAATATACAGTACATGTGCCAGATGAGCAAGACTTCACCATTGTTTAATAAAATATTTGTTATACCTTTCCTTTCAGCCACCTCAGGCCATTGTAACATTTTCTAGCGCAGCATTAAATGCTTGGCTTCCAGTGATGGTATTTCAGTGAAAATGAAGTATTATGTGTTTAAAGTAAGCCCTACAAGGTATTAATTATCTTTACAGAAATAGGCAGAAAAAATAGAACATTGTGAGTGGAGTGTCCAAAAATTGCTTAGTAATGAAGTATTACACAGACTTTGCTCCTTATACTTAGCTTTGTTTTCTAAACTCAGGGTGTACCAGTTATTTACTTACCAGTAATGCTAAATTAGAAAATTCTTGCCTGGATTTCTTCTATTTACAGAAATTGCCAATCTAAAAAGCTGGCAAATTTAGCTGGGAGACACCAGCAATGTAAGCATCAAGATGACCTCTTTACCAGGGTTGGCTGAAAATTTTGTGTTAACTTTTTTGGACAGAAATGTGAGGATTCACCTAAATATTTTTTTAACTGCAGAAAGTGTTTGATTTATCTTGAATTTCTTTTTGTTTGAAAATCCCAAAAGTAGTCTTTCTGTTTGTCTGTTTGCTTCCTAACAGTAGTTTTGGATGAGAAACTTTGTTTCTCGTCTTCAACAAAAAAGTCAAGCTTTTAGCAGAAATACAAAAAAATGCCTTTTTCTGACCACATCTCATCTATCTTATCTAATCTATTTACATTTTTACACAGCACTCATTCTCATGATATTTGAGTACCTTGGTAGATTTTAGGTTTCACAGTAGCTGTTACCTGAATTAAATAGCTTAAAAAATTGTTTCAGATTTAACCCCTTTCCTCTTCAATTTTTTACTCTTCACTTTTCCTTATAAATTTGTTCACTTTTCTTCTTCCATTCCATGTACTTTTGTTTTTAAGAAACACTGTATGCTACTCAAGATTTCTTTTCTCAGCATAGCACCATTCCTTCTCTTTTCATCAGCCCAGTGCCTCATTATGTCATAGTGACTCATGCTTCCAAAAATAGTGCTTGATTCTAACACCCGTTCTCCTATGGGATAGTCCTTGGCAGTCTTAGTTGTCCAAACTGTATAATGACAGTCCTATGTGGACACTATAGGAGTTCTTTGAATAAATTAGCCTTAAGTGTGCTCAGAATTTTTAAAGAATAATAGGGTATTTTTCTAGGAGAAGGGAATTTTCATCAGGCCAGAAGGGCTATGTCTACACTAGCCAATTAGTCTGGAGTCTGGACTAAGCAAGGGAATAAGTCCAGACTAATTTAGTCCTGGTCTACACTAGGCTTTGCATAGTTCAAACTTAGAAATTTCTTACTTTGAACTAAGCAAAGCTTAGTCCGAACTAAAAAGTTTGGCTGCTTAGTCTGGACTTTCAGTTTTGAACTAGTGCAATGTAGACATAGACTAATGGCTTAGTTTGAACTAAAAAAGTTCAAACTAAGCCATTAATTTGAACTAGCTGCACTGACTAGTTGAAACTAAAAACTGGGAACTGCTTAGTTTGGACTAAGAAAGCTTGAACTAAGCTTTGTGATGTAGACATAGCCAAGTCATACTCGTCCTTGTATCCGGAGGGCTAGTTGTTAGTGCCCACTTCATGCATATGACAAAGCGAGTTGCAGCCCACGAAAGCTTGTGGCCGAAGAAATTTGTCTTTAAGGTGCCACAGGACTTCTGTTGTTTTTCATCATTCTGTGATTTACAGATTGGTTTTAAGGTCAGAAGAAACCCATATGATCATATAGTCTGACTCCTTTCACAGTGCAGGCCACAGAACCTCCCACCAACTCTTGCAATAGATGCGTAATCTATGATTTAGTCACTGATGTTTGTAAACCAAAGTTTAAAGACCTCAAAGTACAGAGAAATGGCCATCAAGTGATCCATGCCGCAAGTTACAGAAGACAAAAACCCCTAGGACTCCTGCCAGTTAACCGGTGGGGGGGTGGGAGAAATCCCCTCCTGACCCCAAATATGGTGAAGGGTTACAGCTCAGGCAACTACCACCACTATTCTAGCCAGCAGTCCTGCAAGTGCCCAAAGGGAACACTATAGCTCTGAATTTCATTATGGACCCTTAGACTGCAGTTATTTTGTTTTATCAGTTAGGTAAAGGAATGCAATAGAAGTCAACAAATAGGAATCAGCATCAGCCACAGAGTTAAAATAAAGTGTTCTGTGTATTGATTTAAGGCCTGATCCTGAAAATGCACCTGTTCTGCTTGTCATAAGAAGACTAAGCAATGGCTTCAGGCCCCAAGCAGCTCAAAGTGGGCCCCATTTCCTTTTTTTTTTTTTTTAAATGTGTTTGGGGGAGGAATATTTCTGCTTAGGACCCCCAGTGGCTAGCATGGTCAGGAGTATATTTTCAATCAGACTTCTTTCTGCAGAAAGCACTCTACCCCGAGTTTGCACTGTACTTTATTTTGTACAGTGGTACCATGAATCTGTTGGAATTTGCTTATCTGTTCTAGGTTTTAGCTTACAGCAATCAACTATGAGCCTATCCCAGGCTGTGAAACTGAGCAGGGAAAATTAGATTGAAACAGGAGTCCATGTTGAGTCAGAAGGCCTGATTCTGCCAGTCTTAATGAGTAGACCTCTATTCCACAAATAGTTATTGATTTCCCACTCTACGGGAACTGATATGGCTGAGCAAATCTCTCCTGAGAAAGCAGCCACTTTAGATCTATGGAAATTCCCATCCTTGTTTTAAAAAAATGATAGGATATTTTATCTAAGTTGTGAATATGTTCATAGCTACCTTGTTAAAAACTCACACAGTATTCTCATTAGACTGTCATTTATAGGGTTAACTTTGCAATTACTTTGTATAGTGTTGGCCTTTCTCTAGAGAGGTGAGTTTCCCCTACTTCCCCCCTGCTCCTGTCTCCCCTTTATTCATTTAAATAATTTGCCGTCAGACTAAATGATGCTTTAAAAAAAAATGACCATAGGTGATGGCTTTAACAAGAGAGCGACCAGTGGAAATGCTATTTTAACACTATCCTGTGATGGCCATCCTAAATTTAACTTTAGGAACAGCAATGTCAAATTATGGTAAACCTCAGTAATTTCAGAGGAAATGATGTGAATTCCAAGCAGTCAGGAGTTGAGCTGTGAAAGTCAAGCAAAGACCACAACTATTTCTTTGTAGGAGAGCCAACTGTGCATTGGAAATAATATGCCTAGGAGTGGTCGTCTTTTTAATGGGAAGCAGAAGGAGAGAACACCGTGTATGTCTAACCTTTATTCATGTTTTGGCTTGTGTTCAGTCTGTTAGTGTTTTTCTTGGAAGACACAGTGGCCATCTTGTATGGTATATAATGCATGGTGCCTGCCTGAAAATGGTTTATGATGTCTTCTGTGTATATCCATTTTAGTGCATTTACCATTGTCTGTTGTGTTTGTGTTTCTTTAAAAAGGACCCAGAGACCAACAGCTCCAAAACACATGCCTGCACACACACGCACACACGTAATTCAGTAACAATCATGTGATTGCTGACATAGACAAAGAGACGCAAAGGATCTCACGCAGCTTGAATAAGTCTGCGATCCTTGTGTTTAAAAAATGCTTGCTTTGGAAAAGATGTATGGCAAACCACTTAGAGAGTTTCTTTTCTAAATGTAATACCCTAAAAGCTAATTGAACATTAAAGAAATAAATTTAACACATATATGATGAGAAACATACCAGAAAATTAAAATGATAGTTGATGGTGACTGATGCAGCATTTTAAAAGATTGCTGCCCCGGGGGGGGAGAGGGGGCAGATCCTTAGGTGCTTTGAATAGACGTCACTGCTGCTACTTCACTTTTCAGCAGCTGAGGATCTGGCCCCTTCTGTTTTTAGACTTATGTAATAGGAGCCTGGGTTTCTTAGCTGTCTTTTATTATCAATTTACCAAAAATTAGTTGTCTCTGACTAATAGTAAGGAAGCCTGCAAATAATCAACAGTGTTTTTCTTAGAAGACAGTAGTTCAAACTGCAGTGGGAGGAGGTATAATTCACTTTCCCTTGTTACTTACCATCTTATTTAGTGTAGTGCTACACAAAGTTCCAGGTTTTACTGTTGTAAATCCCTTAATTATACAATCATCAAATGTGTTAAAAATCATTTAAAAAGTGTTAATCAGATATTTCTGATGATGCCATCTCTCCCCCATCCCATTTTCTGCTTACAAATCACTGCAACTTAACTTTGCGATTTGCATGGGAAAGATTGCTTTTCTTGGTTCATTTCACTTTATTATCTTTCAGTTATGCTGTGACATCCACTTAGACATCTTTACTGCAATTGTATCTTGATGAGATCAGATTGCCCACTGCTGCTATATCACAATAATAGTGAGATAAAATTCAGGCTGCCCTGCTTTCTTCTGATGAGCCACTCTATCCCGGCTGCATCAAAAAAACTGCACATAAAAGAAAGAGAAAAACTATTTTGCCTTCAAAATTGCTCTGACTTAAGGCAGACTGAATCTTTTAAATAAACGTAACATGAATAAAATGAAAGAATATGGTTCTAAATCTTAGAACTGGGTAAAAAAAAAAAACACAAAGGAAAGCCAATGATTTATAAACTCATCTCATTTCACCAGAGAACACATTTCAGTTCCTGTGAATGAAAGTTTTTCTTAATCACTATTTCTTGTTGCCAGAATTTGTTTAGTACAAGACTTCAAAATCTGTTGGGGGCTATGCTATTCATTATAAAGCAAGTGTTTTGGTTTTGATTTATACTGAAATTTATTGCTTGAGTCCAGTTTGCGGCATTTTTTGACTAAACACCCAGAAAAATGGACTTGCAAACCCCACAACATACAGGCAATGGAGTTTATAGTGGAGACTGTTACTGAAGTTGCTGCCTTTTTGGTAAACTTATTACTAATGGTTTGGCTGGTAATTCCTGAGAAAATCCTCTGGAAACGGTGTGATGGAAAAGATTTGGTAAGTGTACCCTCGCAGAATTTTCCTGGCACACTCCGCTGTATGTGGGAAGGATTATGAAAACTGAAAATTTTGCAGACCTGTCTTGTGGATTTTGGGATTGAGCCATCCCACAGGGATAACTGTTGCTCTGTTGGGCCCACTAAACTTGGCAGCAGGGTTCCAGCAAGAACTTCATGGTCATTGAAGCAGTTGTCTTGCTGCTGTCTAATAGTAGTTGTAGAAGGAATCCAGAGGGGCGCCATACAGCTCCAAGTTTTATTGTCTCCTGTCCAGATCTCCATTTTGAAATCCTAAAGCAGAGTGGAAGGGAATCCAACAGAGAGTAAACCATCCCCAATCAACCTCATCCCCTTCACTCCTGAGAAATCTGATGACTCTTTTCTGTGTGTTTGTCTATGGGGGGAACAGAATTGACATTTCCTCTTCATGGGTCCCTGGGATCTAACTCTTCTTGATCCCCTCCAGAGCTATTTGCACTGGTGGATCTGGAAGAATCACTGCAGCTGCAAGAATTCAAACCAATCCTGGACAAGGATAACCAAATAGGGCAGGTCTTGGATGATGCCTCTGGGCATTCTCCATGTCACGCCTTTTTCTACAGTTCCAGGTACATGGGCCAAGGGATAAATCTTTTCATTTCTATGGATACAGCAAGGGCAGACCTGTCCCAGGGGTATGGTCATACAACAGGACCAGCAACTTTTTGACTTCTGCAATTTCATCATAAATCCACTTTTTTAGAGGGTTATGATTTAACTGTATGCCATGACTCCACTTGGAGCAGGAGTCCAAGAGTAGAGATTTTTATAACACAATTATGTGTTTAAATTCATTTGCTTCTTCACAGATTTTGACATATTTAAGGTGCTGGTTTTCACCTATGATGTTAAAAATTGATATTTATTGCCAAGTTTTATCAGTCAAAATAACCACAGAGCCCCTGACCTTGCAGACACTATATATATAGCATGCCAAGTTCCAGAGGGGCAGCCATGTTAGTCTAATTCAGTAAAACAAACAAGGAGTCCTATGGCACTTAAAGACTGACTAATTGGTTTATCACATGAGCTTTTGTGGGAGAGCTCATGCGATAAATAAATTTGTTAGTCTTTAAGTGCCGCAGGACTCCTTGCTTGGTTTACATATCTGAGTAACTTTACCTGAAATAACTAGTTACTAACATGAGTAGTATTACTTATGTGCATAAGTGTTTAATGGGGAAAAGTGCCAGAAATTACCCTGACTTTGACATTTAGGTCTATTTGTTTCATTAGGTATTTCAGTCACTGAAAACTGAAGACTAGAGGAAATTACTGCGGAGAGGTTGATTGGTATATGGTGGTTTCTTTTGTGATGTGGGTGGGTTATTCTAGGCTGGACTGGTCACTTAAAATGTTTGCTTGAGTTGATATTTTAAATTTCTGTTCATGTTGTGGAGCTTTGGGTGGGCGTCATATAAATCCAAATAATTCATTTGATTCCAGTACCAATTAGTAACATATATGCAGAATGCTGAATGTGCCGGATGGATTTTTGAAAGAGAATTACTGAATATGTGCTACTCCTGCATTGAACTGACCTGCTGAGAAGAGATCCTTAACTGGTGTCAGTTGGTGTTACTCTGTTTAAGTCAATTGAATTATGTTATTTTATGCCAGCTGAGGATCTGGCCATTGTGTTCCACCCACAAAAGCCAAATCCTGTATTTTCTCCCTTTTTGTTTCTAGCTAAGGATAAAGGGCAGTCCTACCCCACCTGCCCTTTTTGGCAACAATCGAATGCAGGTATGTTAGTTACCTAAAGTAACTTGCATATCTAGGTTTGACTTCTCTGCTCCCAGGACACACGCTGCACTGGTTTGAAGGAAGAGGTCTCTGTTAGAACCAGTGCTACCTGGTTGCTGGTGGGGGGAGCAGGATTTGCATCCTCAAACTTCCTGATCGTGTGAGCGGGTGTACACAGACCCAAGCAGTGGATCGGGAAGTTTCAACTTTGCTGCCATCGGTTAAGACCTGCCCAAAGATGTTGCTTTATTATGCTGAAATACTGAGTGCTTTACTTAGCCATGCAGGGCATGGGTTTGTCTAGGTCTAAAATGGTGCAATGTACCTGTGCCACGGTCGTGCTTCTCTGCAGAGGCCACCTATGCCAATGGGAAGGATTCTCTCACCTTCTCGATAGCTAGGTTGATGGAACAACTTCTCCATCAACAATGCTATCTACATAAGGACCTAGGTTAGTTTAACTATGTTGCACAGGGACTTTTCACACCTGATTTTCTAGTGTAGACCAGGTTGGAGACCAGGGGCTGAGCAAGCCTCCAGCACAGTTCGAGCACTTCAATTCATCGTGCTTGACATGCCAGCAGCACTTGTGCTTTACCACCCCTGCACTTTGTATTAGCATAGGTTCCCAGCTGTGTTGAATTGTGCCCGAGTCCTGTCAGGTGGCTCATTTCTAGAGTCTGATGGCATGATCTTGCTATGTGTAACCTGTGTGTAAAGTAGGCAGTATAGCTCCCTCGACATGGTTTATAAACTTACATTATAAACATAGTAGAATTTTTTGTCAGTTGGAAGATAGCAAACATAATTTTAAAAGAATTCCAATTTATTTTCCATCTTTCAAGTGCTTTGCTTTGTAGCTTGTTGTTAATCCTCTGATATCTCTCCTCTCAATTTTCCGTCTCTATTAGTTAAAGAATAAAAATATTTTACTGAATAAATAAAGTTATCACCTATAAATGTTGGACTTATTAACTACATTTAAATAAGGCCCCAGATTGGGAACCACTGCTTTAAATTGTCTTATGTAGATTTAAATTATCCTGATGAATTCATGCTATGGAAGAGAGTGTGTTTAAACAAATACTACAAGCAGTTGTGTGGCACTTTAAGACTAACAGATTTATTTTTTGCATGAGCTTTCGTGGGAGATCATCCCACTTCCTCACATGCACAAAATGTTCTCCGACTTGGAGAGCTGGGTGCAAAACGAATGTCACCCAGCCAGATCAGTCAGAGCGTCAAAGCCTCTACAAATACTAGTCCTAAAATCTGCTGGTGGCTTCTCAACCCATAATTAACTCATCATTCTCCTATTCTCTAAGTAAGGCAGAAAAGTGTTAAAGTTTTAGTTTCTTTTTATTTTGTTCCTAAATGTGGTGATCATATGGAAGGCAGGCAGCACAGGATAACATAGGGAGACATGATAGCCATTTAGTTCTGATGGCTGAAGTTAAAAGGACATTTACTGAAATGCCTAATGTGGTAGCATGGTTGCTTGAAATGATAGCGCGGAATGACAGAATGAGAGAAACAGTCTTTACTTACTTCAAGTTACCACACTTATGCATTTTCTTGTCTCTAGCACAGTGGTTCTTAGCCTTTTGCAGGTCGTGACACATTTGTTGGCATATCATGACCCTACAGGACACACCGGCCCACCTTCCCCAAGCCAAATCCAGCCATCTCCCTGGCTCTCCATAACACACTTACCACAGTGTGGTGACAAAGTAATGTGTCCCGATACAGTGGCTGAGAACTACTGCTCTAGCAGACAATGGCTACTTAGCTTTAGACTCAAGAAGTAAATGTGTTGGTTTGCTTTTGTTCATATTTAAAAGCTGACTAATAAAATTGAATAAATGATTCTGAATTCTGCAAATTTTAAATTAGGCCCACAATAGCTAGGGAAAGTTTCTTATGCACCATTCAAAAGTGGACAAATAGATTAATTGAGTGGCATGCAAATAGAGTGCTGTGGCACTTAAAGATTAACAGATTTATTTTTCACATGAGCTTTCGTGCGAGAAAATCCCACATTGTCAGATGCTTCAAAGATGGGGGAAGTTAGAGAATATTGTAGCTATAGCTAAGGAATTTCTTTGAAAATGCAGACTTGCTTTGGTGTCTCAGACCATACTTCCAACAGTGTGCTCTGTCATCTGAAAGTAAGGAACAGAAGACAAAGTGGCTGGTCAGAGAAGGGGAAAGCAGAGGGAAACTGGGTGGCTGTAGAACAAGAATACAGAGTAGTAGTAGGTAGCAATTGTACCATTGGCTAATTCCAAGGTAACTCTTAAATATTGCTTTTTAGCAGCAGATCTCAAAACACTTTACAGATGGGGAAACTGAGGCACAGAGCAGCAAACCGAATTGTCTAAGGTCACCCAGTCAGAACTATACCTGAGTTTCTTGGATCCAAGGCCAGGCTCTGCCCATTAAGCCACGCACGCTATGCTGCCATTTATGTCAGAGTTAACTCTGGTGAAATATAAAGAATTGCGAGGTATGTTAGGCACATGAGAAGAGTGAAAAAGAAAGTTGGCTTCTTTTCATAAATGTCTGTATTTCATTTCAAAGCCATGAAGTAGGTTTTACTTAATTATGGATCATGAAGAACATTGTAATGAATGTATTAAAGAGAATTTTCAATTGAAATCAAAATAGGACCATTGACAAAGATTGCATTCACTCAGAAGTGCCACATACTGAGCTAGGATTTGGCTTTGTGCCGAAGGAACTTTCTGTAAGAGGTGATGATTTTTTATGGCTCATATAGTAAGTCCACACAAATAAAAACAATAATTGTTAGCCCTTGCTGTTCAAAGTGCTTTTAAATTTTCAAAGTGCTATGCAAACACTTTATTTCATGAATTAATGAAAGATACATTTTTGTGCATTTAGCATTGACAATTTGACAATAAGTAGTTCTGAGAATTTTATACACATAACTGCATTTGAGCAGTTGATATAAATTGTGCTAATGTTGTCAATTGCACATGAACATCATCCTTGTACTATGGACTTCTTCTGTCTTGATGGTGAGTACATGGATGGAATATTTGCAATATATATACAGAAGCAAAAGAGATGTTTTCTTTTCCCCTGTAATAAGTGTGACTCAGTGCCTGTTTGCTACTGCTGCTGCTTTGCTGTGTGTAGCAGAAATCAGTAAAAGCCATCTTTAGCATTCCAGTTATAGAAGCAGAATTAGATCTAGAAGATGCATTTTACGGAATGACACTACCAAAGGTTAGGCAATAAGACTCAATAAAATGCTAAAACATCTGCTGACTATTTTTGGAAAGTTGTCCTTCTACTATCATCTATTAACATTCACTTTATACTAATTCCTTAGAGATGGTTCTCTTCCTTCCTCTCCAGTCCTTATGAAAAGTGTTGGCATACAGTTGACATTTATATCCTAGCAGAGTTTTTACAACAAAGTTTTATTAAAGTTGCAATATTCTCTCTAGGGAAGAATTCTGTCAATTATATCAAGCTTGTTTAATACCCTTGAACATGGTGACAGTTTGGCCAAGTTCATAAATCACAATCTTATACTGAAACCCTAATCAATCTCATTACTGGATGTGGGAGAAGAGCTGGGGCTTGCTGGTTATGCTTGTTAGAAGTGATGGAGAGAGACCAGGTTTCTGGTAGCAATGGAGGAGAATGGGACCACTAGCACTACTTCTGCTTGGGGATATCAGGTAGAGCACTGCAACTCCATTCTTCAGTTCTTCATAACACCTCAACACAGGTCCCCACGGCACAGCTCATTTGGGGTGGGGTGTTGACACCGTGAAAACTTATTGTGTCCTACCTGCACTAACCTCTTCAGTCAAATACTGGATGCAATACTTCCAAGTGAAACCATCTTGTACAAAAAGATGGGAGAACTGTCTGGTAGGACAGAACAAGATAAAATGTTTTAATAATAGTGCTTAGTTCACATAGCACATGTTAAGTAAAGGATCCTGTACTGACCTTCATTGAGAAAGAAATGGTATTTTATATATCCCAGAAATAGTGGAGTCACTTTCAGTAGTGCCGAAAATCATTCTTAACAGCCTATTCCCCACGATCCTTCTTTTTTCTGAGCACAAAGATTAGCTCCCTCATTAGGCTGAGGGAGATGTATGGGGACTAGTATTTAGAGCAAGTCAGCTTTTTTCTTTAGAAATGATCTTTAAAAGCTCATGTCAGTGTTTCGTTTGATCTTCAAATGAATTCGGCAAGTGACAGCTAAATTGGCGATAAGTGTTCCTTCAAAGAGGGAGATAAGATAATATTTAGATGCAGGGCGGGGGGGGGGGGTATGTGTGGATTGTAACAAGGAATCTGGCTTCATGGCTACTGATGACTTGTGCTATAAAGTGCCCTTTTTTGTACAGAGATTTCCAGAAAGATAGATCTCTACCAAACAACAAAATATTTTGGCAATAGTTTTGTAACTGTAATACATTCATTATGCATTTAGTGTAATTAGCAGCAAGCATGTACTTTTTCCCTCTTAACTTTAAATCATTTTGACAGAGGGTAATTATTCACATCTCATATCATCATTACCTCTAGAGGTGATCTTAGTCAGGTGAAAGAGAGAGAGAGAGGAGAGGAGGGACAAGGAGCATGGCAATGAATATACAGTGGATAGTTGCAATTGGGATGATGGTGACATAACTTAAATGTCCTAGGCTATGTCTACACTAGCAAATTAGTCCAGATTAAGAAGGCTTAATCTGGACTAATTTGGTCCTTGTCTACATTAGGCTTTTCCTAGTTTGAACTAAAAATCTTTTTATTTTGAACAAAGCTTAGTTTGAACAGCAAGTTCGAACTAGCTGCTTAGTTCAAATTTTGGTTCGAACTAGTGCGATATAGCTTTTAGTTTGAACTAGCCACGTTTTTTAGTTCAAACTAAAAAGTTAGTTCAAACTAAAAAGCTGCGGTTAGTTTGAACTAACCAGGAACTGCTCACTTCAGACTAAGGAAGTGCAAACTCTGCTTCCTGGTGTAGACATAGCCCTAGTAAACTATACATCCATCACTGAAAGTATGTTTTTTTGCCACTTAATGAATTTTTGGATACCCAGATACACTCAGAGCCAAAAAAGCTATTATTCATATATCATGGTCTTCTTGCAAGGAAAGTTAGGGCATAATACAATCGATGCAAAAACCACCGTCAACGGCAGTCTTTCCACTGATGTCAGTGGCGTTTGGATCAGGCTCAATATGAATGCTAGCTAAATGCAGGATGAAGGTTAGAATGATTAAATAAGCTACGAAGAATGAAGTAATAACTCAACATGACATTCTTAGGGAAGGATAGTGTCAGTTTTATTTGGCCTAAATGGATTTTAAAAATCAAATTACATATATCGAAAACCTTACTAAGGCCCAGTTCTGCTTCGACTTTCGCATGTTTTCCAGCTTTGCTCATGTAAGTAGTTCGATCTACTGTTTTCATAATTAAATTTATGAACCAGCTTAGCAGGAAGAGGGCCTAAGTGTGTAAATAACAATGTTGCATTTTTAAAATACTAACATGTACTCACGTAATCCCCTTCCATCCCAATATCTTCCTGCTACTAACCTTCTTCAGTTGCACCATTTTAGAGTGTCACCACTGCTCTGGGTTTCTGAAAAGTGGTTGATCCTCATACATTGTTTCATTTAGACATAGTTGTAAATCAGATCAATGAAAGCATTTAAGAATTCTCTTTAATTCTGAAGAGTAGATAGAAATGCATTGAAATTTGTTAGTACTTTGATTTATATGGGGTTTTTAAGGAACCTCTTTATGTAAACAGAAAGTGTAGAAGTGAGAATTTGATACCCTTCCAAAAAAAAAAAAAAAAAACCACACAAAAAACTCTGAGTGAAATATTGACCTGGCCAAACTCCCATTTTGACAATGGCCAAACTCCCATTTTGATTTCACCTCTTGTCTGTAGCGACTTATCAGCAAGATGATAAAACCTAACAAGACAAATGCTTCATCCAGGTTCTGTTGAATCTTTTCTTTTTCTGCAAATCATATGTACAGCAAATCTAGTTAGTTTCTTATCTCTATTACTTTAGGCTGTCTGTTTCCACAACAACAATTTGAATAGAATGTGAACAATTTTCCAACGGGGGAGGGGGGGAGGGAGAGAGAATTTCACATCAAGGTTGACACTTTAATGAACGTGGGCTTTTTACAGATGTAACACAAGGAACATCCTGGAGAACTGACAAAAATCTGATTTATATTTCTACATGTCAGACATTAAAATAGATATTTGAGAAAAAAATTCACAAAGAGAGAGGTTTTTGTAGCCAGAAGGGAACATTGAGATACTCTTGTCTGACCTTTTTCATAACATGGGCAATAGGACAATGGACTTTTTATCTAGCATCTATTATAGATTCCAGAATCTTGCAAAAGCTGTAGATGAACTCATACAAAGAGGTAGAACAGAGATGCATTTCTATATGCCTCCAACCATTCTTTGATTTTGATTGTAGGTAATAAATATGGATCTGTGATTCTTGACAAGTGATGCTGGCCTTTTGATACTACATAGAGGGAAGGAGCTATCACATTGTGTTGCACAGTGTTACTCCACATTGCAACAGCTTATAAACTACTGAGTCTAGATTTTCAAAAGAGACTGGTGGTTTTGGATGCTTCAACTATTGGGTATCCAACACGGGCCTGTTTATCCAAGTGGAGGTTCTGAATATCAGACCCCCTTTGAGGTGCGTCAAATGGAGCATCAAAAAACTATGAGGTACTCACAAACACAAGTAACTTTTGAAAATGTAGGCCCAATTATACTATAATATGTTTAATCTTTCTGGTATTGAATAATTTATGTCAAAAACCAAGAGAATGCCAGTTAAAATTAGCTCATTGATTACAAAATTTTGCTCGATTTTTTTTTCAATGCCATGATGCTGTCTGACTTCAATGGAGATTCACAATGAAAGTATAATGATAACTTAATTTCAGCTGATGATTTATCTTCTGAGAAATGTGAAGCTGTTGTAAAACTGTCTGTCAGATATTTCCTGAGTGCTATTTTTCATAAGCCCTTATTTATCACAGTTATATTTGCATGCATACCCTCTCTTCACATTTGCCATTTGTCATTGAGATACCAAATTACATTCATCAGAATCCATTCATCCCCCTAGTATCGCTGAATACAGGATTATCTTGGCTGTGTCAGCTGCCCTATGACTGGTAACTGTGAAAAACAGAGGTCGTCAGAGATTCCAAACACGCATTGTCGAGGGGCAGCGGGTATTAAGCTGAAAACGATTAATGGGGCTTATGTTAACCTGTTTGTGTGGCATGAAACTGAATTCTGTAGATTGATGGATATCTTGGTAAAAACAAATGCATTTCTGAAGTACTATTTTGCCCCTTTACTGATGAGTTTTAGTTGCCATCAGAATAAATAAACTGAGATGTTTCCTTAAACACTGAAAGGTTTGTTTCCCATTTCAGTTACTGAGTAACTTTTCAGCTGTTGACCAAAAGAGCAGACGTGCAATGCTTTTAACAATCAATCAGTTTACTATCTATCTTTGCTAATAGTACCAGGCTATCATTTTGTCTTTTGTGGTAGCAGCATTGCAACAAGACTGCTGCAGCAAGTAGTTCCTGCCTTGTATGTTATATTTAAATCAAGGAAGTGATGGTAGGGTAAACAGTGGGTGAGGACAGAGGTGGGGAATAATTTCTGGTTTGTTTCAGTCTTGCCCTCACATGCAGTGACAGACAACTAGGACAAGGAAGGTTTTGTTACAGCCACCCTGCAAACTGCTCAGAAATTTTGATTTTTAACTCTTTCTATTTTAAATCCGGATTGCTTCCTTTGAATGTTTGGAAAGCTGTTGTAGTTGAATGACAAATGATTCATTAACAAAAATAAAGTGAATAATACCTCAGCACAAAACTGTTAGGCTCCAGAAGAGGCTGCTGTACATGCATGTGAATATAGAGTACAGTAAATGGAAAGGAAAAAAATACTGAAAACATGCAGTGCATCTTTAAAGGCGAACATGCTCTTTGATTTAGACAATCAATCTGATTTAAAAGAAGGACTTGTAATGGCTTTGCTCAGTGAAATTATGCATTGAAATAATGTGCCAGATAAAAAAAAAATTAATGGCATTAAGTGAAACTGGATGTCTTTATATCAGGTCTATATTTAGTCTTGTATGTTTCATTCCCCCCCATACAAGATTCTCAAGGCTTATTGCTGAAGCAACTTCATTCAAGGGACAAGCGAGAGGACTGGGAACAAGGAGACCTGGGTTCTAATCATCGTCTGCTCTTAGCTTTTTCATGATCGGGGGCAAATTTTATCACAACTCAGTGCCACTGTTATGCCATACACTTAATCAGATTGTAATGCATCCCCTTGTTTAATATTTATGATAAAATGCACCTGAAGTGGAAAGTGGTGATAGTACTCATTTGCTTTAAAATGTAACGTAAATTTATGCCAGAATAATTGTTAATGGTGTATGTAATACCCATAAAAGGATTCATTTGTTCCTCATGCTATTTGAATGAAAGTACTCTTGCCCTCAAAATCACTGGTCAGCTAGTGTGGGTTGTTTTGACAATGTTTTACTTTTATCTTGATTTCATGTCTGAGTGCATCCCCAGTGCATATCCTGTTAGTGGTACAGATTACTGTGAAGGTGATTTGTTTTTGCCTTTGGTCTCTTAATTACTTTTAACTCCGGGCAGAATACAATTCATAAATTAAAATATCAGACCACTAATAATGTTGTTTTGTGGTGTTTGTGTTGCAAGTAAAAAGTTACTTTCTTGCAGCTAAGCTAGTCTTCTACAGCTGTTTGCCTGGAATGAAATACAAGTGCTAAATATATACCATTTTTGGAGCAATACAAAATGCTGCCTAAAACTTACTTGTTCTGGGTTTGCCTGAAAGATAGTACAGTTTTGCTCACAAGGTTCAACCTCAGTAAACCTGGGTTTGGGTTTCAGGCTTATAATGAAACCTGAATCCAGGTGAATTTTGTTATAGAAAGTTGCATACTGTTCATCATTGATGAAATTCACCATAGGAACTGAGGGTCAACTTAATACCTGTGCACTATTTAAATCCTATTTTAAAGTGTTAAGTGGTGCGTAACCCTTGGGTTTTGTCATCAACACTTGAATGAAGTTCTATCCAAGAGCAGTTGTGTGGTCATACCTATGAAATTGTCAGTACAGCATCAGACAGACAGTACGGCATGAAAGGAGAGCATCCTTATTGAAACACGAATACTGGCTTCTCATTGGTATAAATCAGTAATAATGTGTGAGGCAGAGTTTGATGCACAGGACCAGCCCAGGATATGGTTCAGATACAGGAGCTTAATCCATTCAGTTTTGGCAAACAAATTTGAAGCAGCATTTCTCATCTTGGCCAAAATATGTGTTGATTCTGAAATGTGGTGCAGTGGACACCTCTTGATTTTAGTAAGCTGTTTGTTTAAAAAAAACCTTTATTATTTTCTGGTCTATTGTCTGATCTCTGATATCTGAAGATAGTTAATGAAGGGTAGAGCCTTCAATGAAAACGAATTATAGTTACTATGAAGGACATAGAAGGTGCCTTTATTATTTTATGAGTATTACATGTTCATCTGTTTGTTCGTGTGTTTGTAGGTTGTTATATGATTGCTAAGGGGTTACATTAGGCATGGGTAGGTTGGTACACAGGCAGGAAAGAAGGCAGTTAGCTTCAAATAAATACCATTCCCCACTAGTCATAGACTTTGAGGTCAGAAGGGACCATTATGATAATCTAGTCTGACCTCCTGCACAACACAAGCCATGACGCTTCACTCACCCACTCCTGTAATAGACCTCTAAGCTATGACTGAGTTACTGATGTCCCCAAATCATGATTTAAAGACTTCAGGGCCCAGCGAATCCATCAGTAAGTGACCAGTGCCCCATACTGTAGCAGAAGGCAAAAAACAGCAACAACATCAAAAACCCCACAGCCTCGGACAATCCGCTCTGAGGGAAAATTCTTTCCCAACCATAAATATAACAACCGGCCACACCCTGAGCGTGTGGGCAAGACTCAACAGACAGGCACCCAGAAGTAATTCTCTGTAGTAACTCAGAGCCCACCACATCTAACATGCCATCACAGGCATATTTACTAGTAGTCGTCAAAGGTCAGTTAATTACCAAATTAGGCAGTGCCATCAAAGCATCCCCTCCATAAATTTATCAGCCTCAGTCTAGATGCCAGCTTGGTTTTTTGCCCTCACTGTTACCTTTGGAAGGCTATTCCAGAACTTCATTCCTCTGATTATTAGAAACCTTCATCTGATTTCAAGTCTAATGGCCATTTTATATCCATTTGTTCTTGTATGCACATTGGTGCTTAACTTAGATAATTCCTCTCCTTCGCTGGAATTTATCCCTTTGGTTTATTTATAGAGGGCAATTATATATCTCCTCAGTCTTCTTTCATTTGAGCTAAACAAACCAAGCTCTTTGCACTTCCTCCCATGAGGCAGGTTTTTCAGTCCTCAGATCATTCTAGTGCTCCTTTTCTGTGCACCTATTCCAGTTTGAATTCAACTTTCTTACATTAAACCCCATCTTTTTCCATAGAATTCATTCCTCATGTGCAACTGTATCAAATGCCTTGCTACAGTCTAGATAAATTAGATCCACTGTGTTCCCTTTGTCTAAAAAATTGGTTATCTTCTCAAAGAAAGAGTTTGGGATGGTCTGGCACAATCTATCTTTTGTGAAACCATGCTATTTTTTTGTCCCAGTTACCATTAACCTCCATGATCTTAACTACTTTCTCTTTTATTTTTTTCCCCAATACCTTGCATGAGACTGAGGTTGAACTAATAGGCCTGTAATTACCTGGACCACTTTTGTTCCCCTTTTCTTAAAAATAGGAAGTATGTTAGCAATTCTCCACTTGCAGGAACAAAATACGTGTCAGTCCCCTTGAAGTCTGCCCCTGATCACGCTGTCTTCAACACCTCTATCTTAATACAGCCAGATATGAAACTGAAAACAAAGAGTCTGAAAGGACAAAAACTGCTATTCAGAACACAGAAAGGGGAAACATAAGGACATTGAAGCCAAATGAAAGATTTTGATTGACTTCAGCGGGCTTTGAATCAAGTCTACAATATATATAAAAAAACTGAGAAAGTTACTGCAAACTTCTGGCGTGTATTCATACACCTTGTGTACCACAGTTTCCATTTCATGCATCTGATGAAGTGGAATTGTGCCTATGAAAGCTTACATGATAAATAAGTTTGTTAGTCTTTAAAAGTGCCACAGGGCTGCTTGTTGGTTCTGGCATTAGTTACTTCTGACATTAACAGATTCTGATTGGTTTAGAAAAATGCATTGTCTGATGAAATTTACTGCATGTATAGAGAACAAAAAGCTACTTTATTTTCCTTGAAGGTTATTACTATTAATTAAATTCAGAATAAGGCAATATTTGGGAAAGAAATGCTTTTTCTTCTGTTGCATGTTAGCAGATATCAGGTAACAGTTTTACTTAGCTATGATGAAAACTGAGTGCCAGGTTCTGCTTACACACAGCCATTAGCATATAAACTCACTTTTAGCAAAGTTGCATGAATGCTCTCCCAGCACTCATGAACTACATAGAGAGCAACACCTGTAAATTGCCCAGCTCCATCCCTCCCCAGTGGAAGCTCATTAAAAGCCTATCGTTCCTTCGAAGCAATGATGAGAAACCAACCTTCCAGTGAGGACCACTCTCCACCAGTTCAGTTATGATCCTTTGTCTTTCAAAGAATCTTGCTGCCATGAATAGGGATGGGGAAGAGAGGTGCTGTGTCAATCACTGTCTTTTATTTTATACTCTCCTGTCCCCTCGCACTCTCTTTGAAGAATACTGCCATCCCACCCCTGCTGGTGTAGACAAAGCAGTCCACTCTGTGCATGAGATTTGAAGTATCTTTTTGGGTGAATTATACAGTTTTTGTTCATGTGGCCTGCGTATGTGATGTTTGAGGCAAATTTGGGGATGATGTGCACATTTTTTTTTAAAATCCCACCCGATGATGGATGGGTCCTTCAGTAGCTAATAGCTTTCTGACACCTGTGGTCAGTCCTTTGTTGACACTGAAAAGTGAGTCTGGCCATTTCCTAGAACTACAGTATATTTTCAGTTAATAATTGTATGCTAGAATCTTATAACTTCACCCACAGTGTCGCTACATGTATTTTAACAGGAAATTATGTTCAGAAGATTGTTTTAAAATGATTATCTGTCAAGGTATACTTTATCCAAAGTATATCATAACCATATAAAAGTGGTGAACATGCAATACGGCGGTGCCACTGGTGGGCACCAAGCAGAACATCAGCAGCCCTGTTACTGCCATGTTACTGCTCAGTACTTTATTACAGGGGCTGGAGAAAATCATGCACATGTTCTCCCCTCAGAGTAGTGAATCAGAAGAAAAGTTGTCACTGCAAGCACATGAGACAGTGGCCATCAACCAGACGATGAAACTCACTAGACACAAAGCACTTTCAAATTCGCATTGGAAAATAAATAAATAAATTAACTAGAATGCAACGTTTTTTCCTCATCAGCTTCAAGTTATGATCATTTTAGGTGTTCCATGTAACATTTTCAATGAATGTGTTTTTCAAGTTCACTATGTCCTTCTAGTAAAATACCTTCTCTTAATGTCTGACTCAAGAGTCAATCCACTGTAAAAGAGCTTCAGTCTTCTGAGCCACATAGGGCCTAGAAGACTGCAGATCATGGATCAGATGCAGCTAACCAACTCAGGACAAAGGAATTCCTCTCAACCTTAAATGGAACCTGTCAAGTAGTATAGGGTCCAAAGGAAAACAAAATCAATATATTTCAGGGCCTCAGACTATAAAGCTGCCTGCTAAGCAGACAACTTGTGCAATTTAACTCCCTGCTTCTTGTGATGTAGTACTCCTAATTTTGGGGTTCTTTGATCCACCCGTTCACAGCTATGAAGGGAGCAGAATTTAATCAACTTTGAGAGGGGAAGGTTGCTTCCAATACTAGCCTTCAGAACAGAGCTGTCAATCAAGAATGAGCCTTAATAACCCCAAGTTGCAGACCTTTTAAATTTTTTCCTCAGTTGAGTGGTATTCAGTCAGCTGTGGAAGAAGTAGCACCTGCAGGAAGACATTGGAGAGTCCTTGAGCATGCTAAGTGGAGTCCCTCAATGTTATTTCTCTTCCCTCATTAAAAGGGCAGCTGAAACGTCTAATCAAGTTGGCATTTCACAGCCATCGGAAAGAGAGATTTCCCCTTTGAAATAAAGAGTAGTCCTCCTCAAATTCAGGTCCCAAAAGTCCTGTTGAGCTTTTGTATATCAGCAGCCAAGTGTTTTTTATGCTGGATTAAACCTTCACTTGATGTGGTTGGAATGGAAGTGGTGAGGACGAGGGTTACTTTCCATCGCTAATTTCAAATTATTTTAGCTGGGAATGTCAGATAAAATATTCAGTGAGTGGCAGGATGCTAGAATATGGTCTAATTTCAGATTTACTATCTGCCAACACATGCCATTCAATCAGATAAACACAGGATTTGAGCTGTCATCACAGCATTTTTATGCATACTTAAAAACAGGACACTTTTTCACACACTGAGAAGAAACTGAACAGGTTTATATATAGAGTATGTACAGTGAGGACATTGGAAAAGTTCCATCACTTTGAAAGAAACTGCCATTTCCAGAAAGATCCCTTATCTTCAGGGCATCACATTTGAGTCACTAGAATCTTTCAAGCCCATGGAACATTTTAAGGGTGTCAGCTGTGAACAGGGAAACACACAGGAGAGAGAGCACACTGTAAAGCTAAATTTATATAAAATAATTGGAATATATGCAGATTGTATAACAGACTAGACACCCCCCACTTTCAAGCTGTCATAGAGCATCATAGACTTCTGTGTACATGAGTAAAATGAATTCTCTCATTTATAAATGTCTGTAAATGTGGGCTTTGCTGGGATGTCTATCCAGCCCATGCTAATAATCTTTGAGTTCCCTGGTCTAATAAGCCCTGAAGGTGAAGATAAATTATGATGATGTTGGATAGCCTGACGATCCCTGGGAAAATCAACTTTTACAACACATACCAGTTAAGGAAATGAAGTGTAATGCCAGATCCTGCAAACCCCACAAAGTTAACTTTGCTGTTATGAGTAGCTCTATTAAATTGAGTAGAACTAGTCAACTGGATGAAGCTATGAACATCTGTAAATATTTAACGATTGGGGCCTTCCATTATATCGTTGCCTCTTTGGCCAGAGCAGTTAGCTAACTTTCAGTCCCTTTGGGATTGTTGTTTCCATTAGGAGAAATGGCTGATACAAGCCAAGTATTTCTTTGATGTAATTACGTTTATTTACAAAGAATGTGCACAAAGTCCTGTTTCTCCAAATACAATAAAAGAAACAAACAGGCAGTTTGCTTGCTCAGAAACACCACACTGTGCCTCTCCAGCAAACTCAGTGCCCAAGGAGCTCTGATTTGCTTTTTCCTGTCAGAGTCCCACTCAGGGCCAAATTAAGGCAGAGACTTTAGGGGCTGCAGCCCTGGGCCCTGGCCTAAAGCGGGGCCCTGCAGCACCCCCCCCCCCAAATCCTGCCCCTGCCAGCCTGAGGGGCGTGCTGCTGCTGCTGCCCATCTTTGGCTTGCCTGCTCAACCCATGGTCTGGGGCCTCTGGCCTGAGGGCCCCCCACTGGCTGCCTGGGCCACAGGCCTCCAACTCCTCAACCCACAGTGCCAGGGGGGCCAGGCCAACCCACCCCCAGGCTGGGCACCCCTGTGGTTGGGGGGGAGCATGAAGGTGGACAGCCCTGCGCCCCCAGGGCCTTGAAGTGGTTTGCAGCCCAACTTGAGCAAAGTCTGAGATTCATTCTCTAGTACAGGTAGTCCTCACTTAGTGACCGGGTTCCGTTCCTGAAACCCGGTTGATAAACGAATTGGTCACTAAACGAGGAGCAGCCCTTACCGGTATTTCAGGCATAATGTACTTTACTGGTAGTAGGTTTTTCAACCATCGGTAGATAGTTTTAATGTCACCTTTGCATCATTTATAACATTTTTAATATATATTTTAAATGTTTTAAGCTCTAATGTACTGAACTTAGTTTGCATAGTGTACTGTAAATATAGGTAATCTGAGAGAGTTGATGCGAGTTCTCGTACATCGCCATAATACCAACTCATCAGAGAGCCGGTCATAACTCTGAGGGGTCACTAAACGAGTAGGTCACTAAGTGAGGACTAGGTGTACTCACTATCACGCTCCAGCATAGCATCCTTCTAGCAGGTTGTACTACCCTCACCCCAGAGTAAAGACATATTGCTGCTCTACATGGAGACTTGAAAGGATGGACTTCTCTGGACTGCGATAGGAGAGTTCTGCATACGAGTTCAAGGACGGGATCTGGCCCTTAAATTCTGCCTAGGTCAGGAGCTGCTCTTCTAAATGATTTTCTAGGAAGGATTAGGAGAAGTTTTGTTTCATGCTGACGGTTGCTGGTTGTTACTCAGTAACACAATGGCTCTATCTCCCCCAACTCATTCACCATCAGGGAAGGCACCATGCGCACCAGCTTTCTATAGGGGTTTACTATGGGAGTGCATCTTCGAACTGTCGTGTGACTCCAGACTAGATAAGTCAGCTTAGAGACAGAAGCCTCATTGCTCTGATTTCTGTATCCTCTTTCTGGCTAGTGACACCTACTTTTGCCTCTCAGCTGGTTACCCTCTGCTTCTGCCTCCCCCTTGGAGCTAGTCTTTTTATTTTGGGGCTTGGTGCCCCAGCCTATGCTGACTGGTACAAACATAAGTAAGGGCTGAATTGAGGCTACTGCAATTTTTCAATCTTTAGTTTTTTCACTCTGTCTCTGTTTTTCTTTTTCAGAAACTTCCCTCCTCCCCCCCACACACATCTAATGATTTCCCAGGCAATTTACTTTTTAAAAGATGGTGCACACATTATATGGCGTGGTGCTATTTATATGCGTGGCCTGACTGACTATATAGCATATTAAATGTTTTATTTATCGTGTGTGCTATTTGTGTAAATAGCTTTTATTTCTGTTACATTTCTGACTATAGTATATAGAGAGTAAATAGTGTCATGTTAAATTAAAACTGCACAAAAGCTTTTCAAGCCATTCTAAAATGCTAAACAGTTTTGCAAATATGTTTGTCAGGCAAAGATTGAATAAAGAGCTCTTTGCTTATCCATTTATTCTATTGTACTCCTAATAGACACCCCTTGTGTGACTCTTCCATCAAACACTGCATCTAGGTACTCAGCTGGAATACCAGAGCTTATTTATACCATGCTCGGAGGTGGTTTGCATAAACAGTAGGCATTTAACAAAGAACACAGTAGTGAACTGCAGTTAAAAATGGTGTTTGTAAATTACAATACAGCTCATACAGCAAACACAAAACACATTGTTTTTCCATCCACCTGGCATACAAAACAATGTCAGTTCCAACATTTCTGGGCTGTTGTTAAATGTTCTTAACATGTATAATTATTCTAGTTTCACTGTGAATAATATTGTTTCTTACAGGTGGATCGTATCATCTTCTGTGTCTTTTTGGAGGTCGACTACAAAATTTTCAAGAAGAAAATGAGCGAGTATTTCCCCACTGGTATGTGCAGTCATTAGTGCCTTCTGACTTTCATAAATTGGGCAGTAAAAAGACAGCAGTTGGTATCTTCTTTCAATGTCACAGCAAAAATTAAAATGTTAACCTTCTTTCAAGATCCGCTACATCCTAAAGTCCCAGTCCTGCAAACACTTCCCTGCGTTCTTATCTTTTGAAATCAATGGAACTACTCATGGTAGCAAAGATTAGAACATGTGAAAGTGTTTGCAAGATAGCAACCTAACTTTGTGAGATTGGGAATTGGTTATTTCCATGTCTTTGCTGTTTCTCTCTGGTCATTAAAGCCAGTTTTACAGCACCAAATGCTGACTTCAAGAAGAAAATGATTTACACTAATATAAGTGAAGGGAGAAGAAGGCTGCCTCAGTTTATGGCTTTTTCATGTGCTTTGTCTATGTTTTCTCTTCATTAATGATCCCAGTATGATTTCATTGTGACTGAGAAAAATACCACAGGAGCTAGAACCTGAATGAGAACTTAACGTTTGCGCTGTCCCTGCACAAAATGAATCCGAGAGAAGGCAGCTCTCTGAAGCACTTAGGCAACGTTAGTCATTTGTCTTGTGTCTCATACTCAAGGTTTCTCTTTGGAATGTAAGAAAACCTCACAGAGAGTAAGTTTTTAAAAAAATAACAACTCTTGGTAACTGATTTATTTTTATTGTGTGTATCATTAGGGATTTTTATTTGTTTTACAAAGGTGGTTTTTCAACTCTACCTTGCTTTTTTCCCCTTAAATAGCTAGTGCAATGTCTTGCCCTTTCTGTTGCATTGCTTCTTCTGAGGGATGTTCTTGCCTCAGATTTTTGCAACCTGATTTGTCCTTAATTACATTTACACCCACTGTAAGACCCGTTTAAACTGCCAGACTGGTGTAAAGGGCCCACAGAGTAAATGAGACCCGGCCCCCATGTGGATGGGAGGATGGATTCAGGCACAGGAGATCTGAGTTCTGTTCCTGTTTCTAGCATGGAGCAAGCCATTCTTCCTCTCAGAGCCTGAGCATGGAGCCTAGGTATGTAAGAGAGAACGGAGTGAACAAAGCGTTCTCAGAGGAGAAGAAACGGCATTTGCTTTCTCGTTGATCAGACATGACCTGACTTGTTGCATATAATGCAAGGCAGAGCCAACAGATGACTGCGGAGAGTGGGAGGAAGGCACGGTTGAAAGGCTATATATACACGATATACGAAAGCAGCTACATCCTCCGCCTCCTCCAGCTCTCTGTTGCGTGGCTGCCCAGCCCTTGCGGAGCTTGCAGGCATCCGGCCAGGCCTGAGCTCTCCTCAATCCGTTTAGCAAGTGTTCAAAATGAGACCAACAAAAGCGGCAATGTGGTTGGGCTGCACAACCTCCTGTGCGCCTTCAGAGTTGGTGGAGCCAGTGTGGGATGGTGTTTGGGGCTGGCTTTTCTCCCTTGCCAACAAGGACAATTATCCATGACTTTTTGTTGGAGGGAGGAATATGACCCCCCCATCGCCTTTTCCGTGACAGGCGCATTAGAGGTTGCTTTTGTTTCAGTGCATCCCCAACACTAGCAGCCCCCACTTTCCCTCTCCTCCCCACAGCCTCACTCACCACAGGGCTATGGGGCGGGATGAGTTTCCACCTGAGTGGCCTAGCGCTGAGCACCACATCACAGTTCCTCTTCCTGATCTTCAAGATGCCCCTGTGTCTCACTTCAGCGGGCGGTCTGAGAAGTAGGCAGTGGGACGCACTGAGAGAAGTAAGCTCATGCAGCGGTGGGGGAGGAGGGAAACTCAGCCCACAGCCAGCTGGCCATATGCTTCCTCCCTCCCCACACACACAGTGAGTGCCACCGCCAGGGGGAGTCTCTGCCTCCTTGCTGCTCAGCATCCCTGCAAGAGGAGGACTGAGAAATTGGGGGGGTGCGGTGTGGGACACATGACCATGCATGTCCCTCCATGCATCACCCTTGCTGCAAGGCCCATCTGGCACTCTTTTCAGCATTTGTGGTGGTGTCATGGTGGATTTAGTTGCACGCCCCCCTGCAGCTGGTCTGTCCCTCTCTGTCACTCTTGTAGGCAGCCAGTGAGACCCAAGCCCTCCTGAAGTTACGTTAAAGAAGACAGTCTTTCCCCTACTACTGGCTAGTGACCCGTGGCCACGCATGCCGGTGAATGGAGTGGAGTTACTGACTCTGCTTCTAGGTGTAGGGAACAGAGTTGTTCACAGTGCAATAGCTCAGTGGCTGCAATGTGCTCAGTGTCCACATGCAGGCTCTACTTACCTCTCCACACATGTATAGCCCAGCCAGGGCAGAGATCTGTGGGTGGGAAACTGAGGCATTGAGAGACTAATGGCCAGTCTTTTAGGCTCCTAACCTCACTGATTTCATTGGGAACCAGGAACATATATGGGGGCTCTCAAAATCTTGACCCTATGTGACTACGTCACACAGGATGTTCATGGCAGAGCAAAGAACTGAATCCAAGTCTCTTAAGTCCCATGGTGGGTGGCAGTGAAACATCTCCTGTGGGAGGCCAGCATTCTGACGTGCATGTGATGGAAGCTGGGAGTTGCTGTTTTGACCCCCAAGAAGTACCGGAGATAGAAGGGAAGAGAAGTCAGGCTTCATAGTCAGCCTAGAAAGGGCAAAGAGAAGAGAAAATGGTTAGCTCCCTGACTGATCAAGGAAATGTGTGAATAAAGCGATGAACGGTTTTTAAAACAAACTGTCCATCTTGAGAATTTGTCAGGTTGGAACAGAAGTCCACTCTGTGGGAACCTTTGCAGCCCTTAAACTATTAACTATAGAAATTTTGGGGACAGTTGTCAGGACAAATTATTGGAATAAATACATGAAATTTAAAATATTTAACAAAATCTAGAAGATTAGGAAGAAGGGAGGAACAATCTGACCAGGACAAACAAAAATGGAAAGGTAACAAAAACCAGGGGTCTGCAGAGGTTGTGATTCCCCCCTCCCAGGCTGGAGGGGAGAAATCTATGCACAGAAGGTCTTTGCTCCTGCAGGAATATAGACACCTGTAGATCATGATGTCATGGCCCTAAATGTGGAATGAAAATCACGAAGTACATTTATACTGGCAAAAGACATGAAAATAACTACAGTATCTTGCTGATCCTGTCAACAAAAGTGTTTAATTGTGATAGCCATCATTTGTTGACTGTGACTGAGGTCTTCATTACTCAGTGACAAATGAAGAGTGCCATATGAGCTAGAAAGGAGATGCAAGAACCCACATATAGAAACTTCCATGATTGGATTCTAGCCTTTCAGCTGTAGGTAGGCCAGACTTGGATCTGGGTATGAACTCCCAAACCTTTGGTGGTGTTTCTATCCTGAGTCTTATGTTAGACTCATCTCTACATTACACTTTCCATTTCAATCTAATGAATATGCATTGCAGTATCAGCATCCTTCTACATAACATCATGTACAGAAATGTAGGATCATAGAATCCACATGACCTGCTTCACCAATCATCCTTTCTGACTGAACTTGTATGAGTAACACAACTCTATTTGGCCTGATTCTCAACTCCCTTGCATCTTGTATATGTATCGTATTTATTTGTATTTGTATTTATTTGGCTTTCTACGATAATAAAAAGGGGGTGCTTATCTGAGAACTCAAGACCCTTGTGACACCGATTATAAAACTAAATGAAACAGAATGGATTCCCTTATTAAACACACAAATCTTCTCCATCGCCAGAGAACAAACCCTATGCTCAGTATCAGCCCACAAAAAGAAGGGTGCCTGAAATAGTGCCCAGTTACATGTTTGTAGAGCTGTAAAATGCTACCCAGTCAAAATGATAGATTTGTACATTGTTGCATTCACTTTTTCTATGTGTATATGTACACATGAGGTACAAGAGAGTGGAAAACAGGTCTTAAATCTGTTTTCATGCAGCTTACTACCGTACCTAAAGTTGATTAAAATTAATCTTTTCTGTACGTAAAATAGCATTACAAGATTTTGGGAAAGACGTAATAGAAAACATCAGTTTAATATCTGACAGACATCCATACAATTAGCAACTTTGTTGGCAGTCTCAGAAGAGTCATAAAAACTGAACGGGCTTCTCATTCCAGTCAGGGCTGCAGCACAGCGGTAGGGCTGTGTGACGGATCTTTCGATGTTGTTGCCTGTGCCATGCCTCTCCTGCGAACACAATAAAAACTCTTTTCCAAGTGATACCAGCTCAGAAACTTTCACCAGCATTAAATTCATTTTAATTTAAATACAGAAATAAAAAATATCCCTGAATGATGGTCCTATTTCCTAAATTATTCTATTTTTCCCCTTTTTTGTGAGCTGTCTTCATTTAGTTTTCTTTCACAGTGATTTACATATAGAGACACTGACAATTATTGAGCAGATGCCTTGACTTTAAAGGTGTCCCATATCTTTGGAAGATGTGTTTCTTTTACAGTGGACTTTAACATGGTTCTTTGCTACACTCACTGCCTCTGGCAATAACTTTCTGACATTTAGATTGTATTCTGGAGGGATTTATAAACTATACTGATGTTATTTATATGCCAAATATTTATAAAGCAAAAAAAAAAAAAAAGACTTTTTTTAAGTAGTAGTGCTACTGGTTTGCCATGTATTTCCACCGATGTTGCTCTCCCTTAAAATTCACTGGAGTGCTTCTTAGACTGAGAGAAAAGTTGTTGAGATTTTAGATATGAACCCGGTGTTTGGAAATTCTAATAAATGTCTCCATGTTAAAGTATGTGGACCAGGTTACTTAGAGAAGCAATACCTTCATGATTTTATCTACATAAATAGTTATTACTTTATACTTGCTGCATTAATAAACCCAAAAAGACATCCAAAAACTTGAGTTAGTCAAGTGATAATGATATGAAGCTAGAGTTACACCTCAGTGCATTTCAGTAAGTGGAATCTAGATATAGGGAAGTAGTTCCATTACCACAAGATAATATTAAGCATATTTTGCAAATGCAGTGCCAGAAAAATTATTTGAGTAATGCTACTTGTCTTGCACCAAGTGCCAATAGCCTAGCTATTTCTAAAGTGTAAATATCTATAGGGGACAAAGGCTGACTTCTCTGCTAATTTGCATCTATGGATAATCGATAACTTAGTCTCATGGGGTATGTCTATACCTACAATTTAATTCAAATTAATGAGGATTAATTCAAAATAAATTAATACGTGGCTACACTGTCTTTCATTAATTCAAACTAAGGAATTCCTTAGTTCAAACTGATGAAAGCTTACTTTGAAGTTGTAAAACCTTGCTTAACTTTGAAGTAAAGGTTAATTTATCTTATTAGTTCAAATTAACCCAGTGTAATTGTATTAATTCAGACTACCCATTAGTTAAAGTGATGCTTTGGACCTTCCTCCTCCCAGGGTGCCTCCTTCTTTCTGTATATTGGGTGTGGGCATAGCCCTTCTTGGGGGCCATCTTGCCACACCTCCCATGATGTCCCTTTCCTAATTCGAATTAGCAAGTCCTGTCCATGGACATGCTAGTTCGAATTAGGTTTCTAGTGGGGCCATGTTAATTTGAATTAACGTAATTTGAACTAATCTTTAGTAGTTCAAATTAATTGGTTTGAACTAAATTAATTCGAACTAACCTTCTAAGTGTAGACATAGCCATGTAGTTTTTTGGTTCTCATTGTTACAATCTCAGCATTTCTGAATTAGTCTCTGCAGCCTGACACAGAGTCCACTGCAGTAAGGTTTTGCTCAGGCCCATAGCCCACTCACAGTGGTTCATAGTCACTGACACAGACAATATTGTTTTTTCTATGATCAATTTTCTGTTGAACATTTTGTTCTTTTGCCCATAAACATCTAAAGTGTAATTAAGGGAAGGAATAGGATGAGCACAGAAAAATGTGCTGTAGGGGCAACAGCTCAGTCTGAACTTAAAAGGGAAGAGAAACAGCGAAGTCCTTCTTCTAAACATTTGCTCATATCTGCCTATGGAGTAAAACAGTGCTGAGATTTTCAGTCCAGATATGTCGTGAAATCATTTTATCTGTTACTCCACAGGAATCCACAGATACAGTGTATTGCCACATGACTTCCAGCAAATCAGGAGGCCTGTTGGCAACTCTTGGTCACCCAAGTAGTTCCTATTTTCACCGTGTATTTCAGTAGACCAGTCACATGAGTAAGTGTTACTGTAAAGGGCCCTATATCTGAATTGCTTAATCTGGAATCCATTGTTTCTTCTAATAAAATGCTTGTTCTGGTTTCCAGCCATTGATTTTTACTGATAAATGTGCTTATATATCTCCCACTGGGAGAAATATCATAAAATGGTTGCTCTTGAAAAATTTACAACTAGCAACAGTTAATACGGTGATATTGAGTTCAGTTATAAAAATCACATGAGTAAAAGTAAACCCATGTTTGTTCTCACAGTTCAAGGCAAAATTTATCTCCTATTATAAGTGGAGTTTGTTTGTTTTTTTTAAAAGTGATATCTTCAACAGCTAACCTTACAAGCAACCCTTAACAAATGCTGGTTTTTCAGGGTGACAGTTCTGAATTAGAAATGACCTTAAGCTGACACACTTGAAAAATATTTCTGAACTAAATGCTGTCTCCAGTTATGCCTGCTTTACAGGAAACAATAATTTTTTTCAGAAGTGTACTCTTTAGAAAAAGCATGGCTTTCCTAGAAGATCTACACAGGAAGTCAGTGAACGGAAGTCTAGATTCTGTTGTATTGTCTACTAGTTCAAACACAGTAACGAGATTTCTAAATGAAAAGTCATGACTAAGAGTGGCCAAACTGTGGCTCGTGAGCCTCATGTGGCTCCTGTACAGTTAAAGAGTGGCTCATGGAGCTGCTATGACCTCCCCATTCTATGCTTACCAGACTGCGGTGGGGAACTCAGAGCTTCTGAGCTGCCCCTGGATGGTGGGACTGGAGGCTTCTACCCAGTAGGGAATGGGATCTCGGGGAGTCAGTAAGTTTGGCCACCCTGATCATGACTAATTATAATAATTGGAAATTTGCTACATTTTCCCTGCAAATGACAAAGTTTGCCCTCCTGTGCAAAAGGCCATCCTAGAATATATAGATAATAAGTATAATAATGTCCTCCTCCTACCATTTTACCTGCATTGCCTTTTTAGTTACATCTAGATATGCAAACATACTGCACTTGCCATTGTAAAGCAAATTCTGCTTTTAATAGAACTTCTAGGTCTAATCTTGTTAGAAACAGTTACGAACAGGTGAACAGAGGGGCTTAGTACCAAAAAGACTATAGATCCCCATACTAACACATGAACAGAACCTTAACCCAAGTCATTATCTCCTTACTTGCACTGAGCTGCACCATATTTCACAAGGAATCCCATTCACTTCAGTAGGGCTACTAATCATGTAAAGTACCGTTTAGCTGATCACTCACACTGTTGAGTGAGGGTACTGCAATCTGGCCGTCACTAAGTAATCCTGAATCAAGTGCATAGTTTATTTGTTGAATTTAACCTTTTTATCTGCACACAGAATGTGCATGAACAGATTGTGAATTCTCTGCAGTCATTCATCATCTGAACTTCTTCAGTAATTTTTTTCATGCACTTTATTTCAATCTGTGGATTGATGCCAAATGGCTTGATGGAAGCACTTGCTACTCAAGAATTAAAATTCCATCAGTGTTGCGATTTTTCCGTTAAATCATATGATACTGTTTCGGTTCTTGACTGGATGAGTGTAACTCCTCTATTCAGGAGGAAGATTTATAAACAGCCACTGGGGTGTCAAATATCTCAGGAACAGGCACCCGATAGACAGGCTCAAGGAACTTTGAAACATCCTTTTCCTTTCTGTGCCACACAGATCATTCTTAAAGAATTTGGTTACATTTATTGTCACAGTGTAGTGTTTAGATATTATCTCATACATTCATTAAAAAGTAACTAGCAATAGATTTGCACAAGTCTCATGCTGGGATGCAGGCAGATCTTTGTCTGGCCTACTTAATTACTTCTGTACCAGCGTCATGACCAAGAGTTTTGGGGACAGTGCATCTTCACCATACCATACAGACCCAGATTAGTGTCCAGACTCAGTGTGGAGTTCTCTTTATTAGTAACTTAAAACAGTAACACAACGTTGGCCTCAACCTCTACTCCAACCTCGATCTTGGCTGTGCCTTGGTTTCCTCTCTTTTCACCCTCTTTTTAAGAGCTAGCTGGATCTAAGACCCAGCAGTAATCACTTGTAATGTAGGATTTTAACACTTGAGTCTAGGATAATGAAACAGAGGGTACTGCATTCCTAAACAGTGTCTTAGGATTTGTGTACATTGGGATTAGTGTGTTCACTCTAATTAATTATATTAACTGATGAGTGCCCACATCACTTTGTTATGCTGGCTTAGGGTACTTTCCTTCTTATTTATTAGGACTTTCCTGTGCTTCTTCCAATTACCCAAATCACACTCTGGGCAAATATTTCTTGGTGCAATTCTTCACGGCTCAGCTTTATATTCTGGAATTTTTTTTCACAGAGCTTTGTGGAATGCCTACCAGAATGTACAGGGATTCTGGGATTTGGGGTCAAATTAGCAACCATCCATAAGTCCTCTCTTGGAATCTCCATAATTTTCCCAGTGCTATTTTCAAATGACTGTCAAGCATCATGGAGAGCACACTGCTGAGTGCCATGATGTTGACAGTCATTAATACAAACAGGATAATGCAGTTGCACAGACAGATGGATTTGACTCGGCCACTTCAGATGCCACAGCAAGTGTAGGAGGAGCAGGTTGGACAAAAAGTAGTAGTTATTTTTGCTGGGTGTTTATCTGGAGCAGCTTCACTTGCTGGAGTGCCACTAAAGGGCTTGATCCACTAGCCCTGACTGGTAGGACAGGACAGTGAAGCAGCATTAGGATGACAGGCAGTAGTTTATAGTATGATTCTCATGGTTTGCAGAGAAGAGCTGAGATGAGATGCTGGGCTCGACCTTTGTGACAAATGATGCTCCATCACAGCTGTTTGCCTCGGCATGATCTTCCTCAGTTTCCTTTCGTGGATCACATGCTCCAATTTGAGTCTTTCTGAGTGCTCCGGGAAGTGATCCTTCTACATTCCTGCCTTTGTGGACATCTGTTGAGATGAAAGCTCTAGGTTCTGAAACATTTCCTCTGTTGTTGTTCTCTTTTTTCCCTTTGGTATTTAGTCAGTCTCTTGGTGAGTGATAAGCCCCCTGTGTGCATGGACAGTGGCATGCAGGGAAATCAGAAAAAGCACAAGTAATTATTGTCCCCTGCCAACAACAATAGACTGTTGTTTTTCTTACAATTTCGATATGCTGTTTCCATCTTCTTGTTGCACGCTGGGGCTTCCTTTCAGAGGATAAGAAATTTTACAGTTACATTCTTCTTTCATAGCAACCTTATGCTTATATGGGGGGGGGCAAGGCTTCTGGCTTTGAGTGCATGCATGGGAGGAATCTGTGCTGATTTTAGGTAAATGGGGGGGTTGTGGGATGGGTGAGTACAGGCCATTTGGGTATAGGTTTTAACTGGGGAGGGAGGGCTTCTTGGGTGGAAGACAGTCAGGGTTTGGTTAGTCACTGAATGTGTGTTTCTGTCAGCTGTCATTACACTGGAGGACATTGCCCCGAGGGAAGCTGGCAAGAGAAATAGAAGGGGAGAGGGAACATATGAAGCACTGCTATTTACCAGCTTTGGAGTTGCCAAAGCTGGTTCAGAAATGAATGGGAAATGGTAGCTGTATAGGCAGTTCCAAGTCAGTGGCATTGCCTTGCAATGTCCATGCCAAATTAGAGGCCTGTCTGTGCCTTAAATTTTCTTTTCTGTTTTCCACAGTGCAGCAAAAAGTGCTGCTATAACAGAGAAAAATTGAGAAGTGTTTAGTAATTTTTATGAACCCAAGTGTCAAATAGTCAGGCAAGCCTAATAATGGCTGAAAATATGTGCATTCTGAAATGTCTCTTAGGCCTGGCTGAGGCAACTTCCCTCTTAAAATGTCAAGTTAGCTAAAAAATGAAGGCATTCATAAAACTATAAGCCACTTTTTTTTCTATTGCTTTTTTCTTTTTCTGTACCTCTGCCTACAACAAACAGGACTGCTGTGCAGGGTGTTTGATATATGTTTTTTTAAAAAGATCCTGAGGGCCAGCATCATTAGCAGGGGGCAGGACGTAGGCCATGGATGGAGCAGAGGGAGAGTGAGAAGGAAGCAATATGGGAAGTGGGATTTAGGGGTAGTAAATGTGGCTAGTGGTTGTGGGATTTGATGCTACAGGGAATTAAAGTTTTAAAGATTTAAACCTCTAGCATAGATGCCATATTTGATCACATTGTAGAGGAAGGGCATTAAAAGTCAAGCAAGTGAAGAAAGTCATCAAGCTGTTCCCAGCATGGTGGTTTCTGATAAACCTGATCATCAGTTGCTTAACCACTCTTTGGTTTGTTATGGAATATGTTTGAGGCCATATAATCAATGGCAGATAGGTTTTATTGTTCGAAGGCAATGGCAAAAGGTATAAGACACCAGTTTCAGGGAAGCTGTCTTGCGCGGCACAGTAACATTTACTGTCGATAGAAGACATGCACCCAAAGTTGCTTATTTCAGCGACTCAGGGCCGGTCCATCCATAGAGGTGACCTATGCAGTCACCTAGGTTGCCAACAGCTAATGGGTGCCACAGGGCTGGACTGGAGCCAGCAAGCGCATCCCACCCTGCTCCATATGTAGCCTAGGGTGGAGCAATGGCCAGGATCTGGCCACGGGCAGGGATCTGGCCCTGGCCAGGAGAGCAGTGGTGCTACCACTCTTTGGCCCAGCAGCCCATGTGGTGCCCACCCACCACTTTGCCAGGCTTGGGGGAGCCACCATCTGGACCTGCCTGCGTGTGGGTGTTGGGGTATCCTAAAATCTCAGGAGCCTAGGATGCCAAAAAAACGTGGGCTGGCCCTGCAGCTAGTGGTAGTAATATGATGATTTTACAAATTACACATCATTAAAATCCAACCCAGTTCGTTCCAGTTGCCTAACTTGTTCTTTTCCTCACTTTGGATGCTAGCATTCCAGGTACTGGTCCGTGAAGGGACTCCCCTGGTTATTATAAGACATAGAGCCAAATGTATCTTGATTATGACAGGTTTTCTATCCGCTTATGCCAAATGCTTACTTCGGCAGATGAAAGCAGTTATGAGATACTTAGCATAAGTGAACAGGATTATGGTATAGGGCTGTTTAGACTACATCACTGTTACATTGTATGTGCTTACAATGTGATCTATGTGCTAGTTAGCATATATTACTTAGCTATGGTGGACAACCAGAGCTCAGGAAAATGTTGTTCATAGCCTCCTATGCAATTAGTTGCACTGTACATAATACTAGAGTGCTGCTCTTCAGCATATTCAGGCTGGCTGCTGATAGCGCTCTCCTCCACAGCAGTTTCAGTCTTGTTCTGCATGGGTTTCCTGTGTAGCCTCTGAGTCTCCTAGATGTGGGTCACACGACACATCTGGCGGCATATTGTGACTTTACAGGACACACCAGCCCACTCCCTGAAGGCCAAATCCAGTCATCACCCTGGTTTTCTGTGACACACTTGCCATTGTGTGGTGACACAGTAATGTGTCCCAACGCAGTGGTTGAGAACCACTGTGCTAGCTCATACAGTTCTTGGCTTCTTAGGAGAAACCTCCTTCTGGTGGGATGCCTTGGTGTATGTGGGGTGTTGTCAGTCAGGGTGAGTTCCCCTCTGGATGCCATCTCAGCTTCTGCAGCTAGCCCAGGGGTTGCCAACCCCTAAGATGGTAAGAGCCATTTTCAATAACCAAGTGTTTTGAGAGCCACAGTGGGCATAGTCTCCTGGTGGGGGGACCTAGACGAGGGTGCCTGCCACAGGATCCCCTGGTGACCGGGGGGTCCTGAAGCCAGGAGATGCATGGTGGCAGCCAAAGAGCCGCATGTGGCTGCAGGGCCTCAGGTTGTAGACCCCTGAGGTAGCCGAATCGGCAAACCTCATAGCACTGTCTGCAGATGACCATGACTCCATTCCATTGCAAAGGAATTCAGCCAGCTTTATTATAAATGAAATGCCCCATAAGAGCTACAGATACACTAAGACGTGTGTTCATTAAAATGGAGCAGCTCAGTTAGCGGCTGAAGTTTCCATTATCCCCTAAGACAAAGACATCTCTGTTTGGGCTCTTCCCTTATACTCTGATACAAACAAGTTTCACCTTGACTCTGATGTCACCCATTGTTCTGTACCTTTCCTCCAAAACAAGCACAACATCTTCATCCATCATCCTGTCTCCTCTATCTTAAGGTTGAGTTTTCTCTGTACTGTCTGTTGTGATTGTGTTTGTGCATCACTATACCTTGGGGAGAGCCTGTACTGCCTCCCTGTGCTGTATTTCTGTTTGGAGAGCACTTGTACTATCTCTCAGGATTGTGTTTCTACAGTTAGAATGCATGGGAGGAACTGGAGCTCCTCTGCTTCCGACAGAACTGTGTTCCTGTTACGTAGGAATGCTATGGGTCTGCCAAATTCCTGTCTCTCTCAGTGAACTTGCATGCAGGCATGCAGTCACTGTTTCCTATAGCCTGATTTTGGTTCAGGCCTTAGATCTTCCACCAGGCCTAATGTTCCATGGTTTCTTTTATGGGTACAGAAGGTACTTACCATGCTGTCCAGGGTGCTTTCTGGAAAATTGTCCATCATATCATTCTTGGGTGCAGTAGTAGCATCACAGGCAAAAATGCAGTCCAGTGTGTCATAGTATGGGCAAGGTAGTGGAAGCATTACTGGAGGTCTTGATCTTGTCCTTTGCCTTCAAGTACTCCTTCCAGAGCTCCTCTGCTTTGACTCAACCCTTGGACCAGCTCTAGTAATATCTCCTTGTTTTCATTCTGACAGTGACTTATAGACAACTGCATTCCAATGAGTACAGTCAGGTTCAGGAATTCTGGATACATAATTGCATAATATCTCAGTCAATTTAATGCAGGACTCAAGCATGGTGAGTGGCGTTGCATGGGTGCTGTAATGGATGTGTGAATTCATTCCACCTGGTTTCGAAGGGGGAGGCTGAGTGCTTGCATTTCAGTTGAGAAGTTGCATTTGGGGAGCACACAGGTCCACAGACAAGGTGATCTAGGAGTGAAGCAATGCAGTGTGGGATAACAATGGGAGGACTGACAGACACAGTAATTCCAAAGTAAGCAAACTAACTGGGAGAGGCAGTTACTCCTGTTCACAGGGAGATTTCTTGCAGTGGCTTAAGATGTTAAATATTTCACATTAAAGACAAGTTATATGTGGATGCAAGGCACTGAGGCAAGCAAACTAAAATTACACTAATGTAACATTCCCACATGGACAACATCTTATAGGCTGCCATTCTGTTAGAAGGATCCTGTCTCCATGCTGCATTGATCAGTGTACCATCCCCCTCAAAGCATTCAATGTGCCATCCTCATAAAGCATTTTACTTCTCAACAATATTCTGTTATTATCACTCACTGATTAAAGAAAAAAAAAAAGCTTCATGTGCATGAGTTATCCTGGCTGCAAAGACTGTGGTTAAATTCTTGTCTGACTCTTTCAGTTACCTCTGTACCAGGCCATTGTTTTTAAGAAATCTTGCCTGTTGTGTCACTGTGCCACCCCATACAAAACACATTGTTAAAAATTCCAGCGTGCAGGTGATTTTTCAATTAACTTTAGTGAGTATTTATATAAATGAACTCAATCACTTTATTGTTTGGCCTGGGGGTGAGGAGGACAAGAGGAATCTGTGTAGCTGAAACCAATTTCTTTTCCAAACAGATGTGTTTTGGACTCTTTAGTCACCCAGTTTTTGTTGCATATGGTATCAGCATCTGTCAAACAGAATCTCCAGTCTGAGTCTAGCTGTGGATCCTTTTATTGGAATGAAACAATTTGGTTCAGTTTATTTGCAGTTGGAATAGAAGCTATTACATATCCTGTTTGAGTAGGCTAGACTCATACTGCGGTGTATGTATATTCTTCTGCACATCAAGTAACGTGGAACATAAAAGAAACCGTCTTTGAGATGGCATAAAGAAAAATATCTAATGTTTTCGGAATTGAGAACTAAGGATTTCTATTTCATATAGTTTCAAAAGTTGCAAGCACGTTTTACATTCAGTGAATGTTCTCTGTTGTGAGGCTATGTAGCTAGGCAACCCGGGAAGAGAAATCACACTGATCCTGCGGTGAGGTTTAGATGCACTGAACATATCAGTGGAAATTTCTTCATAATAAAAACAACAAAAGCAAAATTTGACCAAACTTGCTTTGCATGGGATTGAGCGTTTGATATAGCACCTATCACTCTAGTGCTGATCTAAATTTTGGAACATAAAAGCCTAGACCAGAAAGGTGTTCTCTCTATCTCGTCTTTTGAAGGTAGGGAATGTGACTTTTTGTTTCAGGGTTGTTTTTTCTTAAGAGCTTTGACTCTGGGGAAGGCTATATTGAAAAGATTGTTTTACACCTTGATCCAAAAACGGTCAGGCATGGGTTCACTCTCATCCCTTCAGTCGAGGATTTCCTACCAGACAGAATGCTTTTTTCTTAGTAACTGGTAGTCTACCCTAGTGGGTCTCAACCACTGTTTTGGGAAACACTACTGCATCACCACGCATGTAAGTGTGTTGTGGAAAGCTGAGGAGATTGCTAGATTTGTCCTGGAGTGGGGGAGGGAGTGGGCTGGTGCGTCCTGTAGGGTTGCGATATGCCACCAAGTATGTCACGAGCTACAAAAGGTTGAGAATCACTGGTCTACCCAACTGCATTGTCTCAGTGGAGAGATGAGTTAGAGGGTTCATGAGGGGCAAGACAGATAACTAGATCCTAATCCATGTAGCTTCCTACTATGTTCCCTCCTTCTAGTAAATCTCCGGAAGTGGGGAGGATTTTGCCATGCTACTATCACATTGACCTCCGTTGGTCAAGTTGAAGCGGAAATTTGTATTTTGTTGGTTGGCTAGGAAAGTAGCTTCAGGTCCAACAGAGGAAAATAATCGGGGACTCTGGCTGGCTGACAGTAATGGTCTCTTGTCAGGAAGTTGTGATTCGCAGTTAGAAAGGCATGAAATACTAAATGAGAAATATGGCAGTTATCCATATAAACATAAAACTACAGGAGAGCAACCCAGTACATGACTGCCTGCATCTGTGTGGGTGCAAATGAGTACACGTATGGCGAAAAGAGTCAGAGAGGAAGGGGCATACACAGTATTTACCACTTTGTCAGCTTATTATGTTTAGTTTTGATGCTTTGGTTTTACTTTACTGGCATACTAACTTGGCACCCCTTTCAACCTACACCAAGTAATAATCTAGGAAGGTTTAGTTGACAGCTAAACAGAGAAATCTCCAAACTTTAAGTTTATACATTTTGGTTTTCATTTTCTGTTGGTGGTGTTAGATTGCACAGCCCTCATTATCTTAGTTGAAAGAGTACAGTCAGATCTTGAAATTCCTGCTAGTTGAGTAAGTGCCTACGGGCAAGAACTTCTGCAGCAGGACACCCATTTTTGTACAGTAAATAAGCCCAGTAGGGCATCTAAATAGCTGTCAGTACTGACAGGTTTTGTGATTCCTTTTTTTTTAAATGAAAGCATCAGTGATTTAACTGAAAACTCATCTCATTTCCATTCCTCCTCCTGTATAACTAATTCTGCCTACCTCTTTGCTCTGTTCCTTAATTTGTTCTGTGCACAGGCAGCAAGTGAGGCACGGTCTACTAAGAATTCTGTCACGTTTCGCTCCGAACCCCAGAACACGCACACAACACATTGAAAGATTGTGAGCAACATGAAGATCTGCGCTTGTGAAAGGAGAATTAAGAAGCCAGGGTGGGCAGGAACTGATGGGAAATTAATAGAGATAGAAGAACTGTGAGTGAAGGAAGAGGAGAGAGATAACAAGGAAACTGAAAAAAAGGCAGAAAGGGGTGTTGAAGAAGTGGGTGAAAGATGAGACGTAACAGCGCATGGGGCTGTGTATGGGAGTGGAGACGTAGGAATGCGGATTAGAACAGAGTTCCTTGCTGCAGAGGTTTCTGAGCTCTGAACTTATATAGCTAAACAGAAAATAATAAACAAATATATTAAGAGAAAAATTACATTTGGCATTTAGAACCTTTGACCTCTCCATTGCTAACTCGAACCTAGTATGGTTTGACACATTTAACCATCTGGCAGCTGTTTGTCTGTGTGGAGTGAGTTGATGAGACAGGGCCAGAGAGAACCGAGAGACGCAGCTCAGGGGCAAAAAAAAATCATGCTAGGAGAAGCTCCTTCTCCTATCTTAATAGTATGAAAAATGGTACAAATAGTATGAAAAATGGTACAATCATTCTGTTTCACAGAACTCTGTAGGTAGCAAATGAGAAGGGAAAGGAAACCTGACAACCATTACATAATATATGAATTAATCAGGAGCCTGTGACTTTTACAAAGGGGTGTGCTGAGCAATCTGTTCCCAGCCCCTTTCTCTCCAATCTTCATAGATGCAATTATTCTAAATAATATGAATACTAGAGTCATATTTCAGTCCCAGGTTAAAATCTAAGCTTCAGCTGCCTTCACACTTGTTCTTACATTGCTATTCATGTGAATCATGCCCCTTGTCCCTTATTTAGGTGTACTTGAGACTAACTGTTATCTGGAAATCTTGTAGTCTACCCCATGCCACACTAGCTGCAATAAATGTCTTCCTTGCTGCCCAAACCTCCTAAAAGATTCCAGGCAGTCCTTCACCAGGACAATGTGCCATTGACTGCATCTAGCAGAAAAGCCGTTTTTATGTGCGCCTCCTTCACCGGGCTGCAAGATTCGTTCTCCTTTCTCTAGCAGGACTTGAGGGAAAGGGTTCTGAGAGACGCCGGTTGCAAGACTTTAATAGCAAACTTATGCAGCAGGGAACTATTGTGGATGCACGCCCACTATCACAAGCATGCTGCCACTGCAGTGAGTTGTTTAAGGCCTTTTGAAAAGAGGACACCAGTTCTGTGAAATTTTAGATGGCTTTGGTGGGTTTCATCATTGTCGTTTTATTAGAAAGTGAATTTGTGATTTATATAATGGTGCCAATATCTCTATAAGGACATTCTTACTGTCATCAAAGATCTTTTCCAGGGTCTTAATTGGTTTGGTTAAACTTTACTTAAAGGTTGACACAATCCATGATAAATATGCTTAAGTAGGAAAGCAGGGTCTGAGCCAAAAATGCCAATCAGATATGGACCTAGGGTAAAATTTTCATAGTCACTAATGACTTAGGAGTCTGTTTCATTTTCAGTAATAACTTAGGCCCTTAGGGACCTTATTGACTTTCAGTGGGACTGAGGCCTGATCTACAATGTCACTGCCATCAACAGGAGACGCACAAGCTATGTACTAGCTTGCATATCTCCTGTTGATTTACTTACATTCCCAGTATGTAAGTTTTCCTTACCACAGCATCTGCACTGTGCTGCATTGATGGGTGACACCCTCTGATTGACACAGCCTTCCCCTTTTAGGGAGGGATGGATTTCTTGGGTAGACCGGAGAGCACTTCCAGGATTGATTGAGCGGATCACTACTGCTTGCTTAATCAATCCCACTGTATCAATCCGTTCAGCCCTGTAGTGCAGACATACTCTTAGGATGTTTAGTGCCTGGTCACCACTGACAATGAAAAAGAGATTCCTCAATCACCTCAATGCTTTTGAGAATTTTACAGGTGAACTTCTTCAAAGATCAGAGATAGGCCTAAATCAAAACCTTGGAGCCAAAACTCCATCTGAACTTCTCCAAAGGACAGTAACTTCTCCAAAGTTCAATGTGGGTTTGGCTTCAGCATTTAGACTTAGGCCAATGTCTGTGTATATATTTTAACTATTTTGTCAGTTAAAACTATGCTATACTGGATAAGTAATAATGTTTCCAGTACACCAAATTTGCCAAGATTTTAGATATTAAAGGCAATGAGATTCTGGGACATGCAAAAAATGCAGCCCCTTTTTTGCTTTATAAGGACAATAAACTCTGTTCTTTCTTCAGAAAAATGGCCATTAGTTCACAAAAGCAATATTCTCCATTTCATTTCTATATTGCATAAAGATTGCACAACTTTTTAATAAGGTCATATTCCTTATCTGTATGCCCCATGTTACCAGTTTACTATTTATCGTAGTAGTTTGGGAATTTCATATTCCAAACCACTTACTGTACTGCACAAGTAAATACTTCCCTAGTGTTTCTATTCCGCAAAAACTCTGCTGGTGTTGGTGTGGTAAGATCTTATTGTATTATGCTGATTTAATGTTGAGACTGGGATTGATTTGATCTATTCAGGTAACCAAGGAAGATTGTGGAATCTGTTTTCACTGAAAGCTCTTAACAACAGGTTAAAGAAACAACTTTCAGGGATGGCCTATGTGTGCTTAATCTCCACTCAGTAAAGGGGGCTAGCCTGGATGATGCCTAGAGTTCCCTCCCAACTTTCTATGATTCTTACATTGATTTCACAGCAAATGCTTTCATGGAAAAAAAACATTTTACTGGGAAATTATTGGTTAAGTAATTCTTTCTTTACTGGATGTCTTCTAATTATTTTGCTGAGATGTTTCAGAAACCTTGGGTGACATTTTGGCCCATTCATTTTGGGTTAACTTATAGGGGGTATAAGAGCCTTGCTTTCTCAGGAATTTTAAGTTTTAATTGAAACACACCAAATTGAAAAGGTTTCAGCTGAAATCCAAACCATTCTTGGCTGAAACACCAAAACTATGAGGTTTGAGATTTAAAAGTCTTCCATTTTCTGTGGAACTCTAGGGGTCATCCAGTCCAGCCCCCTTTACTGAGTGGAGATTAAGCACACATAGACCATTCCTGAAAGATCTTTCTATGACAAATTTAGGCAAAATAGTTTTTTTTCTCATTCTGATACAATTTTCCTTCCCCTCCCCCCCCAACCCACCCCAAAACTTCCAAAACAGTTCTAGTGTTGGCACTACCATGTGTTTTAAGGAAAACAGAGACTCCTGAACTTGACAAGTAAAATTAGATTAAATTTACCCTTAGGATTCACAAAATGATGCAATAGAATACAGTGTGGTTTCACTGTGTGTAAGTCAGGACAGAATTTTACCCATCTATATTTTGATATCTAGGTATTAGCAACGTGATATACTAGTAATTTTTCAAAATCAAAATGTAAAACTTTGGACAGCAACAAACAAACAAAAATAAAAGCAATTTGAATTATTTTCATAATCACTCTATTTCTTTTGTTTTTTGACAGATGATGATAATGAAGAGGAAACTGAGATAAGTGAGGATACAGGTATGTGAAAAAATGTTTATTGAAAATATAGTTCTATTACAAACTGTAAAACTGTGAGAAATGTCTTAAAATTAATCAAATGACTATGCTGGCTTTGTTAATAGATAGAGTCCTGCAAATCCACGGATATCCGCTGATATCTGCCTTATATCTTCATCCGTGGATACAACACGGATATCTGCGGACCATTTCTTGCAGATGCAGGTTGGATACAGATCCACTTATTTGTATCTGTGCAGGGCTCTATTAATAGGTACTATAGTCCCCATCCACTGGTTTGTAATGATCTGTTTCTTATTAACAAGTAGTTTAAACATGAATGGGAAGTTGTTTTACTAAGATGTAAATGCAGCAATCTTTGGCGACTTGAATTTGCACATTTGCAGTCACTGATTCTGTGTGCATGTGCATGGGTACGTGTGTTTGTAAAATATTTCTGGGTTGGCAGGACAGATTTATGGTATTTGTGCCTTTTGAATTTATTAAATTATGCATGATTATTGTTTTCTGCCTAGTGCATTGGCTGGAATTTTTATAAATATTAACCTGTATGATAGTGGGTTAGATGTGCAAAACATACGCACATGCTCACACTCACACAAAAGCACACAGTGGCTATTAAAAATTCAGCACTTGCTGACAGTTATCATGTTGCATTTTGCTATCATGGTTATTGTCTATTCTAATCTCTCCAAAAAAGTGTGATATCTCCAATTTCCCTGTTACTGGAACTAATTCATATGTATGTTTATTAACTAGATTGTTTAGATGGGAGAGATTTTTCCATGTACAAATATTTAAATGGATTTTTTAAAGTATTTAATACTAGAAATTATATCTAACCTTTCCACTTTGTGGCCAGAATAAGACTCTTAGTGTTGGTTCTTTTGTCTTTCTTCCTTTGTAACTCCATTAATTTAAATGAAGTTACCATATGGGTTACACTGCAAATCAACATGGAATTAGGTCATTTGAGTGGAACATTTTGCTGCATATCTGCTCCTGTGTTGTTGTCAAGCAAACAAGATCACTGCTTCTCTCACAGGGTGCTGGTGGGGTACCACGTATTCAGCACCATATGTTGCTTGGTGCCCTATCACTGAATTATATTTTTGAGAATCACTTGTTAGATGTTCCATTAATATTTGTGCAGCCAAAGTTAAATATCCTTCATATATCCTTTAGCAGCAGAGACCTATGCCATTTTGACCTGTTAGTGGAAGAACTTAATGTTAGTAAGGGGTATTTGCATAAATGGCATAAACAGTTAAGTTCTGCAGTAAAGGGTGTTCTCTGTTTATGCTAATGTAGTCATGAGGCTGAAGAATGTCGGCTCTTAAATTCTTGGAGGGGAAAGTTGATTAATCCGTGTTTAAATAAGGTTGCAACTGCTATGTGCCACCCTTAGTCATTAATGAATAATCATTTTCCATTTCACTTGACTTCATGAGGTCATGACTCTTGCAGACAGACTCAGCAGTTGCAGCCAGTATTGACGATCCTGAACAGCTGAGCCATTCATATCTAACCTATACTCAAAGCTTGTCTTTGAGTTGTTTCTCTAATGCTTTTAGCCTTAAAAACATTCTGGAATTCCTGGCGCACGCAGTTGCAGGTTGCCTCATGTAGGCTCTTTTCCATCTGAAAACTAAGTTCTGATTAGGCACAGTTGCCAAAGTTAGTAGAAAAAGTTCAGTTCCTCAGTTAAGGCTCGATCCAGTGCCAGCTGAAGTCAGTGGGAACACATCCACTAACTTCCATGGGTACTAGAGCAAGCCTTTGGAATAGCTACAGGGTTCAACCATAAGCAAGCAAGAGCAGATGAACAACCGTGTAGTTTATGAATAGGTGAACAAGCTGAGTGTATTCTCTGTCTTATGTCTCCATCACTCAGGGTTGCACATATCTTATTACACTTCAGGAACTCTGTTCTTCGTAAGGGGTTTTTTTTTAAATAAACGGGAGTGTTTTAATTGCATGTGCCTGAGACGATTTCCAGTGAGATCTACTGATAACACTATATTAAGCCTAGCTGACACTGATGAGCATTATCTTGAATTATAACGCTGCATTACTGGGTACCAATATCTTCAGTAATGTATGCCCTCCATATACTTGAGTTACATATATTGTTACTTAATTTAGTATTTAAAAAAAATAGCCTATTCTTAAATGAGATACTCAAAGCCAATCCTCTGCTGGCATTTGGTTAGTAATTTTTAAATGATCAGTTTAGTTTTCAAGATACAGCATCTTGTAAAAGCTGTTAGCATACTGTGCTGTTCAACTCAGAGTGCTGTGACGTTATCATGTTTCTGACAGTCTGCTGTTGAAACGGCTTGAATCAAAAGGGCAGCTATAGTTAAAGCTGTTGCAGATTTTTGCAGTTCAGTATGTGATATGTTCTTTACCTGAGAATTATATCTTGCATTGGTGGAGGGAAAGACTAAATAATCTGATAGATTTTGTCCCTCTTTATAGCACTGCTGTATTAAATCAGATAAGTTAAAGCCTATCATTTTATATCACATAAATGAAACATTATTGTAAGCCAAGTAAGGGTCATACCAGATATCCCACCAGTTATCTTCTCTCTCCACCAACTGTTCAACCAGCTTACTCCCACCCACCATCACAAACCTTCCCTGGCCAGGATGCTAGACCCAATATTTCCCACCCACGCTAGCTTTGAAACCTTGCTGTAACCTAGTCCACCTGAATGTCTATTATCATATGGTACATTCAAATATATACATTGCATGCGTCAGCATGCTTCCTCTTAGACAGGAGCTTTTTCTCTGCCTGAGAGGAAAGTGTCAGGCACTTGTCACTGAGCTGGATTTTTGGATGCTTTGGGAGCTAGGAATAGCTAAGTTGCACATTAGCCTTGTGGGTTTGACCCATAAAGAATAGCCATTCACCAAATATTATTGTGAGTAAATACTTTTTTGCATGACTGCTCACACACAATAAAGAGTATGAATGTGGCTAAATTGAACAGCCTTTCGAAATTCCAATGTATAGTTATAAGCACTGTACCTGACCAGCTTTGATCATGATGTGTATATATCTCTGCAGAACTGAAAGGGTTAAGATGTGTATCTTGGGTGTAACATGAATACATAATTCTGAAGCCTACAAAAATCCCTTTTTGTCCTTGGAGTAAGGCAAATCTACTGATCTGCTAAAAAGCAATGAAATTCTGTTTGAAATTGCAGTCTCCTGAGATGGTTCCTCCCCATCTTTTTCATGAGCATTTTAAGATTCTTTCTATAACAGAGGAACAGGGTTCCTTTGGTGGTAGTAACTGTTCTAACTTCTCCCAATACAACCACCCTCATCCCCTAAATCTTTTTGTGGTCAATTAAGACATTAGATATATTATCTGATGTGTTCAGAGTTTCTTGGAAAACCTAGTCATGTTATACATGAATACTTAACACTAAAACTTGATTGACATTTGATTTCTGAAACTACAGGAAGTTCTCACAGATTGATTAGACGATAACTTCATCTTCAGAAGGCACAGTGTTGATTGAAACATTCATATTGATTTGGTCTCCTAGACTGAAACATTGCCAAGCAAAAAAGGGAAAAGAGCAGCTGTCACACAGGGACATTAGAGCCAAACAGGCTCACATCAATATACTTCATTATAGATACTCAAGGTTGTTCCCCCTGCCCACCACCAAGGAATGACAAAGGGGGCAGCAATCAGTCAAAGTCTGTCAGTTTCTAATCTTCATACCAACAACTTGTTTTGAGCATGGCCATTGCTTTTGACTGACTCAGCTCATAGATTGAACAGCTTAGACATTTTCTTCTTCCTGATATTAATTCCTTGTGGTTGAGTTTTCATGTGCACCAGCCAGGGAAGAGAGAAGTTGATATTAGCACTTCCAGGTTCTTAATTTTGTATCTTCTTTTCAAAGTCTAATTTTAAAATTTCTAATTTAGTTGATTACATCTGATGGCACGTAACACAGTCTTTTGCCAAGTAGTAATCTTTGAAAAGGAAAGGTCCAGTTCCTGATTCCAAGCAAATCTGGGCATGTTTTCATATTGTAGTAAATTGTTGAATATAAGATTCTCTTATTGAGGAAAGATGTAGAAAAAGTCACTAATTTGAGGTTTTGTTGAATTAAATATTAACTTTTATGCCCTCAAATTGGATTTAACACAGGTCTTCATTTTGGAATGTTTCCAAGCATTGCAAGCTGCTACTGCCTGTAATTTATAATCTGGCAATAAGATGCATGAAATTCTGAGTCAGATTTAAGTACAATATGCTACAGAAAGAGCAATGTCCCAGCAAAGCAAGTGGAGAGATTTCTGTCCTTCCCCTGTCTTCTTGGTGAGGCCAGGGACTTGATGAGGGGCAGGTGGGACTAAGGGCACTCCCCCAAATGCCTGGCTACCGCAAATCCTCTTCATAAATTCTGATTAATAGGTTAGAGAGGTGTTAGCCTTCCCGTACAACCTGGCTGATTGCTGGTTGCAGTTTTGCTCTCTTACTTCTATGCTGCATGTGGGCATGGGCAGATGGGATGAGAGGTTTGAGGTTAGCTTCTTCAGCACTTGACAGAACAGAGTTTGTGATAAGAACTATGGAATAAGTCCCTTCATAGTGCTGCCAGTAGGAACGTCTAGAGTAGGTGATTTTTATGCAGTGTGTGACGGTAGAGAAGATGGGAGCTGGCAAACACTTCTGTGTTTAAGAGTAAAGCATTCTAGTATTTTTAGGGCGGTAGCCATGTTAGTCTGTGTACAGCAAAAAGGAGAGTCTAACAGATGTCTTTGGGCATTAGCTTTCATACATCTGACAAAGTGGGTTGGAGCTCATGAAAGCTTATGCCCGAGGCAATTCATTAGTCTTTAAGGTGCCACAAGATTCTTGTCGTTCTAGTTTTTGTGGTCACTGATTAGCTGGGTTTCCTTTTTCTGTATGTGTGGAAGGATTATGGTAGGGATTCTTATTTTTTTCAGGGCATGGCTATCAAATCAGGGTTGATTTAAGCTGAGGTGTGTATATGGTCACATCATAAGCCTCCCATGATGTGTGGGGGTCTGGAGGGTGGTAACAAGTTTCTGAAGGTTGGCAGGAAGTGGAAATTTGGTGGTCTGTAATTTATAGACCCCCCAGATTCTAAGGCCAGAAAGGACCACTGTGATCATCGCATCTAACCTCTTGTAAAGCATAGACCATAGACTTCCCCCCTAATTTCTAGAGCAGATATATTAGCAAAATAATCAATTTCAATATAAAAGTTGCCAGTGGTGGAGAATCCAGTGTGACCCTTGGTAAATTGTTCCAATCACTGTCACTTTAAAAAAATGACACTGTATTTCCAGTCTGAATTTGTCTAGTTTCAACTTCCGGCCATTGGATCATACTCTACCTTTCTCTGCTAAGCCAAAGAAATATTGTTTTCCCTGTGAAGATGCTCACAGACTATAATCAAGTCACCACTTAACCCTCTCTTTGTTAAGCTAAATAGGTGGAGCTCCTTGAGTCTACCACTGTAAAATGTGTTTTCTAATCTTTTAATCACTATGGCTCTTCCTGAGTCCTCTCCAGCATTCTTAAATTGTGGTCACCAAAACTTGGCACAGTATGCCAGCAGCAGGTGCACCATTGCTGAATACAGAGGTAAAATAACTTCTCTGCTCCTACTCAAGATGCCCTTGTTTATACATTCTGGGATATCCTCATCCTTTTTCATCACCACATCCCACTGGCAGCTCATGTTCAGCTGATTATCCACCAGGCGCCCCCAAATCTTTTCCAGAGTCATTTCTTCCAAGGATAGGTTCCCTTCATTCTATAATTTAGTGATGGAGAGGCTTGATGTGTTTATCCAGGTAGCACTACACTACCGATACGGTGAGTTTAGGTTGAGTGCACACATGCATTAATAGTTTCTAGAAAGTTTCCTTTTTTCCATTAACAAGCCTTACTAACGATCACTTAGGGTCTGTCTCTGCAAGGAGGAGAACTCAAGGCATACTTCTTTTGTTTTGTTTTGTTTTTTTTAGTTTTAAAGCAAAAGCATAGGGACCAGATTTCCAAAATCAACGCACTTCAGTGCCTGAATGGGAGCAGAGCTCTTGAGACAAGTCAGCACCACTTATGAATGCTGAGTTTTCTTGAACATCTGGCCTTGGATCCCCAGCAGTCATTTGGAGTACTGCATTAAAGTTGACAGAAGTGACAAGACATTCTGGATATATGGACTCAGCAACTAAACGCCCATGTCTGGCCTGAGTCAGCCGACTCAGGCTTGGAGGACTGTAAAATCTGTAGGTGTTCAGGCTTTGTTTGGAACCTGAAACCCAAGAGCCTGAGACAGCTGACCTGGGCCAACCATGGCTGTGCAACTGGTCTTTTATTCCAATGTTAGACATAGAGTCATAAGATCAGAAGATTAGAGTTTGGAGGAAACTCAGGAGGTCATCTAGTCCAGTCCAACCTACAACCCAAAGCAGGACAAACTCCAACTAAATCACCCCAGTCAGGGCTTTGTAAAGTCACACCTTAAGAGTCTCTAAGGATAGGAGAACCCTAAGATGTTGATATATCAAATCTTCATAATTAATTAAAATGTGATCAACTAATTTTAAATTATCATCATGCTAGCTCTCAACTATTATAAATGAGTCCAGCAAAGCAGATTTAAGATGTCTCCTTCTTTCTTTTGTATTATGGATAAGTGGGATGGGAACAAAAAAACTGGAAGACTTCTTCAGTTCTGAGCATTCTTATTTCAGGGAACCTTCTTAATTAACTTCAGCCTTGGTATCAAACATCTGCTTCTGCCCCACATCCACACTATCAATTTTTATGTCAATATTCCTTTGTTAGTGGATTTTGCCAGTGAATGAGATATTGGGCTGAGAATGGAAACCATTTTTTTTGAGCTTATTCCTCCACCAGTCCAGAACACAGCATCATACATGTTATTTTAAAAAGTTATACATAAAAATATTATTAAACATTAGAGATTTGATGAGATTAAGAGAGTGCGAAGGCGTGCTTCATTTAAACATGAGCTTTAATTAAGGTTGAGATATCAAAGTTCACTAAAGTTCAGCTTGAACCCACTCATTGTGATCACCTAAAGTGTCATACAATGCAGAGTTGAATCTTCAAAATGCAGCTTAGGCATTCTGCTTTGAAAGAAATGCTGAGATAAAATGTGCTTTTTGCTACAGTAGCCTGCATATTAATATTTAATAAAAATATTATTATTTGAAGATAATATATTTATGACATATTTGTGCTTGCAGAGGAATTAGAACAAAAAGGCCAGTCACCATCTCCTGTGAAGTGCAAAACAAAGAAACCTGAGAACCTGAAGGATGATAATGAGGGTAGGTAACATTAAAATTCTTGTTCATAAATTCTTCATTATAAGGAGAGAAGTTTTATCTTAATTTTTAAATGATGCAGTATACAGTACTTTCATTCCAAAATATTCCTGGAGTCTATATACGCTATGCAAGTGTGGGTTTTTTCCTTGGTAGTATAATTTTGGATCATGGGAATTCAATTCTAATACAAGTGTGTTTTATGTCAATATAGATTCAGAATTAGAAATGCTGTTTTCATGTAATGGTCTACTTGTTACCACTCCTGTAATATGGGAAGTTATGGTTGTCTATACCTGTAATATGTTCTGACATTGTGTAACTGATGAAGCTAAAAGTAATATTAATTGCCAATGAATGTGTCATTGTCTTTTTAATAGGGTCCTTGATGGGTTGGGAGGCCCAGTGGTTAACGTGCATTCAGTCATGATAGAGGATCTCATGCCTGCCCACACCATTGGAGTCCAGCTCGGGGCCCTAGGAAGCTTGGCAGTATCAGACCTTTAGGTCAGAGGGGCCCTGTGAATTACCATCCTTAGGTCTCTTCCTAGCACTGTTTCTCTTTGCATCTTTTCCCAGCTAAGGGAGAGGAAAAAAGGAAAAGGAAACTAGTCTCTGAGCCCCAGCCAGGCTCAGCATACAGTCCTTCAGGGGGGTGTCTCTAGCTGATTTTGGCAGGTGCTTTCTGGGTAGGTCTGTACTTCTCTCCAGCTTTCTGATCTGGGTTGCTGTCAATCTGGTCTTTAGTTGGAACATACTTTGCAGGATGGGAGGGTAGGGTTAACTTTTCCAGTACTGTTCTTTAACCAGGTTGGCATTTGAACACTCCATCACAGTCCTGTTGAGTAACCTGTTCTGGCAAAAAAACAAAAACAAAAACAACCACCACCACCAAGGACTCTGTGGCACTTTTATAGGCTAACAAATTTATTTATCTCATGAGCTTTTATGGAAGAAAATTTCACTTCGTCAGATACTTGAAGATGGGGAACTTACACAATGGGAGGAAAATTAATGCAGGGAAGTGTAAGTCAAGTACAGCAAAACAAGCCAGGATTCCTGTTCCAAAGGGATAGCCATGTTAGTCTAGTTCGGTGAAACCAGCAAGGAGTCCTGTGGCACTTAAAGACTAACAAATGTATTTATCGCAGGAGTCCTTTGGCAATTTTAAAGACAAACAAATTATTTTTCTCCCATTCTGTAAGTTCCCTATCTTCCCTCTCTGACAAAGTGGGATTTTCTCCCACAAAAGCTGGTGCAATAAGTAATTTGTTAGTCGTTAAACATGCCACAGGACTCCTTGTTTGTTTAGCTGAACTAGAGTTTTAAAACTGTTTAGATAAGTGCACTCTCTACAGCATTTCCTTGCCCTTCCTGGAAGAGAACTTTGTATGTGTGTGCATGTAATACATATATTTATGTATTAATCATGCAGATAAAGCCTCAATTCAGAAAAGCTATTATGCCAGGGAAGCAGTTAACAAAGTGCTTTACTCTCTCAGCACATGCTTATGTGTGCTTTCTTGAATAAGGTTGTGTTCCTCAACTGGAGCCTGTATGGGGAAGATATTTCCTGTGATCAGAAGTATCAGTCTAAGGCTCTGAAGTGGTGCTATTCTAATATTGGATCAAAGTGCTATAATTTTATGTGGACTGATATCTCATTCACAGAACTTTATCGTTAAAGATCTTCATGTTGTAAAGATTCAAAGATCTGTAATGTAATAGATTTTCATATTACGGGTTTTCATGTTGTTCTGGAATGTGCTTGTCAGAAGAATGTTATTGGTGGGTTAATTGGTGAGATAATTAATGCGGTGAGCCTTAATCCTTTATTTCCATGATACTTTCTTATCATGTGATCCCTTTGATTCAAAGTTCCCAGAATGAAAGGTTTCACTCTCCACATAACCCAATTACAACATGATCTTCACCACTCTGACTTAGCGCTGTAAGGAGTGCTCCTAAAGTACCCTCTCTGGGATATAGCATGAATTATAAAGCCCTGAAAGATAATATCCTTCACTTTAAGTAACTGCCAGTAACATGCTGTCACTAACACCCTGACTGGGTGTTAGTGGCAAGTACTTAAAACAATGGATGTCATCACCTTGGAGGTGTGAGGGATCCAATAAATCTCTTTCTAACTGGCGTTCTTTCTCATTAGCCATATAATACTGCACTGAGGCCACCTAAAAATGCAGTAGCAGTTTTATGTCTAGGTAAGAGAACATTCACAATGCATTCATTTGGATACAGGCTGACCCTTGTGAAAGTTCACAGAGAATTGAAATCTGACGTTCTTTTCCCTCATGAGCATAGACAATAATAGATATTGTGGTAGGTTTTTGTTTGGAAAGTGAGTAGAAAGTAGCATGGGATCCGACTATAAAAATAAAATGGAAATTGGATGTTGTAAACCCTGGTTTTTTCCTTTCATTGAAAAAACAGATAATATTTCTTTAACTACTTCTGTGCTGTACCAGATGGGGCCTTCTGGTTTTACTGTTCTTGTCAATGTTTCTTCCTGACCTATAGTTCACTTTGTAGAACACAAGTAAATGCTTTGAAAGGCTGAAGTAAATAGCATGGCAGAAGAATGATTACGTTACCCTGGAACTGTAGAATGTCTGGACTCCTTGAATTTGATTCTGTACCGTGAATTTTGCTGAAGCAGAATTGAGGCCTGTAATGCATAATCACTGCTGCAAAATTTAATCTATTTGGTGAGGGAATTCTCTTTTCCTTCTGCAGACATCAGGTTGTAATGCATAAAGCTGAAAGTCTAAATTTATACTTGAGTCCTTGTGCTGAAAAAAAGTAATTAAAGCTTCCATGGGGATAGGAAGAAGGCAGAGAGAGAGAGAGTCTGGATCAGATTTCAATAGAATTACCTTTGCCTCATTTTAAAGGAGATGTCAAGCAGTTCAGTCCCCCCAATATTGAATTCCTAAAGGCTTACAGAGTGGCCAGATTGTAATGTAAAACCCTGTCAGCGATTTCAGTTTAACTAATTAGGATTTGCATACATTATCTGAGAACAAAATTTAGCCATAAACTAATGTTCTAATTGCTAGCTAGACAATTGTTTATAATTAATTAAAAGAAATCTTATTGCGAGTCTTGAAGATGATCAAAGGCGTGAGTACTGGTATGTGGTATGATCCAGGATTGTGTATCTGCATACCTCTGTTTATATTCAGCACACTCATTAGAAGGAAAATATTATTTTCCCCAAGTTGGGATCACCCAATAATAATAATTAAGAATAATGAACTTTAGAAATGAGAAGAAGGGTATATGTAAATTTTAAGTTCTGTAGAATGTTGTCCTGGAATGTCCATTTGAAATAAAGGTAGAAATAGGCAGAGACGTCATGGCTTGAATGACACCCTCGGTTGGACATTCCCAAATAGCAGCCTGTAATACTAATCCACTGAGCTCAGTAATAATATCTCTGGAGTGATATTCTCCTACAATGTGCTCAACTGCCTCACTGGTTTGAGATAATGTATTTTCAGTACATCTAAAATCTGTCCAGATCATGGGAAATTGATTCCTGCATTGTTACCCCCCTCTGCAATCAGGGAATGTCAAATAAATGCTCGTACGTAGGGAGTTTGTTTTCTAGTAAGCTGAAATACACACTTGACATGCTAATGAAAGTAATTTTTACTGAACCTTTAAAGTATTAATAATCTTTCTTGTTTTGCTACTGAAAGTATTGTTTTATGTATTTGAAGCACTGAGAGAGAAGCAAACATGAACTGCATGACAGGTTTTTCTATCAGCCATTTATTGCATTGTGTATGTGTTCTAATGTAATGTAGTATGTTATTTGGGATTGTAAGAAAAGAAGGAGCATTCTTTATTCTTGAATTCCCTCTAGTATTTCAGGTATTGTGCTTGCAAACTTGTTGTTTGGTAAGCATACATATACTTACACTGTTTTTGTCTAGAGATTTCACATGGAACTGATGAGCAATAGTCCTTGCCACATGAGAAGTATTATAATATTACCAGAGCTCTAGGGATAAAATCAGCTAGTCATAATTTTGACTTTACTATCACTCAAAGGCACACTGAGATTGGCAGTCTAAAAACCCTGAAGTATGAAGAACAAGTTTGCTGCTGCAAAATGTGGTATTTCCTATCTTCGTGACTTAAAAAAAGTTAAAAACAAAAGGTAAAAAAATTAAGTGACATTGTAGACAGCCAAGATAATGAAAATCAAAATACCCTGAAAGACACAGGATTTTTTTTTTTGCTATATTTAGAGGATTGGAGTTAACTAACACTTGTCTATCCAAAGCTATAAGTGCTCTTTTCATCTGTTAAAGACACAACGCAAAAATATGTACATCAGTAAAATGACAACAGGTGTTACTACCTAACTCATCAGTCAGCACACTCATTATAGGTCAGGTTCTCCCATCACTCTCTTTCTCACATAGCAAAAAACAAAACAAAAAAACTAAAAACAAAACAAAAACTACATGTTTCTTTTCTCTAGCTCCAGTAATGGATTTATGTACATACATATTCAATAATAAGGCTGAAACAATAGATATTTCTGATACAGCAAAGAGGAAGAACAGTAGCTCATCAGCTGTACCAGGAATCTCCAGGCAAAAACAGAGCAAAACTTCTGAAGAGGAACCTCACTGACTCCTGCCAGGAACTTTAAATGAATCAGCTTGGTCTCATGGTATCAAAGGCAACTGATAGATCTAACAAGTATCATTGTGTACACCTGATTTTTCTCCATGACTCGGAGAAGATCATTTGTTAATTGCCAATGCAAGAAAAGCCATCTAGGTGCCATACCCACGTCAGAATCTTAATCGCACAGAGAATTTAAAGGCATCCAGGTGCTCTGAGAGTTGTCCTGCTGCAGCCTTTTCCGTAATCTTTATGCAAAACTAAAGTTCAGTTACAGTTTGTTTAATAGATGGACAGACTGTTAGCATCAAGAGATGGTAATTCGAACAGAGGCCTAATCCCTGTGTGAGCCTGCAGCTTGTCTGGGGGAATCATACATCTTGGATAATTTCTTTCTGTTTTCTTTTCACCTGGCTGACAGGGAAAACTGTTTGATAGATGATCCAACTTACAAGGGTTGAGATGTGCCACAAGTCATATTTAGAAACACTAGGTTGAAGAGAGTTCTTGTGTCTGATGAGGTCAGCTGACTGTAGACCTCTTAGCTTTCAAGTCTAACATCATACGTTTAAAATACTGTTCAAGAGTGGGCAAAAACCTAGATTCTCTGACAGATGCAAGTTCTTGCCTCACTCAGACGGAGCAAGGCCTGTACGCTTGGCCTGTGTGTTCTCTTTTGTTTTGCATATACAGAAAGTTGAGAGTTGAAGCTCTTTTGACTCAGGATATTTGATAAACAGACTTTTTTTTATTTTTAATAAAAAGAGCTTTTGGGGAGACAAACGCATTTATTACACCACATCTAGAGTCAGTGGTCTCTCAGTTAAGGACTAACAACTCCCATTTGCCTCATTCCTAAGTATCTTGTAGAACTGTATCTGGTCAGAGGTGTAGTCTGGTTTATTTTTTCTGTCTTAATTTGAGTTTCCTTTCTTAGTTCAGCAAAGCACTCGCACTCATGCTTAACTGTGAAGATGTCAATAATCTCATCCCTATTTGGCTGGCATCCTTAAGCATATACTTATGCTCCTTTAAGTAACTGAGCTTTAAGGGTTTTGTTGAATCTTGCCCTTAAAGCCTATCTAGCAACTACTGGTACTTAGTGTTCTCCAATGGAGGGACATGGGTGATCATCAACTCTGTTAAACACATCCTTAAATGTCTTTCAACTCTGCGCCCATTTTGCAATCTCCCTTCTCCTTAAAATTTGGACCTAATGTTAATTAGGGCTAGTTTTCACTGATGGCAGCAAAATCGCCTCTGTCAGATTGATCTTCCCAATCGACTGATTGAGTCCCTGAAGACCTACTCAGCTGATCAGGAAGTTGATTGCTGAAGACCACCCTGGCAACTGGTGTAGTGCTGAGTCAAAGGGAGGGCATTTCCCTTTGACACAGCACACTGAAGACACCATAATAAGTAGGTAGTAGGGAGTCAAAGGGAGAGTCCCAAGGTTTTTTAAGTACTTTGTGTATCTCCCTTTGACTGCTGCTGTCCTTACTCTCTCACATTCCCCTTCTGACCAAGTTTCAGGATGTCCTGAAAATGTGTAGAGAATAATTGTTTTGCAATTTGAGATGAAAAGTGACAATTGTATCTATCTGTCATAGCCCACAGGACAATAACATTCAGCTATAAACCTTAACTACAGTTGTGACGTATTCAATATGCTAAATACAGTGTGTTGCATGAATCCACTGAAAAGAAAGTTTTAAATTTAAGATAAAGTACTATAGAAGAAGTTCTTTTGGGAATACAAAGCAGAATATGTGGCTGTGAAACACTTCTCCTTGATGTAGAATAGTTTTATTAAAGGAATGATGTTTAACCCCTTTCTACTTTGAGGACTTGTTACTCCCTTTTTATTTTGAAGTCTGCCATCTGTCTTGACTGATTACAACACTAAGGATATCAGATGTTTGACTGGCAAAAAACTGACAACAGCTTTTACTTTTCTTCTGGTTCTAAAGTAAACACTTCTTAAAACGTTCTTTATTGTGTTTCAGTAGCTACTAACATTTCATTAAATTGCTGCATCACACACAGCTACAATGCAAAGCCTAATACAGCTTTGAAAATGCATCCCATTTTAATCCCCATTGCTAGGTCTGAACAGTCCTACTATGTCTCTTTTGAGTACTCTCTTGGGTTTTCCATACAATTTCATATACACCTGTTATCAGGTAAACAGCTGAGAGTGCTGTGTTCACTATACATAATTTTTAAATAGATTTTTTTCACTATTGAGATGGTATAAGGTGCAAAGTACTTAATCCCTAAAGTAACTAATGTAATGTTGTCAAAGAAGAATTATATACAGTGACATGCCAAGGTTCCTCTAGGGTACTCATCTATCAAGGAGCTCATTTCACATGTCTATCCATTATGTGAATAACAATAAACCACCATGATTGTTCAAATTCAATGCAGTATAGAGTGGCAGCTCTGGCCCCACTGCTTACGAAATTTCGCACAACAAAGAAGTAATATGTACATTTAGGGAGGAAGGTCGGGCTCTCTCTCTCTCTGTCTCTTTAATTAAGCAGGTTCTGTTGTTTTCTACACATCTAATCTCATACATTGCTTTCTCTGACCTTCTCTTCTTCCACAATTAATTGCATGCACTTTATATGAGCAATCATAATATGTCACTGGAGGCTTTATTTGGCTGTGATTCTGAGAAAAAAACCCACACACTGTATTCTGTTTATTAGCAGGACATTGTTAACAATATAGCGACAACTTCATCACAGAAATACATTTTATTGTGTAAACATGATCAGTCTATACAAAATTGATCTTGAAGAAACAATCCTCGTCGTTTCTGAACTGAACTATATCTATCTAACCACAAACCAGTCAGTCAGAGGCAGCATTACCTAAAAGTATGGGTACAGGGGGTTGTGAATCAGGATTGCCTGGGTTGTATTCCAAGTTCTGCCATTGCTTTGATGTTTGCCTTTGATTGACTCACTTGACTAGTTTGGGGACGGGGGGGATCTTATTGCCTCTGTTTGTGAAATTGAGATGGCAATAATAATACATGCCCACCACTATTTTAGATTTTATGTGCTTTGACAAAGCTTCATGCTGTTATTTCCATCATCCAGCTGAGGAAAATGTGAGGTATTGAGGTGAAGTATCTGCTAATTTTTAGTTTCTGAACACCCAACATGAGACACTTAGTGCTTGATTTTTGCATGTGCTGAGTGCTCAGAATTTCAGTTAATGTGAATTGGAGCTGGTTCCCTCAGCACCTCTGAAGATTGAGTTTGAGAGCTCTCAACCCTGGTAACCATAAATTGAGAAACAGAGCAGATATATAACTGGTAATAGTGGGGTAAGGGGTGACTTAAAAGTTGTGGGGGGCACATGGCTGCTCCATGCATCATCTTTGGACAGCAGGGAGAGCTTGAGGGGCTGCGAGGGATGGACATGTTCCCCAATATTTGCCCTATTCTCCCCCATCACTTCTAGTGCCCGAGTGAGGCCCCATTTTCTCTCCCCTACCTTTGCTCCCCTTGAGGCCTTGACTCTCAGCTGACTCCACAGCAGCAAAACTGTGATCAAGTTTAGGTCAAATGAAAACCACGTGCCTGCAGGTGGCATTTTCACGCATGCAGTGCCAGTCCCTGTTTGCAGGTACCGCCGCTCTCCTGGCAAAGCAGGGCCAGGTGGGTAAGGCTGGCATGGCGGGGATGGAGAGTGGGGAGAGGGCATACAGCAGGTGACACCGTTTGTCACTAATAACCAGCCTGGAGCTCAGCTCTTCTGGATCTTAAACTCTGGATAAGCTGACAAGCAAGGCTTACCTCTAAGGGTCCCTCTCTGAGCCCCACTACTTGCAGGGCTGGCATCGCTGCTCTTTGCCCCATGCACATGGGGCTCCTAACCTCGCAGGCCCTTCTGCCACGGGTCACCTCTGCTGAGACACTCAAGCTGGCAGCACATTTGTGGAAAAGTTGCTCCCAGTAGCTTAATCAGGGTCAGCAGCAGAGCCGAGAATAGACCTCACAAGGTAAATTGTTAGAACAGTGAGCAGGGATAAGTCTCATAACTCCATTAAACAATAACTGAAGCTAATTCTTTCCTAACCCCTGTTCAAGTTTGCCCCATAGGCTTATACACAAGTGGTGATTAAAACTGACCTAAATCATAATTTAATTAAGGAAATGAAAATGCAGATTGAAAATGTTCAGTAACCTTAGGCCACCACCCTAATGATTTCATTTTAATGCATTTGTAAGTTTCTAATAATGGGGTTTGCATGTGCGTGGTTTTTGTTTTAATTTTGATATCGTTTTGCCACTGGGACACTGTGAATGAAGCACTGCCCGGGGTGCTAATCGTGATCCAAACATTTATGCATATCTTGTTGCATGTAAGTAGCCCCACAGAAGTCAGTAGAGAATTAAGCAAACGTACAAGTGTTTGCAGGATCAGGACCTGTGTTTTTAACTTACCCTTGAGTTTATTCTCCTGCATTAGTGCAAGAGGATCTTCACATTATTATTATTTATGTTAAAAAGATCAATAATAATCCTTTTTTTAATGGACTGAATCCTGATTATCTTGCATATATATCTTCTCCAATAAAACAAAGCACATTAGAAAATGATTAGGAGATGGCCATGCCATTTCTGGCTGGAGAGCCAGAGAAAGCACGGACAGGCCTTCCATGACAGGAGTCACAGAGAGGCACCATCTGGTGGGACCCAGAGTTCAGAGATGTGGTCCACATGTACACACACGTGGCTGTTACAACCAAGATATGACCCTGAGGCAATGAATGGCTCTTTGTGCAGTTTTTACCAGTAAGGGAGATGAGCCACTGTAACAACTTACCAAAAGGTTGCAATGGATTCTGCTCTGTTTCTACTCTAAGATGGAACAGATTGTATAGAAGCAGCACTTCTCAGGATGTTTGGTGCCAAAATGTGTGCAGTATAAACGCTGCTTTTGCAAGGCATTCATTATCTTCTTTGGAGAGTAGAGTTAATGCCACTTTCACTAGTCAATCAGAATGTAGCCCTATGAGTCAAAAATGTGGCACAACTTTAACTCTTTGATATTCAGTGTTTCCCTGGAAAAAATATTCCAGCTCATCCGCTGATCAGGGTTAGGTTTTGACACCCATAGATTCATAGATTTTGTTTTAAGTCAGAATGGACCATTGTGATCTTGTAGTCTGTGATCATCTAGTCTGACCTCTGGCATAACACAAACCAGAGGACTTCCCTGAATTAATTTCTGTTTGAACTAGAACAGTAAATGGTGTAGCAATCCATTCTCTAGAGAGCAATTACAGAGAAAATGGAAAATGCTAAAATCTCTCTCATGCTCCAGTTGTGAGATTATTTCCTGTTTTTTTCCTCGAGTTCTTGTTTCATCCCTCTCTCTTATGACTGTCTGCTTATTAGTGTATCAGCAGCTTCGTTTTGGAGATGCTATTTCAGCTGGCATATGAACCTGCATACAAAATACCTCTTCTTAGCAGAAAGTGGGCAGACACTTGTAGATTTTCATATTTTCTAGTTTTAGTTTGTTGTTGTTTCTTACTTTTACTGCTTATTAATCATTGGCTAAGCTCCTTATTACCTGATAGAAAAGGAAGGTGTCTACGATTTATGGAATCTTCTTAGTATCATCAAAGACATGAATGAGACAGGAGAGTAAGCTCCTTCCAATCAGTAGCCAGTTTGGCAAGAGAAAGCAAAAATCCATTGCCAAAAATCTATACTTTAATGACTGATGTTCTTGTTTCATCCAGGTTATGCTACTGTAAGTCATGTATTCCTGTTTTGTTGTTGCTGGGGGGTTTTTTTGGACTTTTTGCCAATCTATGGGAAAAGAAACAGAAGTTCCTCTTTGGTTTTTGATGTGGCTCAAAACCATTTACATTTACTAGCCTAAAATAACACAAAATGTCTCACATCACTTTTTCTGTCATTTTTGGATTGAGTGACAGATTGCTACTCAATTACTAGCATAATGGAAAAGTAGATATTCTAAGGACAGTTGTCACAGAAAGGAAATGTAATTACCGACTGCTGTTCTAATGGAAAGAGAAGGATGGCAGATATCTCTGAGGCCATCCAAAGAAAAATGTATTTTTATTATTAATAGTGTCATAGGGATGATTCATGGGAAACATATTAGGCCTTACCTCCTGGAGAAAGAGAGTCAATAAAAATATGGGCAAGATATAGCTGCTACCATTTTGAAATATGTTTTGCCTTTTTGCCTCTTACATACACTATTTAAAACCTTTCCCTTTGCTCAGCTCCCAGTTTTGATGGAGAGCAGTAATTACCAAAAGGCACCTCATCAATAAAAGATGCTCAGTGTGAGAAACTCATTAGAAATGTGTTAAAATGTTTGTCAAAAGTTTTCTGTGCTATTTAGTATTTTCATTTTGCATTTGTCTTTCTTTCTTGGCTATTTTTTTCTGCTTTACCTCCTCTCATTCCCCTATGACATAAAGATTCTCACTAGTCATGTGTTTTGAATTTTTATTGTATGACAAGGTATATATGTTAAATATAATGTGTCAATGTCATCCCTGGCATAAATGCTCTTTAGTAAATAGGGTTTCATCAGGTTTAAATTTGACCTACTATGGACATTTTAAAGCACCTAAATCTCATTTTCAAAAGTGGCTTGCTTAGACAGTGTGACAGTGTGCAATGGAGGGGTGAAAATCTCCAAAGCACGACAAAGTGGTCTGCACTAAATGACCCATGCTACCACATCCCTGGTCTACACTGTGGGGAGATTTCAGTGGCAGTCAAAGGGAGATAAGCATGTTACTTAAAATAACATGCCTATCTCCTTTTGACTGCCTAATGCCTACTTACTGCACTGAGTCAATGAGAAATGCCCTCCCGTTGACTCAGCATTACACTACCTGAGGGGGTGGTCTTGAGGGAGGGACTTCCCGACTGAGCTGACAGCAGCCAATTTGCTGCCCTCAGTGAAGACAAGCCCTAATGATACCTCTATACTTATACTGCACAGTCATAAACAAAGATATATACTGTGAAACATGGTTTAACTGAGTAGAGTGCTCTTCATACTGAACACCCAGTATATGAACCTTTTATAGGTCTTTGGATGCCCAGGCAGTGACTCCCACATCTACACCGATATTTTCAGTAGTGTAGTGTCCCACTGCCAGAACCTTCTGCCATAGTGAAGGCTCTGGCAGAGGAGAGGTAGTGGGGAAAGGTTCACGAGGGAGCACCTGGACATTTTCCACATTGCCTCCCCACCGTTGGAGCCTTTCACTGCACCATGTAGATGCACACTACAGTGACAAGCATAGATGTGTAGCTATGCTTATGTTGATTACTTATGATTTCCCAGTTGGCATACTAAGGTTTTGTAGGTTCTTGTCCAAGAGAAGGCCAATATTATTAAAATGAAAGTTAAGTTGGGAGCCTGAAATGCATAGTTGCAACACTCACACACTTAATAAAACTACTACAAATGCAGAAGGCTTTTCCTGACACAGTTACCAAAATTATGAACATGCCAACCCAGCAAGGTAGATAGAATTAAAACAGAAAATGCATCTGAGCATCCATATACTCACACAGACCCTTGCAAAAGGACCTGAAATGTTAGTCATACCCATCATCATCTTTATCATCATGATCATAACCAATGGTCCTCATCCTTGCATCTCCCAAGAGTTGTGTCTTCCAATGCACAGTGGCTGGGAGACACCTTTTATAATGTCTTCTGCTGACATCATTAATGCATATTATTTAGTAAGAGTTTCATCCCCTTTTTGTTGTCTGTATTTCCTCACTCTATTAATTTTGTGATGCCTTCTTCCATATATTAATAGGCCTTTTACTCCAAGCTTATTAGAATATATGTCAATTAGTTACTCTGGCATTCTTGTGATCAGGCATCTGATGATGTTCCTAACTTAAAATAAGCCATAAGCTAACATCTTGTGGTTACCTGTTAATAATTTAATCATCACAGCAATCTCCTTGTAAAAGTTTATTATCTGGGTTACTCCTGGTTAACCGCAGAAACTAAAGGATTGGGGCTTTATGCCATGTTTAATTAACTGAAGGTATGTCTACACTGGAGCCTCTGTTCAGTTGGCTTAGAGCACCCACGCCAAAAACTCTTGTCAACTGCCTGCGTCCATATTGGCAGGTGCTAGGTTGACCCTTCCTGGTGGCCTGGAATTCTGGGAAGGGGCCTGGAGGCCCATTAAATCAACTTAAGGGCTATTCCCCATTGACACTGGCTTAAGTCAACTTAAGCATTAAGTTGACCTTAAGAGGTGGTGTTATTAAGTCAACTTAAGGAAGCACTTGAGTCAACTTAAAAAGCCCAATGTGGCCACAAGGAAGCACTTGAGTCAACTTAAAAAGCCCAATGTGGCCACAAGGTCTATATGTCAGTAGCTTCCTCAAATTGAGCTAAGACTCCAGCATAGACGTACCCTTATCATTTTAAATGGAAGAGGTATGTAAGCACAATGCTTTGCTTCCTTAACTTGTGCCTACACCTTACATAACATATGTCTATTGGCTACAATGGATAATGGGTATGCTCTATTTGCCTCCATAAGTGTAGATATACTCTGAAAGTTCCCTAGTATATATTAACAGAGCTCAGATGATGTTTAATTCATACATTTCTGGGGGAAAAGTTTTTGTTTTAATAAATTGGCAATATTTCTTAATCCTGGGGGAGGTTGAAGCATATGAGAGAAGCCTGCCATAGTCTTCTTCATCTTCAAGAAGGAGAACTACACAAAGACAAGGAAGCTGACATTAAAAGGAAGAGTCACAAGAGTAAAATACTTGAAAGCTGCATGGAAACTTTTAAAAATATCATAGAAGAAACTCAAATTAAATGCATAGCCCACCAATTAAAAAGTATTAGGAGGACGAAATGGGAAAAGAAGGAGTGCCTCCATGACTTAATAAGAGAATAAATGAGGTGGTTAGAGGCAAGAAGGTATCCTTTAAAAATTGGATGTCAGATCCTACTGATTGTTGTGGGAGAGTGGGGCACACGGGGGGGTGACCCCTGCAGGGCAAGAATATATCCCAGTCAAGAGGAAAGAGACCAAACCACTATTTTTTGGGGGGGGTTAACCACTTTTTATGTAACTTTTATTGAGGTAAATAGAATTACAGAAGAAAAAAGAAAAAAGGTTAAATAAGAGGTTAATATTATTCAATTACTAATATTCCTATTACTAAAATTAGAAAGCTTGCAATTCCTATTAAATCTTTTACAAACTGATCTCAATCTCTGTGCCTAACCCTAAAGTAAAAGCCCGGTACCAATTCTGGTTGGTGCAGTTTAGCAAAATGGGGTGTATGGGAGACAGGGAGAGAGCACAATCCGTGGGCTAAAGAACTTTTCTATTTAACACACACTGAAACATCACACGCAGCCCAGGACAGCACGAACATCTTGCTTCTCCCCCTTGCTCTCCAGATACCATGGGTCATGGCCTGGTGGTTGTAGCCATGGGCTGTTTGCAGCTAGGAGTTACACGGGTCAGCTGGGGTGCCTGGCAGGGAATACAAGTGGATTTATTCTTCCATCACACTCTTTCACACTGCTGTTGCTCAATTTGGATTGTGGGACTCCAGCTTGATTTTGATTTATGAGTTTAGTAAGTTCAGAGCAGTAATAATACATATACACACAACCCCAAAAAGCATTTCCCAATCTAAATCCCAAATTTGACCAGGTTCTATTTATCACATCTAGATGTTATCTCCGGAGGTGCAGACAGCAGAGCTGCTTCTTTGAGAGAAAGAGAGAGATAGCAAAATGTGGTAAAACAGCCTGGTGTTAAAACGGCTGCGACCAACAGTGCAGCTTACAAGCTTTGCCTGTGGCCTTCAAATCAGTAGCCCACCGGTCGGCTGTTAACCAGCTGCGTGCTTCTCAAAACCCTGCACTTGACCAGCCTGGTGTTCAAATGACTCGACCAAACTTGCAACCTACCTTGGCTTGTAAGCGGCCATAAAAATCAGAGCCCACCGCAACCAGTTGCAGCGGTTGAACACCCACTGCCACCCCCTTTGGATGTGCCATAGGCTGTGGCCCTCCACTCTGGGGTGAGCAGGTGAAAAATGAACACTTAGTAAGAGAATCCAAAAAGGAAAAAGAAAAAAAGACATGCAAAAAGAGAAAAAGAAAACTGCCGACTCCCTTGCTGATCAGTCAAGGGGGGGGGTCTTTGACGCCTCCCTTGTGGCGGGGCGAGGGGCACCTCGAGGTGGCCAGATTCCATGGCAACATGACAGGCTGCTAACCCATCGCCTCTCCAGCCTGCCTGGCAACAGAGCCCCCTTTTTATGGCCGAGACCCCAGAATTAGCATATTGCCTGTTGGCATGGAAACTCACTGATCAGTAGATTTTTCTCATGAGCTCTGCAGGTGTTCTTATCACTTTGCAGAGTCCAGTCTGAACTGGTTTGGGGTTACTTGCAATAGTTTTCTTTAAAAAACTGTCACTGTCTGTGGTTTTTCAGCCTTGGAAGATAACACCACATAATTATTTCTTTCCCCACTTAAGAGGCCTAACAAGCTACATTCCATCTACCCAGGCTGGAGTTTTAGCCATAGTAAAATCCAAATGGAGAATTCCACTTTCACACTGAGGAAAAGAGAAGAGCATAAACTTTGACAAGTCAAGTGTAAAAGTATAATTAAATAGGACAAAAAAGAATTTGAAAAGAAGCTAGTAAAGGATACAAAACCAACAGTTTTCTTAAAGTACATTAGAAGAAGGAAGTCTGCCAAACAGTCAGTGAGGTGACTAAAGGAAGTATAAAAGGAGCACTTAAAGACCAAGGCCGTTATGGTGAAAATAAAGTAATGGTCTGCAGTGGTGTTCACTGCAGAGGATGTGAGGGAGATTTCCATACCTGAGCCAATCTTTATAGGTGACAGTTCTGAATAACTGACCCACACTGAGGTTTTCCTAACAACACCTTGATGGAAGGAATTAATAAGTAATAAACGTTAGGTATTAAGTTGCCTGGACCAGATGATGTTCACCCAAGAGTTCTGAAGGAAATTAAATATGAAATTTGGAGAACAGCTAGCTGTGAGGTGTAACTATCACTTAACTCAGCTTCTATTCCAGATAACTGGAGAATAGCTAATAGAACACCGATTTCTAGAAGTCTCCAAAGATGACCCTGGCAATTACAAGCCAGTAAGCTGAACTTTGGTATCAGGCAAATTGATTGAAACCATAGTAAAGAACAGAAGTATCAGACAGAAAGATGAATGTGATTTGTTCAGGAAAAGTCAACTTGGCTTTTGTAAAGGGAAATCATGCCTCACAAATCTATTAAAATTCTGTGAGAGGGTTAACAGACATATGGACGAGGATGTATATAATTCGCACAGATTTTCAGAAAGCTTTTGGCAAGGTCTCTTACCAAAGCCTTTTAATCAAACTAAGCAACCATGAGATGAGATGGGAGGTCCTCATAGATCAGTGACTGATTCAAGGACAGGAGATTTAGGGTAGGAATAAAATGGTCAGTTTTGAGAATGGAGAGAGGTAAACAGAGGGTTGCTCTAGGGATTTGTACCAAGACCGATGCTTTTCAACATAATCACAAACAATCCAGAAAAAGAGGTAACCAGAGAGGTGCCAAAATTTGTCAATGTTAGAAAATTATTCAAGATAGTTAGGTTCAAAGCTGACTGAAAAGAATTGCAAGGGGATCTCACAAAACCAGGTGAGACTGGGCAACAGCATAGCAGATGAAATTCAGTGTTGATAAATGTAAGGTAATGCATGTTGGAAAACATAATCCAAATGATACATACAAAATAATGGGATCTAAACTAGCTGTTGCCACTCAATAGAAAAATCTTGGGGTCATCTCTGAAAACATCTGCTCCAGGTGCAGCATTGTTAAAGAAGTTAACAATATTAGTAACCATTAGGAGAGGGATAGCTAATAAGACAGCAAATGTCATAATAAATATAATAAGAGTAATAGTAAATAATCATAAATCCATGGTAAGCCCACACCTTGAATACTGTGTGGAGATCCAGTTGTCCCATTTGAAAAAAGATATATTAGAAAAGTAAGAAGAACAGAGAAGGGCAGCAAAACTGTTAGAGAGATGAAACAGCTTCCATATGAGGAGAGCTTAGAAAGACTTGGTCTGTTCAAAGACATGATTAAGGGGGAACATGATAAATGGCATGGAGAAAGTGAATAATGATGTGTTGTTTATCCCTTTGCATAACACAAGAACCAAGGGTCAACCAATGAAATTAATAAGCAGTAAATTTAAAACAAACATGGAAGTAGTTCTTCCACAACATATACACATACTGGCAACCTGTTAAACTCATTGCCAGGAGATACTGTGAAGGCTAAAAGTATGACTGGTTTCAAAAAAAAAATATATATATATATATATGTATAGTGTAGTGGCTAGCACCTCTGCTTAACATGCAGAAGGTCCTGGGTTCAATTCCCAGGGGGTTGGACTTGATGATCTCATGAGGTCCCTTCCAGCCCTATGATTTGATTTGATATATATATATATCACAGTGATTATCACTAAAGTTGCCTCTTTTTTCTGTATGTATGGTAACATACAAAATTAAAATTGAAGCATTGCACCTTTAGAAATGCAGTCGTCACAATGAAATCATTACAGTTTTGGTTTTTGCTGAGTTAGCAGTTCTGCAATGTCGAATGTAGACATTACAAGTAATTACCTGAAAATTTTAACAGTACAAATTCTATGGGCTGCAGTGTTGTGTTGGTCGCAGAATATAGAGACACAAGATAGGTGAGGTAATATCATTTACTGGACCAACTTCTGTTGGTGAGACAATCTTTCACAATACACAGTATTCTTGTTTGGAGTATACTGGTGACCGTTTTGATATTGTTTTACCACAGACCTTGAATATATAGTCTCATATCACAGAGTTTGAACTGAACAACCTTATTTTGGTGAAAACTGTCACCTAATAGCAAAGGATTCTCCCCAAATATATCAACTATTTGCTGCAAGCCTTTCAAAGTCAAAAATCCATATTAAAAAAAAGTTTCAATTCTAGTGTAGTTAACTTTCCATTTTTGTCTGTTCCCCATATTGTGGCTTGGTGATAAATAAAATGCTGCTGTTATCATGCATGAAACATGGTTTTTACAGGCTGAAGCCCACTAGTGACCTAGCTGTCCATTTATGCAGTTAAAATCAGTATGAAAAGTTAAAAAACAACTAATGGATTAGCTTTTCAGTGTAGCTACATCGAGTTACCCCAGTTGAGAATGTGATTCCAAACGTCTCAGAAACTGTGTAAAACACATGTTAATCTGATGGACTAAGAAAGAAAATACTTCTGCACTAGTTCCACCTACTGGATTCTAAAATGTAATACCTGTCAAAGAACTAGGAAAACAATATGTCTGAATGGATGTTAGCTCAATCAAATATGCTATTGTAAGTTGCATGATATTTACTTAAGAAAAATATACTCTTTAGTTTTTAATTCCATTAACTAAGATGCATTTCTGCTACCATGGGTCTGAACAGCTGACTCCATTATATTAAGGAAAAGTAAGGTGTCCAAGATGGGGAATGCAAAAGCAATGGGGTATATAAGCTATAAAAGGAAAAATCAAGTAGTCGATAAAATTACAGCAGCATAAGACAGCAGGATTTGTGTTTATCATTATGAGGCCTTACCCACAACCTAGACCTAGAAATTAATTTTTTCCTACTTGTTTAGATGCTTTCAAACCAGTTCCTAGAATTCCTCATTAAATATAATAACTAATTGTTGGCTCTGTCATCATTTTGAAAGGAATCAGAACAAACACTCTTACACAAGATGATGCACTGCAATCTTTATAATTATTACAAGCCTAAAATAGGGTTCTCTGCTATTGAAAGTACAGATTGCCTGATTGCTGATCAGTTCATTCACAAGACTAAGGAGAATTGGTGCTCTGTCCCTAGCCTCTCCCTTGCGTATACCTTTCCCTGTGATAATTCACTGTCTGGTACTGGCCTTCAATAAGGAGCAGGGAGATGATAAAACTAATGCCAGAAGGTCAACAGAGAATGAATGTGAATGCAACAAAGCCCAAACCAGCAATAAATCCTTATATTCATCCTTCTTCCCCAGTTTCTCTTATATCCCTTTTAGTCATTTGTCCTGCATGTTTTAATGTATACTCAATATCTTCAGTATCTCCACATTCAGTCTCTTCAAAGCTTTACATTTAACATTTAAAATTACGCACATTTCTCCCAGCTGTGGTCGCCCTGCATAGTTCTGATTAAAGCTACAGTCACCCTGCATAGCATTGATTAAAACAGGTTGCTCAAGTGTAAGATCTGGATACTTTAAAGTTCTTATATAAATGTGACTGGAAAAATACTCTCTTTTAACAGAACTAGTAAAAACACAAGCAACAAATAAGCATATCCACTGCAGATATTTCCAGTGTTAAGGGGTAATTCTGCCTAGTGCTATAAACCCTTTAATCTGCCAGATAGTTTGAAAAGTGAGTGCTTTAAGTGTAACTATTTATGTTTGTAATTTTCCAATTCCCCCCCATCTATATGTCTCTCTTTGGATTATCACAGGGCTCTGTCATAAATTAGCAGTTTATGCTACATTGATTATAATTAATTTCATTGCTGCTTGTTACCAATAAAAAGATACTTCATAAATAACTTTCCTGTGGTTTTCTTCATAGAGGTTAATAGCAAAGAAGAAAAGCAAATTACTGAAGAAACTGAGGGCCAGAGCCAAGAAGAAGGTATGTACTGAGCTCTTTAAAGCATTCTCCCAGGCTTTACCCACCTTTGTGAACAATAACCTTAGTCAATGCTATTGACTGAAAATGTTTGTACATTTTCACCAGATTAACTCAGGCCTTGTGCAGTTCTCCCATTGGAGACCAGAGCTCTATTCATTATGAATGATGGTGTTGCAGTGCAAGAATGCAGACTTTCCTGTTTGTTACTAGCTGTGCATTCCTTCTTTAAATTGGAATATATTTTGCTAATCCTCTAAGTAGGAAAAAATAATTTTCCATGCATGTTTACATCAATGTAGCACTCGGTAAGAAAGAATAATGAGAAAAATAAGTTTGGGGAGATGAGGGTGAGCTCTAAAACTGGTCTTTCCAGATTTTACAGGTGCTTCTGGATTGCAATAACATTTTTTTCCATTAATTTCTCTGCTAATCCCCAAAAATTGGATTATTAAGATTTACATCCAAAGAGAAAGAGCCTAAATGTGAAAATGAAAACCTGCAAGTAAATGTCAAAGTTCACAAAGTGCTAGATTTCCAAATGGTGCATTTATAAATGTATTTTACAAGTCAAATGGGATATTTTAAAATAAAATTCTGCTCTGTTCCAAAGGGATCCCTTACCTTCAGTTTTTCTCTCTTCTTAGTTTTTTAGATAGATAGATAGATAGATAGATAGATAGATAGATAGATAGATAGATAGATAGAATATAAAATCCAGAAAACTGGAATGATAACCAGAATTAAGCAGTTTTCAAAATAATTGATGTGAGGAATCAAAAGTACTATAAATACCATTATTTCTTTGGGCTCCAGTTCACTGCTACATAACAAAGTGATTTTCTTATTTTTTTAATGCTGTGCTACATCTGATTGCTACCAGCCAGCTAATATAGTGACGTAGTGTGTTGCCTACGCACAGTGTATTCAGATAGCATGAAACATCTCCACTTAGAACTTTTCGATCCTCTCTGAAAGCTTTTATTATTACTTAGAAAACGGAGAGGGTCAGTCAGTAAATGCAATAGAGTGAGGGGACAGGGTAGCCAGCACATTACTGTTATGTGGTCTGTTGACAACAGTGTGGCTCCTTGTGAAGACAAAAGTTTGTGTTGTGATAACTTCTTTCCCTCTTTGTTCCACTCAGAAGAGGAAACTGTATAAAAAGCTTTCCCTGTTCTCCTCTGCATTCCACTCTAATTTTATTCCGTTCTCTGTTAAACTGAGGCCACTCTTAGATTCTTGCAATTTAGCTAGTTTCATCCACTGACCTCTCCTCCCTGTTCTTACTTCCTTTAATCTACCCACAACTAACTCACACATCCTACTTCATGTTCTTCAGCGGCCTGATCTAGAGCCTAGTAAAGTCAATGGAATGACTCCTGTTGATTTCAATGGACTTTGGATCCAGCCCTCTGAGCTCTGGACTCTCCTTTTATCCCAGGAGGGTATGCAGCTTCCTTGTAGACTACAGTATCAGACAAGAGATTTAGAGCAAAGCCAGTCACCAACCATACTTGTCTTCCTAAATTTAACAGCTTCACCTCTGCAATACCCATGGGCTTCAGTAGCCAAAGGCCAAGAGTCAGGAGATCACTGAAATTAGGTCTTTTGTGTAGTAGCAAGTTGCACTGCCTCCATGTAGATTCTTTGAAATTTCTACATACCCTTTGCCTGATGAACCATTAGGTCCGTGTTCATCTTTTAACCTTACAAAACAGTGCTTTGCTTGGCATTCAAAGCAGTCCAAACTACAGAGGTTTCTGCTTAAACAAGATATATTATCTTATAAGAATGTCCTGAGGCCCACTGGACATTCAAATATTTAAGTTCTGTCTTTTAATGGAATGCATATTTACAGTGCATTTTAACCCAGGAAACAAGAAGCTGCATTTCATTTTTCCCATGGGAAACAACTGGGAATAGTTTACCTTTTCAAACTATTTACTTTGCTTCCTTATAACATTATAACATTTTGATATTAAAAATGGTCATACTCAGTTTCTGAGAAACATTATAAACATTCTTTTAATATCATTCATAATATTGGTGCACAATGTATCATAATTAAACTTTCAGATCATCACATTATTGTTGCAGTCAGCTTTATTTAGGGAGGGAAAATTGATGAATGGAATTTTTAAGACAACTTCTGTTTCTGTCAATGATGTGAATCTACCTGATTTTCATACATAATTGCTGACATGTTTTGCAAAACATAGGAAATATGGTCATATGCACACAGAAAATTTCTAATCAGTATGAGTAATATGCTTATTATTAGGAAATTTGTAAGCAGCAAACTTTTAACTGCTTTTCAAGTGCAAAAATTCCTGTTCTTCAGGAGGCTTTATGTTGTAAATCAAAAGGGAGCTCTGTCAGGGTATGAAAACAAATGCATCACAAATGTGTTACTTTTAAAATTCCAAAGAATGTAAACTATCATCACTAAATATTGGTAGTAACACTAAGGGAAATGAACGGGGCTGTTCGTATCTGTCAGAATTGTGGTTTCAGGCTGTTTTAGAAATCATTACATCAGTTTGTGGCCTTTAGCACACCGGGTAGGGCAGTGGTTTTCAAGCATAGGATCAGGACCCAATACTGGGTCACAGACCTTCAGGCACTGGGTTGTGGCACCCCTGCTGCCATTGCCAAAAGACTGTAATGTATTGCCCAAAGATGTAATTGTTGGGTTGTGGGCATAAATGATATATTTTCTTTCAACCAGGTCCCAAGAAAAAAAAATTGAAAACCACTGGGTTCAGGAACTCATATGGGAAACTTGGGTTCAGTTCCTACACAGAACTTGGGTCTCCTGTGCTGCAAGATACTGTACTATATTCTGGGATATTGAATTAAATGTAAGCCTCCTGCACCCCATGTGAAATTCCCTACTCTTTGTGCTAAAGGCTACACGGTGTCTTAATGTTTTCTAAGATAGCCTGAAACAACTATTTTAGTCTTCAGCAATCTCTCCTAATGAAGCTGTTCCACTTTTTATAAATAATTAGTCCCTGGAGCAGAGACATGAACCTGGGTCCCCTAAATCGTAGGTGAGTGCCCTCACCATCATTCTTACTCATTCCCTCACCCAATGAGTATTCATTGTCATTATAAACAAATTTGAATTGCCACTATGAATGACAACATTTCATTCTGCTCTAGCAGTAGATACATTTCATTCTTCTGCGAAGTCTTTTTGCATCTGACTCCTCTGAGCAGATTCTGATTAAAAACAATATTAATATTAATATTTTGCACATTTACACCTTGATCCATCAAGATATTACCAAAGCCCTTAGGTCCCAATTCAGGAAAGCACTTAAGCATACATTTTAAGTCCCACTGAAGTCTGTGGGAATCAAACATATGCTTAAAGTACAGGATCATGCACATGCCAAAATGCTCCCTGGACTGGGAGCAGAGTGCTTGCAGGATCAGATCCCTATAATTCTTGTCAAGTGAGGGTCTTACAGCATACACCACCTATGAGGAGGACAGGTTTTATTATCCCTGTCTCACAGAGGAGGAGGCAGAAGGCTTATTTCAGCACTGAAGTTTATCACTGCCATTGATGGGAAACGGATCAAGCCAATGATCAGACAAGAAGCCCATGGCCAAGAAAGTGTCCAGCTGTGCTGACTTGTCAGTCTTCTCTTCTTGCTGCAAAGGCCCCTAGATGCATGAGGTGTACCAGCCCACCCATCCTATTAGCTAATTAATAATTACCATTTTGCTTTCTCTTCCTTTATTTTTGCAGATGAGGCAAAGCCTGCAGCTGTACCCAGCTTACCATCAGAAGAGGGCATAGAGCTATGCAAGGATACAGGTACAGATAGCAAGATATATCTCAAAATATACAATCCCAAGAGATTACTTCACAAGGCCACATTTTCTTTTATGTCTGTGGGGGGGAAAAAAGCCAGACTGAGACTTAAAAAATCAGAGATCAGCCACAAGCTCATGTTTTTATTTTAAAAAGACTTTTTAATACAGCACTCGGCACTAGCTATTGTACCAGTTTGAGAGGTGCCAGGAGGTCTTAGCTTTCAGCATTACGGAGTTAATATAAAGATGCCAGGCTTGACATGTTGGATATAGAGCTCAGTCCTGACCTCAACAGGTTGACTTGCGCATAAGTTAAGTGCAGAGAGAAATCTTTGAAGTATCTAGATACTAATTAGTTCTGTTCTGATGGGGGGGGGGAGAGCAGTGACTACAAGCACATCATGAGGAGGCAAAAGGAGATGGTCATTACTGAGAGAAAGAAACTAATGTTTATTTTTTGCAGATTCCTGGACACTAAGATCATTTAGATTGTGATAAATATTTAAAAGTGTCACAGGGCCAAGTGACAGCAGGTTTAGGAAACAAGATAAAGAGGAGATCTAATGTTTCAAGCTGAGATTTTTCCAGTTCAGTTGTTCAGTTTACAGATAGGAGACCAGCAGACAAGCCTACTATTCTTCCTTCCTTCTTTTTAAACCTCACATTATTAATTGCTCCTGATAATCTTAGAATTCGTTTGGGTATGGGTGAAAAAACAACAAAAAATGGTGATTTATAAAGCCTTTGCTGTTGATAATTCGAAACAGGAGTTACGTTATCTATAATAAATACAGTCTATCAGTACAGTCTTCAAGTAAGACTAATTGAGAATTTTAATGCACTTTACTGAGATAACATGATTATTAACATCCATTAACTTATCTGTTTTAAGACTTAATGTTTAATTCAATGCCACCACTTTGCCCCCACTTTTTTTAATAGTATGAGATCTCATTCTTCTGTTCCAAAATAGCACAGTAAAGAGCCCACAGTCTTTACCTGATTATGGATTCAAAACTCAGTTTAGGCAGTTTTAACTGCTCTCTCAACTGGTTGATAGAAACACTGTATGAATGTTTACAAAAAACCTGACCTGAATCCTGTGCCCCTGAAATCCTCCTTGATTAAGGTCACAGCAAGGCTAACAGCAGTCAGAAATAGTGAGAGTTCATTCTAAGCATAGATGGTCATTAACCTTCATTCATGCCTCCTCTTTAGCAATACATGGCCTACTTGTGAAGTTCACATTTATAACATTTCTTCTGCAAATGTTTGTTACAGTCTGTATCATAAGTGGCAGGATTTATTTATTTATTTATTTTGCTTTCTTGGGTGTTAATGGAGGTCTTGAAATTTACATATTACTTAGAGTCCTTGATCCTGCTTTCACACCTTCTGGGTGGTTGCTAAGTTATGAAGTGAATGTGTACCGATTTATTTTCCACAGAAATTACCTGTTGTCTGCACAGCCATTCTTGTTGCTTTACCCATAGCATTAGTGCACTCTTGTCTGGAAAACAGGGAATAGGTTTCTTTTTTCCTTGAGGAGAATATGGATGGGGAAATTAGTTTATCTGTGTTATGTTTGATATGGCAACTGAAATTAGGAAATTTTGATTAAAATCTGACATCACACAAAAAAATGTCTTACATTATGGTGGCATCTCACACACAAGAGTCCAAGGACCAGATTGTTAGTTAATCAATCTGTGAGCATGGTGCAAAGATGAATGAGATCTTCAAGCTTCCATATTGTGTGGCAGTGCAGAGCCTGCCTGGCCCATGGAGTAACTGAAAGCATCCCATGCTCTGCTTCCATGGCCTTTGGGAAACAGAGAATCATCATATTGCAGTGCAGTCTGGCCACATCCCCTAGCTTCTGCCAAGTCCAACAGCTAATGTAGAACTCCTATTGTCAGCCCTACATAGTCAGGAAGGCCCTTTGTGCAGTGGGTATTTTCAGATGACTGATCCCACTCTTTCTAGGTCTCCTCTGTGCTGCAGAACAATGTAAAGGGTCCATAGAGTGACTGAAAATCCAGCTCTATGTGTATATGTGGTAGAGAAAAGACTGTTTCATAGTGTGTTATAATTATAGTAGATTTTTGATGCCTTTAAAAATCCCATACAGCACCCAGTAATTTGTGAAATGTAGGATTTTGTATTTCATTGGCTCAGGGAAATTCAAATGTCCAGTACTCATGTTTGTGGCTATGTGAGAAGTTACTTTTCAACATCCATGTAGAATGTTGATACGGCCTGAAGAGGAATGGCACACATTTGAGAAATTATTTTTTAAAAACTATTATTCCAAAATCACTAGGTCTTTCCCTCCCACTTCTAGAAGTGCAGGGGAGCACTGATTTGTAGGTTTGGCCCAGGGGTCTGAGGGATAGTCTTCTAATTCCTCCCACTTTGTCAGCACACAGCATTGTTCACCACCAGTCCCAGACTGATGCAATTCACTGCTAACAAAATGCATGCCTTCCACTTCTCTTAGGGGAGCTACCATGGGATATGTCTACACTAGTGGCTTATATCAACTTCAGGAGGCTTAAGTCAACTTAAGCAAAGCATTGGCCACATTTGGCATTTATTAAGTCAACTTAGGGGCTTCCTTTAGTTGACTTAATAACTCTCACTCTTTAAGTCGACTTACACATTATGTCAACTTTATTAACTCGACTTAGCAAGATGTGGCCACCTAAGTTGACTTAAGGAACCCTATCTAATAACATGTACCTGCTTAAGTCAACTTAATAAAAGTTGACTTAAGCAACACATGTTTTTATTAGGACACTTTCTTAAGTCGACTTAACCAACTTTTAAGTTGACTTAAGAGAAGTGTGGACTCACTAATCAACTTAATAAAGTCAACTTAAAGTAGACTTTATTAAGTCAACTTAATAGAGCCTTCTAGTATAGACATAGCCACGGAGAGGTTCTTAGGGAGACCGTAGAAAACCATCTTCCCATGGCATCAGTGGATCATGCAGATGATTTATGTTTGGATGCTTCCCTATCCTTTGGTTGCCACCACCCCGCCAGTTCACTAGAGAAGGAGGGGAGGCAAATGACATCCCTGAGAGAAGAATGGGAAGGAAACTCCATGAGATGTGGTTGGAGAGAGCCTGGGCCAAAATTTCTGAAGACCTAAAATAAGTGGCCACAATTTAAAAATGCATATATTGAATTTAGAAACCAACTGTTAACCATACAATATAGGTAGGCTTGGAAGGATTTCATTTTTTTCAGTAAACATTGATTTCACTGTAGACACACACAACTGATGAAAAAATATTTCTGTCGACAATGGTAAGAATTCACAGGCAGTCGGAATGAGAAAAATGCTACTTGATAACTGATTAAAGTGTGATGTAAGGATACATTTTGACTTGTGACAACAGCGGCTTGTGTTTTAACAGTTATAAAGCTTTAACTTTACGAATCTCAATGTCTGCTTGCCTTAAATAATTGTCTAGCCCCTGACCTCCCCTATAATCTCCTACAGCTGTGAAACTGTAAATTGACAAAAACAGGGAAAAGATGCTTAAAAGTAAACATCAGGATTATCCATCTAAATTATAAAAAATAAAAATTGCTTTCTGCCAATCCTAAACATATGTAAGGAGTTATGTTAGAACCGACAGATAAAGGCATTCTGAAATGAAATAAATTCAAATCAGTTCCTCTACTCTTATCTGGCAACAGCAGTTCTCTGGGGGGATAGGTTGTGTCTCACTTACAACAGATAACATCACAGGCATCTCTTTGGGGAAAAGAAGTGATGCTCTGTGTGCCAGTCGAGATGATTGTGAAATAACAGCAGTTGCAGGAGAAACATAGAGTGAAGGATGAGCTACTTTTCTCATACATTTTTAAATATAATCAAGGCCCTGAGCCTGTAACTAGGGTTTGCATGGCCAGACCTCTGTCCCACTCTGAACTCTCTCCAGGATCAAGGTCTTTTAATTCTATTCATATATTCTACATTTCAGATTTGTATTCTATGTTGCTGATTTTAGTCCATTTAAAAATATTTTTTTTCTAAAAGCTTATTAGCAGGTGAGAAAATGGCTATGACATCCTGGTATTTCTAAAAACAATTTTATTTATTGTTTTTCTATTTGTAAATATACATAGTTACATAAATCTGAATTGGACATAAAGCTTATGAAATACACCATCTTGATAGCCCGGGACAGATAATAACTGATAGTGTCTAGATCAGGAGTCTCAAACTCCATGTCCGTGGGCTGCATGCGGCCTCTAAGGTTGTGTTTCCTGAAGCTTAGTAGTCCTCATGCGGCCCTCATGGTGATTTGACTTTGAGACCCCTGGTCTAGATATCAAAGCTGGTTTTTGCTATCTACCATGCCAGTATGAATCCACCCTTTTCTGTAGGGCCCATCACTAGCTGCAAAAGGGTAGGTTAGTTTCCATGCCAACTCAGTCCTCGATTCAAGAACACATCCCCTGTTCAGAACAGTACTTAAGCAGATGCTTAACTTGAGCACATGCTTATGTCCCACTGACTTGAATGGTTTGAAACATATCCCCACATTTTGTGTTGTTTTATGAATAAATCTAAAACTGAATGTGCTAAGGACTGATGCTCCAATTCAGGAAAGCACTTAACACATATTCAGTTTCAGATATATTCATAAAACATCACATTCATATAAAGTGATGTATTGATCTAAATGTCAAATTCAGCTTTAGATGTCCAATTCTGTTAAAGAGATTTTACTCTTCTTGTTACAAGCATACATGGCCATTAGGTATTGTTCTCTGGAAGTATCCTTTTACTGCAATCTGTGCCAGTTCTCCATTTCCATCATCCTGGCACCTGGAACATTGCCTTTTCTCTCTAAGTAATATTTCCAGTGCAGATGACACCACAAAGAAGTGTTGCTGTTTTATGTTTAAAAGCCTTCATGCATAGCTCTTAACTCATTCTTTGTGTGGTAGCAACTCCATTCAACATGTTTAGTAATGCTTCATCACTAACATCCACATTGAAGTATGTTCTTTATACATACTATATCTCAATTTAGAGGCACTTTTATTTATAAAAACAGAACACAGTGATTAAAATGCTTAGTGTTTATACAGCAGATAAAATACATATGAAACAGGCTGCACACAGTCTATTATGCCTGCCCACTCGGAATTGTACCAGGACTAGCAACTCATTACAAAAAATAGATCATTAAACAGTCATTGTGTAATAATGATTTTCCACCAGTATTGGCTTCTGCTGGTTTTCAGTTTCTGATTTTGAGGGGAGAGGTTCTGAATCCCATTACCATTCAGCTGCCCCATCAATTCCCCTCTGCCCTAATTTAGCAATGATTTTGTGTTGCAGAAAAATTAAAAAGGAAGCCATAGGTTTAACTAAAGAGTGTACTTTGCATTATGTAACCCTATCAGAGTTTCTGTACGTACTGTGCCAATTTTAATTCATTTGACTTAATAAGAATTTAATTTACATTTGAAGGTCAACTAAATTAAATCATATGTTAATTAATTTTAAAAATAAAATATCAATTAATGTATTTTTGCAGGTGTTCGTAGAAGTAAGTCTGCATTCCTTTGGGAACCATATACTACAGAAAGCATGTTGCTTTTATTTTGCATTCTTTGAATTTCAGTTGAAATGTCAGCCAACCAGGGGATATTTTGTCTCTGTAATACTGGAATTAGGAATATGTTTGGGATATATTAATAGATGTGTCCTATGTAAGACACTCAAGGTAGTTGACCTGCTCTAATCAGCACTTGCGATGTCTCAGCTGGAGTATTGTGTCCAATTTTCAATGCTACATTAAAAGAAAACTTTGGTGAATAGGAGAGAATCCAGAGGGTAGCTAGGTTCTGGAATATGCATCCAGAGGAAACTGTGGACCCCAGTCATTGAAAGTTTTTAAAAACAGGTTGAATATTTAGCTGTCAGGGATGACCCAGGTTCACTTAGTTCTGCCACAGGGAGAGGCCTGGACTCAATGACTTCTTGAGGGTCTTTCCAGCACTGTGATTCTAACAAACTAAGATCATATAATACAGAGAACTATAAACCTCTCAGGGCTGTGTAAATGCTCATGGATCTTAAAGGTCCTGTTTGGTCAGTTGTAGTTCTTACCATGAGAGGATTCTAGATGCCCTAAAGACTTAAGACTCAACAGAGGATAAACAAGTCATAAAAAGATATAATGGGTCAAATTCAGCAGTGTTGTGTAAAGGAGTCTAAATTACATGTCGCTAAATGAGTGAAGAAAGCCTGAATCAAAAGCCAAAGTTTTATAAAAATAGCTACTAAAGGTAGGTTCTTAACTCCTTATATAGGCATCTAAAGAAGCGACCTGATCTTCAGAAGTGCAGAGAGCCCTGCAGCTACCGTTGATTTTTTTTTTTATTTTATTTTATTTTGTTTTATTTCACCAAGGGGCTATGATCAGACCTGGAAAGTTTTCAGTTATACCAAAAAAAAAAAAAAAAAGAATCCTTTAGATGAGAAAGCTCCAGTAGCCTTAACTATACTATGAGAAAGCTTCTGTTGCCTTAACTATACATGGAATTGTGTTGCAATGATTGTATTTTCTCTCTGATGGATGTAAAAATTTGTAGGAAGCCAGACTGACTAGCCCAGATCAGGCTGGTTACCTTGTCATCAGCAGCCTGCGAAACATTTCTTTTCATAGTGCCCGTTACACCTATCATTTTTAAAAATATAAGAAGTTCATTATTAACTTGGTCCTTGAATCTGCCCTTGCCCTTCCCTATATGTCCTGTCACTCTGTCCTCCATAAAATCTCTGAGACCTGGTCTTTTCTTTCTGTCCACACAGCTAAAACTCTTATCTGGGTCTTCATCTATCTTGACCAATGCAACCTCCTCGTATCTGACCTTCTTGATACCAATCCTTATCCATTTAAAATAATCATCCTGCACAGTCAATCTGAATATGTCACCCTTACCCCCTTCACATCCCTTCTCTGATTCTCCATTGCAGAAGATGAAGCGTTCTGGTCCTTAACTTTTGAAACCCTTTCACATTTCAGCTCTTCCATACCTCTCTGATCTTGTATCATCTTGTGTCACTGCAAAGATGTAATCTGCTAATGTTATCAGTCTCCATTGGCTCTCTATCTGTCTAAAGAAGACTAGCACTGTATATTTTTATCATCCCTTATGCATAGAATAGCTTCCATAAACTCATCAGTAAAGCAATTGAAGACCTACTTCTACAGTTGTGAATGTGGCCTTTCACAATGCTAATCATTGGTTTGGTCAGTAGGGCCTTTTATAGTCCCAAATACTAGTGTGCTCAGGAAGATTCTCCATGATGCTAATGTTAACATGGAGCTGAAATTTTCTGAGACCTTTTCCATTTGATTCATCCAGGACCCTTTTTCAGTCATGGGAGAACACTTTATTCAGATGTTTGGGATCCAAAATGCTCGGTTCAACTCTGGATATCATCGCTTAAGTTCCTTTATTTGGCATATAGCAAAACTAAACTCAGTTGATCAGACTCAAACCTGGGGGTGGGTTAAAGTTGTATCACACATCTGAAGTTGCACAGGCAACTTTTTCTTCTGTTTACACTTACAGATGACATTACATTTGTTATACATTATACCATATATTTTTGACTGGACTGGTTAGTTTGCAGGAATCAGTCTCTGTATAAAATGTTCTGTGCAGGCACTATTCACACCAGGAACAGGGGTTGGCTACACCCCTGCATGGTGTTACTCGCTGTTGTGGACACTAGGGCCCTTTATTAAAAAAACTGGTACCATAGCCTTTAGGGCCTTCTATGGTAGCAGTAGCTAGTGTCAGCAGCTGGACTTTCTGGCATTGATCCATTTTATTAATTTATACATCATCTTAATTTTTTTTAAATATTCACTGACTGGAAACCATCTTGCAGAAATCACATCTGGCCTGTGAAAACATAATTCCATTGGCCTCTCTTTCCTATGCCATCTGGTTATAGTACACCCATTTGTTGCATCTTGTTTTCATAATATTGCACTCTCTGCAGGACAGGGAACCATCTCTTGTGTTGTTTTTGTGCAGAGCCTACCATTAATGTGCAGCATAATTCTCCTCTAATCTTGACTGGAGCTTCTAGATGCAAGCATAATATAAATAAGTAATATATGATCTGTCTTCTGATTCTGTTGTGGGCTCATCACTTGGAAACTCCCTGAGTTGTTAGAGGAGATTTCTCTCCATTCCACCTAGAATTAGGATCCAAAAAGATAGACTAAAAATAAAACATTGGTGAATATAAAAATCACATCTTAACGTCAAAGGTCAAGAATATCTCTCTAATTTCTCATGAATCATAACAGATTTTTCTTAATTTACAAGGCACAAGAATACCGTAATCATGTGTCAGCTTCCATGCACACCATTACCTGTAGTTTTGGATGCCTGCTTGATTTCTTTCACTGTAAAATATTTAGGTCATTTTTCACAGGCTCACACTTAAAAATAAATTCAGTGAACCTTTCTCAGTTATAGAAGCCTGCTTTTTCCCTCTTTACACTTCTAAAAGATGGTGATTTATCCACAGTGGAGGCAAGAACCAGGTGTGTTGCACATTAGAAATGGCAAGTAAATAAGTCATGCAGTGAAAGTAAATTTGAAAGATCATTATAACCACTTAACATTCAGATCTTACCATTCGCTGTCTTCCTGAGTATTTGCAAATTTTATGTTTGAATAATGATTCCATATATAGGCTGAGATGATATGAAAGAAAAGGAAAAGATAAAGTAATATGCGCCTATTTAGAATCAGAGTAGTGGGGATACTTATCTGCAACGCATATACCTCCCTGGGGCTGTATCTCACAAACAGGCAGAGTTCTAAGAGTTCGTAAGTCATACATGTAGTGTATTCACATCCCTTAGCTGTTACCTCATATCCATGAACTGCAAGGTTGAACCTATCAGCTGTTAAAGAAGTTCCCAAACTGTTGGTCATGACCCCAAGTGGGGTCGCTTGATCAGCAGATGAGGTTACACCAATCCTGTGGGGGCAGAGGAGGCCATTCTTACAAAATGACCTCTCAGACACTGTATGGATGAAGGCACATCACGCTGGCAAAGCTATTTTGTTCTACAAAATGGTGCCTTCCATGCAGCATGGTCTTGTACTCACCATATTTGTGTGGACTTATGCAGTCCAGAGGATGCTGTTGGTAAAGCAAGATGGCATCTTCCCTGTGGTGTGACCTTGCCTATACAGTGAGTATAAAGAGAATACCATTTTTAAACAGCAACTTCCATATTGTGTGGGGTAGTGGAAGCAACACATCTGAAAATGGGGTCATTCAGCGAAAATGTTTGAGAACCACTGTGTTAGGGACAGCAAATAATGTAGTAAAAGTTTAAATTAAAATTATTCTCATTAGCACAAGTGAGAAGAAGACTGACTGTAGTAGAAGAAAGAGAGTCATGTTGCTGCTGTTCTACATACCACAGAGCTCCTCTTGTTCTTAAAAATTAAATAAAAATGAACCCCTTAAATTTAATTGAGGTCCTATAAGTGGCCCAGGTTTAGCTGTCTTTTAAAAGTTAAATGTTAAAGTTGCAGATCCAAAGTTAATTGCTCTTAGAAATATCTGGTAGTGGCTTGAATTTAAAATAAAGCTTGAAGGCCTGAATCTCATTCCTACTAAAGTTCCTTCTCACATCTCTATGAACTGAAAAAGACCTAAGAGAAAGTAGGCATAAATGACATTTTCATGTCCCATTGTGATTTCTTTATGCTGCCACTGCAGTGTCCCTACATACAACCCTAGGTGACTAAAGAGAAGGGCAATGCGCTAAGATAAAGCAATGTAGGAAGAGAAGGCTAGGCAAAAAGAAAGACTTGAAGCAAAAGGAACATAGAGAGCATAAGGGACCTGATCCTCTGAGGCAGAGGTTTTCAAACTTTTTTTCTTGGGACCCAAATGAAAAATATCATTTATGACTGTGACCCAAAAATCACATCTTTGAGCAATGCATTCCAGTCTTTTGGTGGCACCAGCAGGGAGTGCCATGACCCAGTGTCTGACGGTCTGCAACCCAGTTCTTGGTCCTGACCCTGAGTTTGAAAACCACTGCTATGAGGTGCTAAGCACCTTGGCATTGATTCAGCAAAGCACTTAAGCACCTGCTTAACTAGTCCCACTGACTTCACTGTGAGTGCTCATGTGATTAAAGTAAAGTAGATGCTTAAGTGCTTTGCTGGCTCACAGCCAGAGCGATCGGAAGCTCCTGAGCAGGACAAAAGTGTGCTGAAGGGCTTAAGGCCAACAGGCAAGAGCGTGCAGCTTGCAGGACAGTATTTATTTTCTTGCTTTCTGTCAAGTAAAAAATAAAATCCCAATTTAACCACAAATAGATAATAAAATGAATCTTTTAATCACTCAATTAGTTAATCATTTCCTCCTTTTCCTACGTGCAGGGTGCTGTGGTCTAACTGACATGCTGTCATCTGATTACAGCCTGACATTCTACTTCAGCATTGTACCGTAACATCACTACTGAATGTAACAACCCAGCACTGAATGGTTTGCACTTATTTGCCTGGCAAGCTTAGTACAGGGGGTAAAGAAGGGGAGGGAGGCAATGTCAGCAAGAAGGAAGTGTGGAGAGAGCCACAAAAGAGAAAAGGCTGTGGTGTAGGGAGTGATCCACATATTATACACAGTAGTCATCCAAAAGTTGGGAGTTGGGGTGAAGTGATCTTCCCACCACCCAGCTGTCATCCTCCTGGTATATATCATCAACATCCTTGCAGCTTTGTGTTCAGGTAAATGAAAATGGCTTGTCAGTTGTCCATTTCTATTTGCATGTGTGCATGGCTACTATCAGAAGTCACCTTTAGAAAGTCTGCACTCTCCCACAATTAAAATAACACAGTTATTTTCAGGGCTGCATGAAGGGGCAAAACTCTAGTGCCTCACACACCACTGTGTGGTAATTGTGGATAAATGATGAACAATGCGTGTAATTACAAGTGAGCCTAGTACACTTAGTTTTAATGAGTCTTATCAGCTGGCAGCACCAAATGGTGGGGGAACAACAGTGCTTTTGTACCACCTTCATGTTCTGTGATCAGGGAGCTGGCCAGGATAGTTGCAGAGCAAGTTCAGAGGTGCTTTAATTTATGCACAGTTACCCATGGCCTTAAAGAGTTTAACAGCTGGGGATCACCAAAACATAGTGGTCCCCAAGGAATGTCCCTGTACTGGAGTTGTGAGGAGACATCAGTATAGAATCACTACAGTGCCTATATGCGGTCTAGGGATGAGTTTCTGGATTCTTTGCCCCATTGAAATGGAGCTGAAGATTTGTCATCATATTCATTTTAGGAACAGCTTTTTGTGCACTGTGCTTTTCATCTTATATTTTACTCCTGTCATATATTTTCAATGAACTGGATTTCGTTTATAGCTCTGGGTTTACTTCTTTCCTGTATTTTATTTGTGCTAATCCTAAAAGTAAATCTATCTTTGGCTCCTTTAACGTGAATATTCAGTGTAATATTTGCATTTGGGGAAAAAAAATATCTTTGATGTGGTCTTGACCTTAAAGATTTTGAAAGTCAAAATCTGCATACTAGTGTAATGCTTCATCTCTGCTGCTGAAATAACATCGACTGGCTCTCACAATTAGGCAGTAATTCTTATCTGTGTTACTTTCTTTGAAAAAAAAAAGTAATACAAAATCCTCACTGCAGATTGTCTAGAATAATTTAGAATCCTCTGTTATTATATTGCTTTCTACAACTCAGTGATGAAAAACGGTTTAATGAAAAAAATTAAATTATATCATCGTAGCAATGCCACATCAGTCATGCACAGCCAGTTATGTTATATTAAAATCAGAAAACTGTGCCAACTAGCAAAGGGATCTCTAGCTGTGGTAGTGAACCTCAGTTCAGCATGATTGAGAATCTTCTGATATTAATTTGCTGCCATATTTTCATTGGACAGCAGTGTAGAGTGAATACGTCTACCAGGAAGCCAAATATTGGCCTGATGTAAACTGCTTGATACTGCATGGAAAACAACAAAACAGTACCCACTTACATTAGGTGTGAATTTGGCTCCAAAACACCATTTGTTGTTATTGACCAGTGTTTGTAATTGTTGCTTTGGATACCTTGAATTGATTTTACATGAAATTGGAATCATTCCTCATACTTGGAGAAAGATGGGCCAATCAAACCAAAATTGAAGTCACAGATTGAAGTATGAAGAATACACTAGATATTGGACTGGATTGGTCAGATGATTGCAAATGGAATATAGTGCCCTTCACCTCTGCCACTAATTCTGATCTAGCTAGGATCACTAGTAATTTAAGGTTGTTACCCTTTTTTGACTGTTTGAAGGTCAATATGAAATAAATATACTGGTCTCCAGGTGTCCACATCATGCCAACTGGCATGAACTAGCACCCGTGTTGGTGTTCTCAACACAGATGTAGAATTGAATAGGTAAAAAAACCTATTTTCTCACACCTATCTGTGATGTCTTCTAGTAAGGGCAGAGGCAGGTTTCTGGGGCAGTTTGGTATATCAGTGCAGAAGTTTACGTTGATACTTTCTGTGCCTGGCCCATGTCCGTTCTGTAAGTAAAGGGAGGACTTCCTTCTCCAGTGATGTCACGGTAACAGATTTTAGCAACACTGAATTAAAGCACCACAAAAAAAGAAAATGGTAATTTGGAAAATGACTTTACATGCCCTGATCATAAACTAACACACAGTGGGTGAAATTCTAGCAATCTTGGCATCTTTGTTGTTTACGTCAGTGGGGCCACTACTTAACCCAGTGTGATTACACTTTGGTTTAAATGTTGATAATTCCCAAGTAGATTTTTATGGCCACCCCCAATTACTGGAGAAATGTTTTAATTGTGAAGCACTCATATATTGATTAAATTTACAATTGATTAAATTCTAATTTATTTTAGCTCTTGATTCAGGTTGAACTGAGAAATCTTTTTTAAATCAGAGCAAACTGTACAGCCCTATTATGAAAGAAAACTGCAACCTGCAGTCCAGTGATACCAATATGTAGCAATGTAAGTCCAGACTAAGACCAAAAAGGTTAATCAAGGGCTAGTTTGGGCAAATTTACACCAGTGAGATAATTCTAAAAGTCAATATATGTTCCATTCTACTTCTACACTTGGACTTGTAAACTTGCTGTCATTCCATGAATGAAATGATAAGCTGTGCAGGTAATTAAATATTTGCCTTGGGGAATTATTTGCAGTTAATTAAAACCATACACTTTCGGTGCATACCTGCTCTGCACATTATTAAATTTAGATAGATGTTAACCACCCAGCTTTTTCACTTATCCATCAAAGATAGTTCTTGGCAGATTTAAAGAACAGAGTCTAATGGTGGCACTCATTAGAAGATGGAAATTTGTGGAAGTGGAGCCCTAATATATAAATAACTTTTCTTATAGTTCTACTTGTTAATTTTTCTTCTAGGAATCTGTCAGCATGGGCCAGTTTTATCAATTTTGGGATATGTTTTCTCCTTTTAGATAGCTAGATAGATCGATTGATCGATCACCTATTGTTATTATTATCACTTGTTTTATTATTTCAGGGGAGGAATGTTATCTCTTAAGTCTGGGAGACTTTCTATTTTGATGTTATGGTCTTTGCTAACAAGGAACATGTACTAAGCTGTGCAGACAACCATCCCAAGATGCCACATTGATGGATGGAATGCAAAAATAAGTAGAGTTTATGACCCTAGTTCAACAATATACTTTCACCATATATATCTGTATAATGTTATTTTCCCCACTGTAAGTTAACTATTAATGGTGTGAGCTGTATTGCCAAACATCTTCAATCATATTTTATTAAGATTATGATCTATTTTTATTTTAACAATGTCTGCCGCTAGTGCAGAAGAATGGAGGTTGGGACTCCTGATCTAGTCATTCTTACGACACAGTGTTCGACCTTGGGCAATTCACTTAGCTAGTTTGGGTCTCATTTACCTCATATATAAAGCAAATGTAGTAATATCATCCTCAGGAGTGAAGCCTGAGACCACTGTTGTCAATAGAACTTTGTCATTGACTTCAATGGGTCTAGTATTTCACCTAAGATATTATAGGCATTAACACTTTTTAAATGCTTGGAGATCTACATGTGTAAAGTGCTGCGGCTATTCTGAAAAAAAAATGGATAATATAGTTAATCAAGGAGATGAGTTATTGTCCCTATTACTGGATATATCCTTTTTAGCTCTTTAGAAATTAATTTTTTACACTCTTAATTTTTTATATTTCTTTTCATTTAGCTCCTTGCTAGAAATCAGTAATGAAGACCACATCACAATAACTGTATAGTTTCTAAAATTTATTCGAGCAATTTTCAGTATAGTTTTTAAAATATATTTAATATGTGTTTAAACAAGAAGAAATGCTATCAAAGTAATTTAGTACCAGATATGAGTCCAGTATTTTTAAGTGTTGGATTCACATGTCCTTAGCAGATTTTGCCACTTCTGGGTTTTTTTGTTTGTTTTTATCAGAGTCCTCAAAAGACTCCAAAATTACAGAAGAAAATGACCCAGTACATCACGCAATGTGTGAAGAAGATCAAGAGGAAGGTAAAGTTACCTGTTAGAATTTTTTAAAATGCAAATAGTGAATCATTTGGGAACATAAGTTATTTTAGTTATATCATTCAACTTTTCACCTGTGACCTTTGGTGCCTCATGAAAATGTCTATAGGCTTCAACTAGTAGATGTTCTATGCCAATCCCTCATGATATTGTTAGTCTCTAATGCTTCGGGAAAAAGAACAGGCCTCCAAGTAACTTATTTTAGCCATGCTGATTCTGGATCACCCAGAGCATTATGATTTTGTTACCAAAAGCCTGCTGCATTGGTTTCATTTCTTTGTATAGCTTGAGCGTAGAGTTCAGGTGGGTTGGAACAGCTGCTAGCCATATTCTGGTAACAGCCAAGTCTTCATCAGAGAATGCTTCAATACTCCAAACAACAGACAATTCATTGTGGTTGAATCATCAAAATCATTGTGCTCCCAACAAATGACACTGTAGGCCAGAGTTTTAATTAACTATGGTTTGTTTTGCCTGCTACTTCACGTTGTATTTAACCCCGGGAGGACTTTAATACTAGGTACTTTTAACTTTATGAAGTGACCACAATGTTCTAATTGCTAATTATACTGAAAGAAACCTGGCTTCAGAGAAATATGCGGCATGTTGGTTTTGAATCCAATTTTGGTGTTCTTGCTTCTGTATATCAATTGATGTTATTTCCAATCTTTGATGTTTACAGAGCTACAAGATGTTTCCACAATTGATGAAATGAAAACGCAAACAGATTCCCAGAGCTCCTGCATGGAAACAGAAGGTATGAGAAATGCTGTGTAAACAACAAGTAAGATAAGAATGATAATTATCAACAGAAGCATGCTATGATATTTGAGGTTTCACAGTTATTTCTCTGTACCTAGAGGGCCACATTCATTGAATTGCCCTTCTTTATGCTAGATCTGAATTTGGCTCAGAATACAAAATAACGCAGGTGTCTCCAATAGTTCATGGTGGCAAATGTTGACTTTTTAATGGCATTCACTGTAAAAATAAAAGAGTCAAGGGCTTGACTGTGTAACCTGTATTCATGATAGTGAGCACTTAAGTCCCTATCCTGCAAGGCAATGAGCACTCTGGCCCCAGTTGAGCAAAATTCTTGAGCCCATGCCTGCCCATAAGTATGTGACTTCTGTTGAACTAGTTAATCTTAAAGTGACACTTGTGCTTACGTGCTTCACTGGAGTGAGGCCAGAGTGCTCAGCCCCTGCAAGATCAAAACCAGGCTCAGAAGAAAACTTTCTCAGCCTCTCTGAGACTGCTTATATGAGTGAATACTCACCAGTATGAAAGGATTCTACGATTTGGTTCCACTTCAATGTTTTTAATGATTGCCACTGTAACACATATGAATTATTTTATGCAACATAAATTCTGAACAATGAACTGTTTATCTTCTGTTCCCCATCACGTCCCATTCAGAGCCTCTATTGAACAAAGATGATGCAATGAAGGTTGAGAAACTGACAAGTCCTATAGTAGATGAAGATGAAGAAAGCAAAGAGGAGGAGAAAGGTAAGACCTACTTTACATTAGAAATAAGCAGAGAGTTCATGTAGGATGCTGAATGGAACCCAAGTTCTCTTTAAATCTGTGTTTTGTGTTGATGAGCACAGCTACTTTTTGCTTTTCTACAAGAAATGGACTACTACAACAGGTTTCTTAAATGAAAGAAACATGGTAATAGCAAATGAAGATGATATTTTAAGTCTTTTTTTCAAGTGGTGTTAAAATGTTATGTATTTGGCTTAGAGAGACACAAGAAGCTATAATGGTCAGGAAAGTGACAAACTCAAGTTTCAAAATGGCTTTGAAATAAACATATGACTTTATTCTTTCTCATGTATTCATTGGAAATACAATACTGTGTATAGTTACAATAACTGGATACAAACTGTTTTGTGAGGTCATAAACAGGGGTTAAAGTAAGCCAGAATGGCCTGGAACGCCATTCCAGGGCCCACTATTTTTAGGGGCTCAGCATTCTGGGCTGCCTAAAAATAGAAAACGGTGCCAGGACACTGTGTTCTGGGGCACAACATTGAAAAATAGCAGGGCCCGGAACTCAGCATTCTGGCACCATTTTCTATTTTTAGGGGCCCAAACTCTGTGCCCCTAAAAATAATGGGCCCCAGAACACCATTCCCCTGTATTCCAGCAGGGCAGGGGTGGGGACATTCGGAGGCAACATGCAAGCCCCACCACAAGCCCTGCCCCAAATCCCTCCCTTCCAAGGTCCTGCCCCAACCTGGGGCCTGCCACCACTCCCCGCACCTCAGCTGGGCCTAGGCCACAGTGCCAGCCTGACCCGGGGCCTACCACCTCCTCCCCAGCCGCCCCACCTCCAGTAAGTACTGGGGTGGCCAGCTCATGCTAGGGGGGTATTGGGAGGAGGGGGGAGGCATTGGGGGTGATATTGGGGGCTGGAGGTGGATATTGGGGACAGGGGAGTGGGTACTGGGGTTGGATTTTGGGGGCAGGTATTGAGGGCTGGGGTGGATTTTGGAGACTAGGGAATGGATATTGGGGGCAGGAGCTGGGGTGGGGGCCTGGCATTTGGGGGGCAGGAGCTGGGGTGTGGGGGGGTGGCCCACCCATGCAGGAGGGGAACCCACCCATGGGGGAAGGAGGGCCCACCCAATTAGAAGGGTTCCGGGGCCCACCAAATTATACTTCAACCCTGGTCATAAATAGAGATTTAACAAGTAATAAATTAAAACTATTAATTTTATTAAAGAAATCAGTATTGAGAATACACACATATAGAGTTCTGCTGAGGCAGTAATGTCAGAGTGAAGAGTATTAAATCACTATTTATTCTGTTGTAAACTTAAAGTAACACAGAAGTTCAATTTTCAGAGTTTTAGGAATTCTTGTGGGAGCCCTAAATCCAGCCAATCATCTGTAAAAGTCACGTGTTCACATAAAAAAGCAATATATTATGTAAATAATTCTCTAATTGTGAAGCAAATGCAATTATATGATCTTCCTTGATAGAACACTGAGATCAATTATGGTTCCATATTAAGACCCAGACATAAGCTATGCTGGAAATCCAGATCAATGCTAACTAGATCTTCCTAATTATGAACTCCTTTTATGAGCCACATTGACACTGACTTGGTTGCAAAACCATGTTAGGAGTATTGATGCTTTTCTTCACTGCAAACTCAGGCTATACTTCTCTTGGCTTATATTTTGCTTAACAGCAACTTCTCTTTCTGTCTTTTTAAAATGTAAATCCAAGTTCAGACTGATCACACGTCTTATATTACAAGTAATGTTAATTGTATCTGTGCTGCATTTTATTACTGACTGACAATACAATCACTACAATACTTACTTCAAATCCAGGTAAACGATATTCGTCTCCTTCAGCTGCAAATCCAGGCTCCATAGTGGAGGTTCATTCTACTTGCAAACACCAAATCCATTATGTTAATTTCCTCCTAACAGAAATTATTTACATTTTATTTTATGCCTCATCAAAAGCAACTTGCACCAAGTGTACTTTCATTTTTGTGCATTTCCTTCGCTTTAATACTTTACTTCCCCTACAGCTAGTGACTGTCATTTCTCTCTCAATGGATAGATTAGATTTCACTATCTGCTTTACCTATATTAAACTATGCAGCATTAAGGAAGGTAATGCCAGAAAAGAGCTGTTCGTAGCGCTTTTCTGTTTCCTGTCCCTTGTTAAAAAGGTTCAGGACTCACTAGATTAAAGGATTTTTTCAGAACATTTAGAAGCATGATGAGTTAGCCATATTAATGGTACTTAGATATGCATATATTATATATATATATATACTTATTGAAGGTCATAGAGGGATTCCCATTGACTTCATTGGGTTTTGGGCAGGGACCATTAGAAGAGGAAACACTGTTGACTCTGCTAATGGGATAAACTGCACTCAGCTAAACCTATAAATGTTCCTTATAGCCTGTTTCAAAATGTACCATCCTTTAAAATACTCCAGGCTGGGGAAATAAATCAATGTTTAAAAAATAAAATCCAGACATGGGAAGGAAAATAAGGCTCCCCTATTATTTCATTCCACTCTGCAGATAATCCTCACAACACAACTTGTAAGCTGCTTTCAGGTTTGATGTACACAGATGCTAAAACATTGGGTTTCAAAGTTAGTCGTGTTGTTAGATCTATCTTGAAGGGGGTGGGGGGATTGAATAGCTGTTTGTGCTGATAAAATAGTATAATGAGTATGACCCAGAGAGACGTCTACTGGCAAGCTTTCACCTGGCATAAAGCAGATTTTATATATAGCTATCATATAAGCAACCAGCTGCCTCATAAACCAGTTTAGTTAAGTGTTTTCCAGGAGCTTCTCGTGTTCATTTGAACCAGAACAGAACAGCACATTTTAGCTTAATAACCCTTAAAAAGATAATGCTGGAGTGCTGTGCCAGTTAAATAAAATCCAGTCATACTACTTCATTTTGATACACAAATAGCTATTTTAATCTGTGGTGAAACTGTATGCATATTCCAGTTTAAAGAAATGCAGAACCCCATTTCTTCCTTCATAACATCAGTGCTGTCTTTGGGCTAGACTGAGACCTCAGGCTCAACTCAGAGGGATAGCATGTACTGCGCCAGCCTAAGAAGAGTGACTGGATTAACAGGAGTGGTCTGTGACCACAGCACATCCAGCAGTGGAAGTATGGAGCCCACTAAATGGGTAAACATGGGTCAGATTCCCCTAGCCAGTGCAGACCCTGGTGAAAGGATGTGTGCATACTTACAGCCTCTCTTCCACTGGTAGCCACCATAACATGAAGCATGATGGTCACTAGTCGAACAAAAGACATGTCCAAGATGGCTGGATGAAGCAGTGTTGAATCAGTGCCTGCCTTTAGTTGACAGGTCTGTTATGGAAATCTTGGCAAAAACTAGTGCTGCCCTTCTGTAGCAGTATGCTAAGGGAGAGGCAGGTTGAAATGCCATTTGCCTTTCCCCGGGACGTATTGTGCTAGTGAGTGTGAATTGAGGCTTGTGCAGTGATGCAGCCAAACACATTGTTTTTGTTATATTTCCGATACTATGAAAAAAATGGATCTTTCTTTCCCATCTCATATGTTAAGATACATTTTATTGGTTGAGACTGAATATTTTGTATGTTAAACTTAGTGCATTTCTACTTTGTGGTGTAAGCTTTGTTTCTCTCATAGTATTTAATAATGAAAAACATTTGGTGTGTGTTCTACAAAAATGTTATTTTCTGAAACACTGATTAAAAATCAGGATTAATATTCTAGAGATTTTTTTCATACTTTAGCTCAAGGAAAATATATTATTTGTGAGCGAGAAAGGAAAAAGAGAGACAAAGTAGGATGCATTCTAGAGTAACTTTTTTCAGATCTTGGAAGCCACTTAGTTCTGGTCCACAGAACAATAATGAAAACCTGAGTTTCTCATAAGATTAAGGATTCAGGGAATAATCTCAAATCCCTTTATTAAAAATCAGAGTAAGCGATGGCCGTTGACACATAGGCAGACCAAATAGGACATATGGGAAACAGCATACAAATGTTTTTAATATTCAGTTTGGCACTTTTTATATATAGGCTTGGAAATATTGCCCTCCTATTTTAATAGATGGACTTGAAGGTTTTAGTGCTATTTTGAATCACTTAGTTTTTTTTTACAGCGCTAATAATTTATAACATGAAAATGAAATTCATATTACTTAGATGTATATATAACTGCTCCCTGCTCTGAGTCTTCTCTCCCTATTTACATATTCAGTCTCTCTTTATATAGAGATATTGGATCTGATGATTTCTGTCATCTGTCACCTTAGAATCTTCTCTACCTCTAGAAGTATGGTATTAGGTGAACAGAAATATTCATTATTTGTTGTTGTGCCCCTTTTCTGTGTGCTCTAGAAGTCTATTATCTTATTGGTACCATCATATTACGCTACAATTATTGGGTTTTTGGGTAACTCAGATATGTTTGTAGTCTCCTCTTTTCTTGGAGAACTTCTCTCAGAGATGACTGTCTCTTGTTTCTAGTCTATGCACTCCTGGAGACCAGTATCAGTTTCCCAATATCACCTCATCAGTTGGAGGTACAGATCTCAGTGAAGGTTGTATTGCTGTAACACCTGGGGTGCTGTCCTACTGAGAAAAGTGAGAAAGTAAATTAAGAACAAAATAACTTTAGCTTCCATCTGTTGTATGCACAACATACAGCTGCTAATGTAATGGAGTAACTCTTGCAGATAAAGGATCCATTTGGAGTAGCTGCGCATGTTGGTTCCCAACCGCAATGGGAGAAGGAGACACCAGACTCAGTAGTTCTAACTGAGAAATGGGTTCGTTTATTTAGAGCGACAACAGGGAAAGATTTTTCAATGGGTAATCACAGTGACAATTGAGGTAGCAATCAACAACTGAAACAGCAATCTTACAAGACCAACTGAGGTAGCAAATCTATATAAGTAACACAGTAAAACAGCAAAGCAAAACCGCACATCTATATAAGTAACACAGCAAGACTGTAAAGTAAAACCGCAAATCTATATAAGTAACACAGCAAAACTGCAAGGCAAAACTGCAAGGTAGTTGCAACAAAGTAAAACTGCTAGGTATTCCCAACAAGACAAAATTGCAAGGTAAAACAAACTGCAATGTACTCGTAGGGGATTCCTATATACGTACCACAACCCAGGCTCCACTGACCAGCAGCGTGAACACAAGAGGCATGGTAAGAGACACGACACGAGCTAGCTTTCCTTGGGAGATCCAACTGTCAGAGTGATCAGATCTGGCAGGTAACACGTGAACCTCCATAACTTTTGCCAGTTGGCATCTCCTTTTTTATAGGATTTTTAGCTCAGTGTTTTTCTGGTTCCCACACTGGGGGGTTTTGTCAGATTAGTGGTTCCCACGATTGAGATAGTAATTTTCTAATTAAGTTTTAAATTCCCAGGTGGGTCCAGATTCCTAGGTGGATCATAAATTCCTAGGTGGGACCCAAATTCCCAGGTGGTCATAAATTCCTAGGTGGGTTTCGATTCCCACGAAGTTAGTGCCTTTGAGTTATGCTAGTCTGTAGCCTCCCACATTCCAGGCCAGAGCCTCTTACGCTGTCCATAAGGGGTTTTTTTAGTGTGCACTTGGTGGCAAATGGGGTGCCCGGGCAAGCGGCCCCTTATTAGTACATCAGGCACGAACAGCGCACTGCATAGTACAAGTGTTACTTTCCTGGAGGGGACTTCAAAAGAGCAGAAGCACAACTTCATTTGAAAGTCAGATGCAACCCACTCTTGGGGGGACACTTTTTAAAGTGCTGTAATGAATCCATGTAGAGGCTAAGACATATTATGTCCTACCTATAATTTTGATCCAAAACTCACAATATATGTACTAGTTAGCAGGCAAGTAACTGTATCATTTAATCAGCTCTTCATTTGACCAGCTGAATCCTAGGTCTTTCATCCATAAATTCTTTAGAAATGATGAGCTGCCTTTGCTCTGTAAACTAAGATAAAATTATGTATCCTTCAAGTCTGGGGAGGAAGATGACTCAATATTTCTAATATTTCTCTAATACTTGTTTCAAGGATTTTCATGTATATAAATGCATTTGTAGGTATGTACAGAAGTCTTACTTTCTTTGCCATGTCATTGTTTGCCGTTATTAAGAAACAAAATAAATCTCAGAAAGATTTGAAACAAGGCTGACCTCTTTATTATGAAGCCACAGTAGTTATAACCAGCTTTCTATTATAAACTTAATTTCTCTTCACTTCCAACACCTTCTCCTAAAGAGATGAAATGTGCAAAACTTCAGGAAAGGTGAAATTTTAAAAAGAAGTTCTTTGGCTTTTTTCAAAAAATCTCTTCAACTAACGTGGAATTTCATATGTCTGAAATATCTTAAATGAGAAACTCCGTGTGTTGAGTTCTCCTAGGAACCAGATGGATTGCTGTACTGAATCAAACCATGGGTTTGTCCAGTTTTTGTCAATAGCCCATGCGCAGAGCTTCAGATTAAATGCAAGAAGCTGAAAAATGAAATGCTATAGCCTTTCCGCAGGAGAAGTTTGACCCTAATTCTTATCAGTTATGCCCTAATGCATGATGGTTTTTAAGTTCATATATATTTTTAATCTTTTGTAGTCCAAGCTGATGTGAATATGATAATCTTTTGCTGATACAAGGCAGTAACAGATGATTACCCCTTTGGAGCAAGGAGGAAGAGAAGGGAATATGGCTCAAAGAAGCACAGTTCCTTCCCTGGAGTACTCCCAGGCCAGCACAGCTACACAGTGACACTTAAATCGACCTGGTTAAATAAACACAATCTAGCTCTTAATTTGAAATGCAGCACAAAAATCTGCTTCAGAATTTTGCTGCTGTCCAGAAAACACAAAAGAATTATGCCTAACTTTGAACATTGTGCATGCTGAGAGAAATTCTGTGAACTGAAAAACAAGTGAGTTGGGGCTTTAGTTTTGTACAGCATATTTTGCAAAGGCCTACTCCTAGCAATCTAAAAAAGTGGACTTTGATAACAGCAGAAATATTGGAAGTAGCTCAAGTATGTGGAAAACAAAAGTTCTCAGTAGAAATCCGTGCAGTTCCCCCCACCACACGAATGCAAGAATATTTACAGATTTGCAGCATGAACCATTTTGTGTGCTGTTATTTTCTAGACAACCTTTTCAAAAAGTTTCGAGGGAATTTTGTGTTTATGATATGAGCTAGTTAAAGAACTTGGAAAGTGGAATTTCAGTATGCAGTGAATAGGTCCATTATACCTAATGACATACAATCTTTTCTTTCAGAGCAAATCTCTCATCTCTTTTGGAGAAGCCATAACTGGGGTAGAAGAATGGTGTAGTTTCATTATTATCATTGCTGACAAAGTTTGTACCATGACTCTGCCTGTGTCTGCATCGACAGTGGCACTGTTGGCGCAGTTGGATTGATTCTGAGGGATTGACTGAGCAGCAGGGGAGACCTGCTCAATCGATCCGGAAGTTGACGTCACTAATCAACCACTGCCAAAATGAGTAACACTGTTGGGAGGACATTTCATACTGGAAAGTAAGAAGAAGTTAGGAAGTCGATGGGAGATATGCAAGCTACTCTGTATAGCTTGCTGTTGAATTTTGCTGGCAGTGTAGACATAGCCTCTGTTTTTAAGAGATTAGCAGAAATGTTTTTCATAGGTTTGGAATTCTGTTAGGGTCAGGTAGCGTCCTCGCATGGCTAAGGGTGATGTATTCTTGAATTGCTTTATAAAGGCTGTCATTTCTGCAGGTTATCTATTCTGGACTACAAAGCAGCTAAAAGAGGAAAGTTGGGAGTAGCATCTTCCTCCCTCTCCCAGTGATTCTTCTACATATTCTGTAACTTCGCTGATGCTGAAGAATCTAAACACAGACAATGGTATATCAGGCTTTGCAAAGACTGTAGCAGCTCTGTATCAGCAAAACTATCCCATCTTCAAAGTGTCTGACAAAGTGGGATTTTCTCCCATGAAAGCCCATGCCATAAATAAATCTGTTAGTCTTTAAAAGTGCCACAGGACTCCTTGTTTGTTTTACTGAACTAGACTAACATGGCTACCCCTTTGGATCTTAGCAAAAATATAGTTTCCTCAATAACAGTGATGTACCATGTCATCACAATGGAACAGACCAGTGGTTCTCAACCACTGTGTCACGACACACTGCTGTGTCGCCACAGAGAGCCAGGGAGATGGCTGGTTTCGGTCTGGTGTGAGTGGGCTGGTTTGTCATGTACGGTCGTGATATGCCAGCAAATGTGTTGCAACCTGCGAAAGGTTGAGAACCACTGGAACAGACTTCTACTACTACTACCAGATTCCAAAATCATAGTTACTCTAGAGGAGTAATCATCAGCTACGGTATATGGTGTATTCTAGTTATTACTCTGTCAGTGGCCTAGTTTGGACCACATTTGTTATTCCCTAAGAAAGAATAATGTGATACAATTCCGATAAGGAGAAAGCACAGCAAATGTGGAAGGCGCCCACTGTGGCTTAACAGAGAGCTCTGCACTGAGCTGAAGCATAAAAAGGACGCTTACAGGAAGTGGAAGCTAGGACAGATGACTAAGGAGGCATATAAAGACATTGCTCGGGACTGCAGGGATAAAATCAGAAAGGCCAAAGGACAAATGGAGTTGCGACTAGCAAGGGACGTGAAGGATAACAGGAAGGGGTTCTACAAGTATATCAATAACAAGAAGAGGATCAGGGATGGTGTAGGTCCCTTACTGAATGGGGCAGGCATCCTCGTGACAGAGGATGAGGAAAAAGCTGAAGTGCTCAATGCTTTTTTTACTTCAGTTTTCACAAGCAAGGTCAGCTCCCAGCCCACTACACTAGATACGGGGGACTGGGGAGAAGAAGAGAGGCCCTTGGTGACAGTAGGTCAGGTTAGGGACTGCTTAAAGAAACTAGATGTGCACAAGTCCATGGGGCCGGATGAACTGCATCCGAGGGTGCTGAGGGAGCTGGCTGATGAGATAGCAGTACCGTTGGCCATTATCTTTGAAAACTCGTGGCGAACGGGGGAGGTGCCAGAGGACTGGAAAAAAGCAAATATAGTACCTATCTTCAAGAAAGGCAAAAAGGAGGATCCAGGGAATTACAGACCTGTCAGCCTCACCTCAATCCCTGGAAAAATCATGGAGCAGCTTCTCAAAGAATCCATCCTGAAACACTTGGAGGAAAATAGAGTAATCAGGAATAGTCAGCATGGATTTACCAAGGGTAAATCATGCCTGACCAACCTCATCGCCTTCTATGATGAGATGACTGGATTTGTGGATGCGGGAAGAGCCGTTGATGTCATATACCTTGACTTTAGCAAGGCTTTTGATACGGTTTCCCACAGCATTCTCATTGGCAAATTAAGGAAGTATGGGTTAGATGCATGGACTGTAAGGTGGATAGAAAACTGGCTAGAACAACGGTTTCAGCGGGTAGGAATCAATGGCTCCATGTCAAGTTGGCAGGCAGTAACAAGTGGTGTGCCCCAGGGGTCGGTCCTGGGGCCAGTTCTGTTCAATGTTTTCATTAATGATCTGGATGATGGGATAGATTGCACACTTAGTAAGTTTGCAGATGATACCAAACTGGGGGGAACGGTAGACACCCTAGAGGGCAGAGACAGGATTCAGGGAGACCTAGACAAACTGGAGCAGTGGGCCAAGAGGAATCTCATGAGGTTCAACAAGGATAAGTGTAAAATCCTGCACTTGGGACGAAAAAACCCCATGTACTGCTACAGGCTGGGGAGTGATCAGCTAAATAGCAGCACTGGAGAAAAGGACCTGGGAGTCATGGTGGATGGGAAGCTGGATATGAGTCAGCAGTGTGCTCTTGCTGCCAAAAAGGCCAATGGCATACTGGGCTGCATCAGAAGAAGTGTTACCAGCAGATCAAGGGATGTGATCATTCCCCTCTATTCTGCACTAGTGAGGCCACATCTGGAATACTGTGTCCAGTTTTGGGCTCCCCACTACAAAAAGGACATGGACAAATTAGAGAGAGTCCAGAGGAGGGCAACCAAAATGATCAAAGGGCTGGAGCACAAGCCCTATGAAGAAAGACTGAAGGAACTAGGCTTATTTAGCCTGCAGAAGAGAAGACTGAGGGGGGATTTGATAGCAACCTTCAACTACTTGAAGGGTTGCTCCAAGGAGGAGGGAGCTCGACTGTTCTCGGTAGTAACAGAGGGCAGAACGAGAAGCAATGGTTTCAAGTTACAGCTGGGGCGGTCCAGGCTGGATATTAGGAAAAACTTCCTTACTAGGCGAGTGGTGAAGCAGTGGAATAAGTTGCCTAGGGAGGTGGTGGAATCTCCATCTCTGGAGGTGTTCAAGTCCCAGCTGGACAAAACCCTGAGTGGGATGATCTAATGGGAGTGGTCCTGCTTTTTTTGGCAGGGGGTTGGACTAGATGACCTTGTGGGGTCCCTTCCAACCCTATGATTCTATGATTCTATGATATTCTTCTCAACATCTGATGAAGGAATTTTAAGTTACTTTTCTTTCTTTTATATATATTAGATACGCTCAGGCTAGAATTAGTATGTGTAAAGAACAGGTAGTGCAAGCTCTGTTTGAAATTTTAATTATTTTTTCATTCCTTTCCCTGGGAGGATTTTGCTTTTCAGTGTGCTTTTCTGATAAAAATAGAAACAATTAAGGAATCTTGCAGCTAAAACATTTTACCACAGTCATTTTATGACATCTGCTTTGATAGTAGGGAACTAAAAAGAAAGAAAGAAAAGACAAGCAAATATTTTTACAGTGATAGTGGTTTAAAGTTTTTAGTGTTTGTTTTCTTCATATTATTGCCAGCAAGTAGAACAGAAATGCTTTCAAAATGAATCAGCTGTTTTTCTCCACTTAAAAGATATTGTTAATCCTGAATTTTTTTATGGTTTTTGTTTTGTTCAACTCATTCATTTTTTGTAATAAAGAGAAACATACTCAACACTGATTCTAAAAAAAATAAATAATTGTCCAAGAATCTTTGAAAGAAAAGAACTGTGATAAACCTGATGAGAAATCAGATATTTTCAAGAAATATTCTGAATGATATTTAAATATTGATTTACCACAGTAATAGTGCCAATAAAAATATAAATCTATATAAAATCTCTCATAAAAGCAGATGATATGATGTTATTTTAACTTTTCATATGTTTGCAATATTATTTCATGATGTTAGATGTTTTGTATTCATGGCATACATGGTTAAAACAGTTTTGAGACACTGATAATACCCTTTTAATATGAAAAAAAAAAAAAAAAACCTTGGTAGATAATGGAATTTGTGTTTTGCATGGTGCTGAAGATTACCAGTCAGGTTTTAGAATAAATCTCCAGAGAATCAGGCTCAGTCATAGCTCATGCAACTGAAACACATTCTTATTTCAAAACATTTGAAATGGCATCCAAGTACAGAGTGAAAATTATGCAGGAAAGTTCTATAAATTGTTGTAGAAATATTTTTCCCCTAACATATTGGAGAAATAAGGATTAATGGATAAGGACTGAATGGTTAATATCACATCTGGAAATTAGCTTGAACACACAAGGATTAAGTCACTACACTTTATATGTACAACAAACTTATTACATTGTATAGAAGTCTATTCTTTCATTTAAATGGTGAGCTTAATTCCCATTAATGATAATAGAAACTTTATGTATATATTAAAATATATCTAGGCCATACTAACTCCTGGTATGGTTCCACTGTGCATTTTAACAGTCAGTAAGTGAAAATTCATGTTATTTTTAGTGACTCACATGTGGATAGACTTTTTCAAGGATAGGGAATGGATTTACATGTGTGGGTCCAAATCAACTGGCCCTGTAACTGGAGTTATCTGAAAGCTATAGCTGCTTTTTCCACTGCTTTACATCTTGTGTAATAATTTACACCTGTATAAAGTGCAGGTAAAGTACTACCGAATCAAAATTCTTCATGCCATGCAAGAGGTAGCATTTTATAGCCATCTTGCACAAGCGTGAGTGACTACACAATGTGCAAGACAGTGAAGAATGAGATGTTACACAACTAATGAATATTTATTAAGTAAATTCTGTAGGATGCTTTCATAACTACACCTTTACAAGACCCACAGAATGGGGAATAGGTGGAGGAGACCAGGCAGTGAAGAGGAAAGACTGGATAGGTCTCTTTTATCTCTAATGTAGAACAAGAAAGCATTCCATAAGAGTAACAATTCCTGGGGAGAGCTGTCTGAATATATCCTCTTAGTTATCCTTTCCTTTTTGGACCCTGCTTTCCTTTCCTACTGGGGTTATCTGTGATTCCATTCCCTCCTTCACCTTTACAATTCTGTCCGAGGCTCCTTTGTTAAGCTTAACAAGCAAGGGCTGTGTCTACACTAGGGGCTTAAGTCAACTTAAGCAGCTCCCTGGCCACTTTTGGAGTTTATTAAGTTGACTTAAGCACTTGCTGTAGTCAACTTAATAACTCCTGCCCTTAAAGTCGACTTTAAGGGTTAAGTTGACTTCATTCAGTCAACTTAATGTAATGTACCCAGTAAAGTTGACTTAATAAAGTTAACTTAGTGCAGTGGGAGCCTTTTAAGTCAACTTTATAAAGTCGACTTAAGCCAGGGGCCCCATTTAAAGTCGCCTTTATAAAGTCAGCTTAAACAAACAGGGCCTCACTAAGTTGGCTTAATAAAGTCAGCTTTAGGTAGATCTTATTAAGTCGACTAAACTGAGCCCTTTAGTGTAGACATAGCCAAGGAATCCTGTGGCATTTAGAGACTAAGAAATTTATTTATTGCATGAGCTTTTGTGACAGAAAATCCCACTTTGTCAGATGCTTTGAAAATGGGGGAACTTACAGAATGGGAAGAAATAAATGCAGGAAAGTATAAGTCATGGGATTAGGTCACACTGTAACAGCAAATCAAAGCTGTTGTTAAGATTCAAACACTGGGGAACAGCATGTAAAGGAAGATGAAGTCAAATCACCTGTTGTAATGAGAGAAAAATCCAAAGTCCCTATTAGCCCTCAAGCAATGCAATCAAATTTGCAAATAAATTTAATCTCCACAGCTTCTCTTTGAAATCTTGATTTGGTATTTATCTGTCTGAGCCCCACGCAAAATTGCTTGTTTGTTTTACTGAACTAGACTTACATGGCTGTCCCTTTGGAACTTTATTCATCTTGCCTTGTTAAAGACCCAAGGCCAGATTCTCCCCAATTTATCTGTGCTTCTTCACAGCCCCACATTGTGGTGTCACAAAGCAGGAACAACTACCCTTGCATGAGAGATCTACAGAGGCAGGGTCAGCATCATGCAAAGAATGGACAGTTCGAGCTGATGAGGAGATGTGTCCAGAGCAACTAAGCTGGGGAATGCCCCGATTTAGTACATTTCCTGCAGCAGTCTCTGGGAGCTGGGCTTCTAGGATACCCTGGAGGAAACTAAAGCTGTCCCTACCTGGTAGAAACCCCTAGCAGTGGAAATATCACAGGTTCTCACTCTGATCTTGTCTTGTTTTCTCCTTGTTTCTTTGAACTTGTTTTTATTTTTCTGCCTTTTACTTAAGCTTCTCCAAGAGCTTACTTTTTGTCCCCTTGCCTTTTCTTAATGCAGTTGAGCATTCAGTCATCCAGACCATCTGGAACAGCTTCTTTGCACATGATTGACTCTCACCTCAAGATGAGCGTGAGGTCGCCATCAGTATATCTGCCCTCTAGACCCTAGTCCTAGGGAAGAAACCTAAAAAGTCTTTGTTTTCAGTTGTTGTAAATAGTCTGCCAGCAAGGGCAGGGGACAAGGGTTTGAACGCACCTCTCATTTTTCCTCTACACACATGAACACTCTGCCCCCAAGGCTGCCACTACAAGATGTTGTGGGACCCACGCCTCTTCCAGGAGGTCAATGAAATCATTAGAAGTGTTCAAAATCTCCTCTCTATTCCAATACCCTTTTCTAACCTTTTCCTCTAATAAAGCTGTCAGGACCAACAAACTGAGTCCTTGATCATCCTTTCTGATGAAACCTGGCCATTCCTCTCCTTTCTTCCTGTCCTACTATAGTTAAAGCTGCCACAGCCTGCACGCTATGTTGCAACCAGCAAAGCTTGCACATTCTTTTTGGTAGAACTATAATCCATTGCAAAATCTTCTGTGACTTTTTTGTGTGAAAGGCACTATACAAACATGAATTGCACTGTGTGACTTTTTTCTCCTCCCTTTTTCATACTTAGTAGGATGCTCACCACTGTAATTGTTCCATAGCTAATACTTAACTCTGTTGAAACATTTCAGCATCTTTTGAGTATTCTCATGTGCTTAGAACTCATCCATCATTTTCAGCCCTAAATGCTTTGGCTGCCAATGCTTTTTTTAGCTCACAACATTAAACCACAAAACAATCTAAATTATTGTTTCAGTAAACTGGAGTCTTTATTCTGAAATGTAAGCACTGATGTCTTTGCTCCAGTATTATTCCTTTGAGGGTGTGAAAATTTTATTCTTGTTTTCAGTCATTGATGTGAAGTGTACGGTTTCTCTAATAATCAGGTGTCACAAAAATAATGCTCCTTCCCAATGTACAGGTCTTGCCAGCTGCCATAAACAGAACAAATCCATCTTTATTACATTTACACAATCTATTTTATCTGTCAGGTCTTAAGAGGACATGCTTATAGGTCCAGTGTTTTCTCAGTGGCGTAGACAAATGAATACTTACAAGTTACACCTTTTTCACATGGATTAAAAAAATAAGTTAAACTAGTTAAAACATATATTGGATTCTGAGGGGAAAGAATTGGCTTTTCTCAATACCACCTGACCTAGATGACAAAAAGGTAAGGTCACAGGTCCGTGCAGCAGGGCTATGGACATGGCCTGAGTGTCTGGAAAGAGTTCCTGGGAGGCTCAGCATAGATCAAAATCTTTTGGATTTCCACTTGACTTACAGGCCTCTTATTCAATCAAAACAACACAAACCAGCAACATCTCTGCCCACATATCCTTGCTGCAATCCTACTTTCCAAAACCAAGCGAGGAAAAAAAAAAAACCTGGGACACAGAGCTTCTTGGCCTGGATTCTGGTGAGCAAATCCAATCTCCTCCTCTTTTGATTATTTCAAGCACAGCGGTGTTGAACTGTTCCTATTTCTTCAGTTCAGGGAGTCTGCCCAAAACACCAGAAACCCTGCTGAGAATTAACCCAAATTAAACCCACTGTCTGGCCACTCTCTGGCTTGTGTGACTGCCGTAGGGTCAAGTACATCAGCGAACTCAGGACTTGACTTCCCCTTTGAGTCCAGCTTTACTAAACCGACATCTTCAGGAGTTTTTGTTTATCTTCCCCCTTGGTCTTCCAAGGTAATACCTCTTCAGCTTGCAGTTGCTGCAAAATATTGCTGCCAGTTTGAATACCTTCATTTTATGCACTTGATGGGTTTGTTTGTCTGTTAGTTTTTTTCCACAAACCCTCCTTCACTTACAACAAATCTGAAAGGTGTCAGGCATCAGGGTTAATGAGCAAGGACACCATAGCCACCAGTACTGACAGAACAGAGCATATAATGGCCAGCGGCCACACTTAACGACTCAAGGGGTCTGTTCAGGTAGGCATTCAAGAGTTGGAATATTTGTTAAGACTATCTGACTGTTTTGGGTATGCAGCACTGTACTGGACATTTTGCAAGAAAAGTCTTTTAAACAATGTATTTAGTATTACCTACCTTGGGGTGATCCAAAAGGGGTAGCCGTGTTAGTCTAGTTCAGTAAACCAAACAAGGAGTTCTGTGGCAATTAAAGACTAACAAACTCAAATTCTGAGAGAACAGTGTGTCTAGCCGTATCTTTAGGCCCCAGCTGGACATGCATAAGCATGAAAAACTAATAAGAAATAGATATACACCACACCTGTCTGAAGGATCCCAAATTATTTTATGATCTCCCGATTTATACAGGAATCACATTATTGACCTTTGAATTTCAGTCCCCCCAGTGGCATCAAACACTACAATTATTTAACAATACTACAAAAATGTGCAACAGTTAAAGACACAAAGAGCAAAGTGTCTTTCCTAAATGAAACTGCAAGAGTAATTTGGGGAGGAGGAGGCAAGTTGAAATATGATCACAATATTGAGTTAACTCTATTACTTTTGCAAAAATTGCCATGGCATTCTAATGACCACACGTAGTCAGTACCTTATTTTTATCTGACATCCTAAAAACAGCACCTCCTGATGGTGAAGCATCATTACCAATACCATTTCTGGGAGCACCTAAGTAACCCTTCCGTGAGTCTCCTCTCAAATAGGGTTACCAGACATCTGACAAAAGGAGCATATGCCCTCCTTTTTTACCTTCATGTCTTCTGTCTGGCAGGCATTCTAAAAATAGGTTATTTTGTCTGGCTTTTTACTTCTGATGAGTAGAATATTAAAAAAAAAAAAAAAAGAAAATAGCCCCCAACGTAGGGCTTGAGCCCAATACCCTTAGATTAACACTCTGCAGCATGCACAGGGATCAAAGAGCAGCCTGCAGAAAAATCAAGGGGGAGTGGAGCACACAGTTTCCATTATTTCTAGAGAGTGTTAGATTGGGAGCTCCCATGGTTCAGTTGTTAGACAAGTAGCCTTTCAATCCCAAGGTCATGGGTTTGAGCCCTCTGTGGGACATTTTCATTTTTGGCTTGTTTCTCCCTACAAAAGTGCTAAATTGGGGAAAAAATATAGCAAACACTTAATAAAATGAAGGAAAATAAAGTATACCATGAATAAAATTACTAACAGGGACCAATTAAGTGAAACAAATTAAGGGGCACATTTGAACTGGCTAGAAACAATTTAGCACAATTTTTTTTAAATTGCAAAATGGGCTGCTGTGGAAAATGAAAAACAAGAGGCAAGTTAACTGCTTCATTTTATTTTATTTTATTTTATTTTATTTTATTTTTAGGTGCTTTTCAAGTTTATATTTGCAAGTTTAGTTTTTTAACTTTTTTTTAGTCTCATGAACATTAATGAAAGTGTCATGAAAAAATCCAGTTTTCAGTAAAAGAAAATATTTTGGTAATTTTTTTGTTTTAAAATAATTTTAAAAACACATAACTTCGTGCTGTTTTAATGCTGCATTCATTAATCATTACACATTTTCCATTACATAATATGGTAATGACAGTTATATTAACACTACATTTTCTCCATGTGTCCTCCCATAGCCTCCTTTTCTTACTTCCCTGTTCTCCTTTCCATGCTTTGGAATCTGGTAACCCTACTCTCAAATCACTCACCTTGCCTAATTATTTTTAGCTTGTGAAATGTGACCAGATTGCTGCAGAACACAATTTATCTGTACATATTCCCATTTTTAAAAGGGTGTTACAGTAACGTTTTGGGTTTGGCAAGGGTTAGTTCAATACTTATTGCATCAGAAGCACCTTGCTGATCCCTAGTGTAGAGCCATAATCAACGTATCTCTCACACAGATAATTCATGAGAAGAGGGCATTACTGTGGTCTTCATTTAGGTCACTTTTTTTTTCACATTATTTAAACAGTTCATGGATGATAGTGTAGTGGCTAACACTTCTGCTTGATATGCAGCAGGGCCTGGGTTCAAGCCCCAGGGGGTTAGATTTGATGATCTCCTGAGGTCCCTTCTAACCCTATGATTTGATTCAATTCAAAAAGCCACTTAAGATAGTTCAGGTTTGACTTCTGGCTCTGCATGTTAAGAAAGTGTCCTCCAGACTCTACAGATTTCTCCAGGGTGTTGTAAAAGACTGGAAAACACAGATGGGCCTTCAGAGGCTGTAGCACTTGAGCTGTTTGCCATATTGAATGAACACCTGGGGCATTCATTTGAAACCTAAATTCACCTGTGCTGCCAAATACAACAGAAGCTTTTCTCCGGCTGGCTGTGTGGTATTCATTTAAACAGAGCTCCATCTGCAGAGCCTCTGGGAAGCACAAATAAAAGAATAGAAGTATGAAGTGGTTCAACACTCTAATTCCAATTAAGGGGCCTCCCCCCCCATAGATTACCTATGGTTTTTAATTAACAGATATTTCTTGGGGAAAGCTGACCCAATTCACTTTCCTTTAAATTGTTTTTTGCTAAGAGCTGTAGTTTTTGCTGAGCTTTCCAGGCTTGTTTTGCCGGCTTTCACAGGCATTCCAAGCAGTAATGTTCTCATTGACCCAGTAATTAAAGGAATCCTGTACCTTTTCACTCTGGCTAGCTGCCCCCTTTATTCTTCCTCATTGTTCTCTTTGCAACACCACTAGCAGATGGTCAGAGATTTTTCACCCTTTCAAAAGCTTCATGTTTTTCCCATCTCATCAAGCATGTCTCAGCTGTGCTTAATTAGCTTAAGGCTTTTCAGCCCCCACAGGAGATCAGTGAAAGACCTGACCAATTTCAATAAAGAGCTTGAAAAGCAAATCCTGAAAGGTTAGACGTATCTGCAAGAAGGCACAATATTATTTAGCAGCAGAAACCATTTGTTCTCTCGCTTGTCTCCCCCTCCCCTTTTTTAATTTTCACAGTATTCATGAACCCCCTTGAGTTTCTACCCATGTTTGTGTGTATTTGATAGGTGGCAGTATTTAACTGAGGACTCTGCCCCCCAGGCTAGGTCAGGGTTCAGATGCTTTTAACTGATTTCAATCACAGAGGAGGTGCTGTCTAGGCACCCTCGAGTAGCAAAAACTTACAAACACAATTAGCTAGCCAACTCTGTAAGAATCTGTTGGGTATTTATTAGCATTATTTATTAGTGAGTTGTTTGAATTTAACTTGTGAGCTTTATTTACAGATCAGAGCAGTTGAGATGAAAGCTAGATTAATTAGCAGAAAAACAAATTTGCATCCTGCTTTGAATTTGACATTGAATAGCATTTGTTTTTGCATAGTCACATATGTAGTTTCATTATTAATCTTAAACCATTACCCATATATCTAATTGGGCAAGGAAGTTTTCTGAAATTCTTTCTTCTCATAACTCACACTAGGAAGCTGCTTAAATGTGTGAAGCACAGATTTTATGTGGGATGTCAGATACATCACAGATGCCTTGCGGACATTTGCCATGTAATTGAATTATATACTTTGTGCTTTGCATGTGCAGGCAAGTGAGAGGACCCAAACGTCAGGTGTTGTGTATCAGTACAGTTAAGTACCTACTAATTTAGCCACTCTAGAAATAAATATTTGGGGATAATTAAAATTACTAGATGTAAATACAGAAAAAATCTTTTAGATGATTGTAAGGATGATTTTATAAGGAAACATGAGGTTTTCCCAGTGAAATATAATATTTTACCAAATTGCTATTTTATTTTCAAACAATGTCATTAAGATTTTACCAGAGAGGCTAACCTATTCAGGTGAAACCTCCATTAATATGAATGGGAGTTTTGCATGGAGAAAAAGACTCCATGATTAGACTGCTTGGCTTGCATTTGGCAATAAGTCCATCTATTCAAATCCGTACATTGAGGAAAATGAGTGCCACTTCCTTCTTCCAACGTGACTGTCATTGCCATTTCTGTTTAATATTTGTCCCAAGGAGGCCTGCTCTACTGGCTTTCACAATGTCCATGCAGATGTGAAAATCTAAGACATGAGGAAATGACTGCAGAGCAAGTAGACTTGTATGCATTCTAGGCCAGATCCAAAGATCACTGAAACTAATGGGAAGGCTTCCGCAGTTTTAGATGGGAACTGAACCAGTTTTTAGGGGATTATCTGCTCATATAGCAACATTCTTTTAAGCATTGCTTTGCAGCTGTTTTCCACAAATGGCTATATGGGGAGATCCACAGTTTCAGAAGAGCTGAATTTCTGTACATGAAAGAGTCAGATTTTCACTAGCGCTTGGCGCCCAGCAGCTCACTGGGACACTGCTGGCATGTCTACACTGCAGGGTGTGACAGCAGCACCTGTACTCATCAGTGAGCTCCTGTTAATCTAGCTACCTCATATATTGATAGTAGCACAGGACCCAGGTCCTGGATACAGCCTGTTCTGGAGCCCAGCATGTTGCTGTGGTACTTGAGCTCTAGCTACAAGATGGCTACATCTGCTGCATTCACACCTCCCACTTGCGGCACAGACAGACCCTATGACTATCTAGGTGTGTCACAGACATCCCTGACCAGGTTTTCTAAACAGTGCAACATCCCATATGTACCCACAGGGCTGAGCTTTTCTGGAAACGTGGTTGTTGATTTGGAAGCCTGTACACAAATGGGATCCTTTGAAAGTCAAGATTCATTTGAAAACAGGAAACCCTCCTTGATTTAGAAGAATACAGACACAGTGGCCAGACTAGCATTCAGCTCAATGGGAGCAGAGTCAGCCAGTTTGGAGTGCTGCTGAAAACCCCTCCCTACAATTAAAGGACAAATGGTATTTTGATGGTTAGAACGTGTGGGAAAGAAAGTCATAAACACCACCATGTGTTTTTGAGATGAGCCTGCCTTTCCAAATTTTAACCCAGAAGAGTATTACAGGAAGTGCATCACAGACCTTAAAAACACACTGTACCTGGAAAGAGATACCACTGAAATTCTGCTTTGGGTCAGGACCAGAAAATGCCCTCTTTGGACACACCAAATTATCACTGACAGCCATGAGAATCCCACACAAGCCAAAATTCACTGCAGTCATAAAGGGATGGCATGCCGTCAATATCCACTGAGTTGCACCCATTTATGCTAGTGTTAAAATTGTATTGTGGCTTCTTAAGAGTATGAAATGGCCTTTTATTTGTTCCTGTATAATGGATGCATTTATGAAGACTTGGGGCTCAATTCTACATTTCTGGGAAGCTGAAGCTCCCATTCAGTACAGCAGGGAATTTAGTTGCTTAATAAATGTAGGATCAGATTCTTGGAGTAGCTCAAACCAGAGAGATATACCTTATACATAGGAGTACATGGGTCTCCTTAGCAGCATAATCTGATTTTGAAAAACCTTGTTTTAGTTAATCAAAATAGACAACAGTCTCTTCTCAGTTATACTGAGGCTATCTTTGTTTTTCCATTGTATCTAAGTAGAGCGTTTGGACCAATGTGCTTTACTATAGTATTATTAAAACCTGAGCAGCTTGTATGTCTGGTTTTTCAGAAAAAAAAATCATGGACTCTGGGTCTTTTGTAAGATATTGGACTGGTGATTCTGAAGGTTGCAATCCTTTGTTTATCCACAAGACATACATTGTTTTGGCTTTGTGTTGGTATGGTTTTAAGTTTTGACAGTACTTTATGTGGGGAAGGGATTCTAGATGAGGCAGAAGATGGCGATGGAGATTTGATGTGAGAGGAGGAAGGTGTGAAGTCCATGGGATAAAAGAAAAGAGAAAAAATAATCACAGCACAGAGGAGAGAGAATATTTATTGTTTATAATGCATAAATCTATGCACACAAATTAGCATTAAAGAATCTTCATTGGCCAGAATTATCATATAGTGGGACCTGTAGTTGTCACGGGTTGAGGAGGAGTGAGGATGCACTGTTCCAAAATAACCAGAGAAGGGTTCAGGACCTCTCAGTTCAGTTCCCATCATACTCATGATTTTCCCAGGTTATTAGCACCTAGCAGTTCCCATTAACGGCAATCAGGGCTGGATTTAGGAATGCTGAAGCCCTAAACTACATCAAGATTCACAGGTCCCAATACCATAAAAAGAGAAAGAAAAGTGTATTACATTGTAGCAGGAAAGATAATGAGGCCCTTCATAATGTGAGGCCCTAAGCTGTGGCTTACTTGGCTTGAGCCTAAACCGGGCACTGACAACAATGGGTTCTCAGCAATTAGCAGGTCTGATCCACCTCATTTTATTACCAAAATGGGAGTAGAGCTGTTTGAAAATATTATTTCACTTTATTTAGGTACTTAAATAGGAGTCACAAGCTGAATAAGAAAGCCACCCTTCAGGTATCTTCGCTATTTAAATTGTAAGCTTTCTAGGACAATGACCACCTCTTACTGTGTATACATGCTGTACCTCGCTGTAGGGTGTGCCATAATGTAAACAAAAATAATAAAACCCAGAACAGATTATCTATGCTGACAGCTAGCAAACATCAACCTCTGGCCAGCACTCATTGCATATATGCAAAGTATGTTGTTTGTGAAGGAAGGGTCCCTGTTGAATTCCTTTGTTCATGTTTTTATTTAAACCAGTGCAGACCAGAAAAATGGAAATGGTAAACAACATAACCAATTGCAGAGAGTTTTAAACCCATAGAGGAAATCAAATATAATAATAATAATAATAATAATAATAATAATAATAATGAAACTTAAACATAATTTATCTTGATTGTAAGATGGTAACTAAAATCCATTATTGACAGAGCTGTACATAGAGTAATCACAGTTAGAGGCCAGTGCCCTAATTCTTGGAGATTCATGCCTAATCCCTTTTATGGCTGAACCAGTTCTATCCATGGTCCTGGGAAAATGTCTGCTAAAGCTGAAGTCCTTTGCACTGAGAGATTAACAGGCCCTGCAATCTTTTGAAAGCTTTTATAGTTCCCATGAAAGTGAAATATGCTAAAGGATTTGGAGAGACTGTGGAAAATGGTAATACTCACACTGACTTACATGTTCTTTCCAACCTTGACAATGAGAATTAATATGCTACTAGAACTGTTAGAGGCGAATTCTGACCTGTGCTCCGTGTGCCACTGGAGGCTCTTAGTACTTGAAGTGAACTCTTAGTATGGGTAATGTGAAAAAGACATCGCTTGGAGTCACTTTTTCAGGTTGATTTTTTAAAATTTTAGCTAGTGAAAATGTATGCTAAAGGAAAACACCAGGCCTTCTTTATACATATATCATGAAATCTGGTCCAGACTTTGCAGTCCCTCTTTAGCAGGGGCTGTAGCCTGAGGAAATGTAACGTGCTCTTAAGTATGCACCTCATTCTCCGCTAGTGGGATAGAAACCTACTGTTGCTGCTAGTTAATAGAATACTCTTCTAGCTCATTTTGTAGAAGTTAGGGATTTGGTGCTGGAGATCTTAGGTTGAAGCCCTCCTGACAGTCCTCAGGTGTGTGAGGGGCAATATTGAAGTGTCAAATATTACTGAATTTGGCTTTGATTAAAAATTACAGGTGGAATTTCAAAGCATCTCATGAACCCAGTAGCCCTGTGCTAGCTGACTCTGATCCGTATTGTGGCTTCCCTGGTCCAGGATCTTGTCAACCTATTAATAATTCAGGTCAGCAAGAGATTTCAGGAAACATTGCAGATTTTATTCAACAAAAATTAGGCATCTTGTTGGGCCTAAGTGTCTAACTGCTTAAATGATGGATCTGGTTTTATTGGTCAACCATTCTTTGGCATCTCATATGCAGCTCCCTAAACTAGATTTGGTCAGTATAAAATGTGTCTGAATTCACTGAGTCCCACTTAAAGTTTCCAGCTTTATTTTGGTAGTACAGTCATGTAATTGTGAAGGAACTGTCACTTGGGCCAAGGTTTTCAAATAAATATTTAAGTGCCTATATGGCAGATGTTTTAAAGTAAGAAGCACCTACTTTGAGGCCAGACTTTTTGAAGTCAATGGGAACTGCTGTGTGCTCAGCATTTTCAGAATCAAGGCACCAAAAAATGAATTTAGGGTCTTAACTTTAGGATTCTTTTTTTGAAATGCTTATCCTAGATCTGCTAGCATATAGAAGAAGCTGTGTGATAAGGTAGCCTTTTCATAGGAAGAAGGGACATGCTCACCAATGAAGAAAGGAGGGATCTTTTGTCTAGTTTTATTCTATTTTAAGAGTTACATAAAGTCAGAAGTTCAGGTTTCATTTTTCTTGCAGGCTGTTTTTAATCAGGTTTGTATTCTTGGCCTCCAGTTTCTTTCTGGTGACCCTGAAATATTATCTGCATTGAGGAATCTGTAATAAGTCAGGGTGAAGGCAAAAGAGTTCAGCAGAAGTTCCACTTTAGTTCAGTAGCATGGGGTATGTCCAAACAGCTCTTTTAATTTGAAATAACACTGGTTATTTCAAAATAAAAGAGATTAGGTCCACATGACATATTCTTATTTCAAAATGATGGGCTCCGTCATTTCAAAATAAGAGCCATCATTTCAAAATAGCTTCAACCGCCTTTAAATCGAAACGGCTGTTATTTTGAAATGGTTATTTCAAAATAATGCCATTCAGGCACGTTATTTTGAAATAACCATTATTTCGCAATAACACTTTTGCCTTTCTCCTTCCCAGGGTGCCTTCCTTTTAGCCTGTATTGGGTGGGGGCATGGCCCAGGGAGGGGGGCCATGTTGCCACACCTCCCATGGTGCCCCTCTCCTAAAGCAAAATAGCAAGTCCTGTGTTTGGACATGCTATTTTGCTTTGAGCTTTTCCCTTAATTCAAATTAACTTATTTCCACATAAAGACTTTATTTTGAAATAACAATGTACGTGTGGACATAGCCATGAAGCATGGTACTATTCATTTAATCTGGTTTTGTAAAACAGTGATTATCGGACCTAGTCAGATGAACCTCAGCTTCATATAGCAGGAATTTCTATTTTATATGTTATTTTTTGTGGAGTCTCAGCTAAATTTTAGTCATCTGAATTCTAGAATGAGCTTTCCTTTCCCTTTTTCTATGGTGTCACCAATCCATCAACCAAAGAAATTCTTCATCAGCAAAGAACCTCTGTGAACATCTTGAATAAATACCTGCAGCTGTTTGGTGCTGCTGCTGGACACAAAGCTACCCCCAACACCAAACAGATCTTCATACCTAAAGGGCCAAAAACCAACATTTGCGTCCCTCCCAGCATCAACTGTAGTGTGTGAGGGCAAGCTCTCCAAAGGAACTTGGGAGATCAGCCTCACATGGGCAGGTTTCTGAGCTGGTGAAAATTACCTGTGGACCACCTGGGAATTAGTTCCCCAGTTCCACCATGCTGGTTTTGCTTGTCTGTAGTCTAAAAGGCTTGCTGCTGGTCTTTTCAGATCTTCCCCAAGAAAGCAGACCTTTTAGGGTTTCAGTGGAAATTTGTTTCTTGTCTTCCAGGTTACTTGCAATAAATCCCCTCACACACACATGTACCTACCCACCCCGTCGGCTAAATTTCTTTCTGTTATCTCCTGAGCAGTCTTTCTGTTGCTAATCGTGAATTACAGGAAAGCCCAGCAGCAAGGAGAGAGGGTTTGCCTAGAAGAAGGCAAAAATCTAAGTTGGGGGATGGTTCCCAAGGAAGGTAACATTTAATATATAAAAGAAACCTTAAAACTTACAGCAAAAGAAGCAAAGGGTCCTGTGGCACTTAAAGACTAACAGAAGTGCCACAGGACTCCTTGCTTCGTTGGCTGAACTAGACTAACATGACTGCCCCTTTGGAACTTAAAACTTACAGTAAGCCTGGCCAACAATATTCTACAAAGCTAAGGTCTGTGGGGAAGAAATCTTCAGCTATTTGAAGTAAAGGATGATTATCATGACACAAATTCCTTGCCTGTAGCATGAATAATTAGAAGTTCTTATATCTGATGTAACATTCCCTGGCTACTTAATACCGGGACTCATTAGAGTCAAGATATTATAAACCAAAGGAGCAAGTTTGAAAAAGTCTTCCAAAGAAAAACTTGCAGTCACATCTTTATGCAGCTCTTACTGAGAACATATAAAAAGAAGGAAAATCAAAGCATAAGAGTGGTACAGCACATTTATTTCAAACACTGCCATGCATATTAGTTTAACTGCCCATTGTGAGGCAGAAAAAACATTTATAATTTTAGGAAACACTGCATCCTAGCTCTTTTTGAGAAAAGAAGCTGGCATTTGATTGTTTTGTATGGAGCCTTGAGGTTCCATGTCTTGCTATGTTGGATTTCTAGCAGCATCATCAATGGCAAAATTTTCATCTGTTTTTTAATCAGCATTGCAAATCTTGAATTTACCCTAAAAATTTCTTCTTCAAGTATGGCAAATAAATGTAACCAGCTTGCCTGCCTCATGAATCTGATCTCCAGCCTTGCCCATAAATACAAACCAAAGCCATTCATTATATGACAATTTAATTCAGAACTCAAACTGATTCTGCAAATACTTTGAGCAAGCATGTAACTTGACTCATATGTGGGAACCACATGCATAAATTCTCTTTTCTGTTATACTCTACAAAAATAGGGCTACACAGTTTATACTTCAGAGTTGAGGGTACTGTACATACTTTTACTTTTAGTACTGCCTCAGATAAAGGGTGGTAATGTGAACCATTCCAGGAATAAGTCCAGGATGCATTTTGACTTAAAGATGCCCTTCAGGCGTCATTTCTCTCCGTCCCATCCCCCTAATTTCTTGCTCTGGATCTGTGAAAGGATGTAGTGAGGACTGCATCAGTGAAAAAATGGTCTAGGCCAACAGCAAATTATAATGCCATCTGTATTGGTTTAGCCGTGCTAGTCAGCAGATTTAATACACTGAAGCAAATACTCCTACTTTCTAACCCCTTCCAGCCCATTATGCCTCCACCTGCTCCAAATCAGGGTCAAATATAGTGGTGGTGGGGGGGTTCTTTCACTCTTTACTTTCTTGAGCATACATTGAGGCCAAGTCACAACTTACCCTTCTTGCATGCAACTGCAAGTGTTACATATGTAATTAGTCACATATTTTTTTGGTCCAGCTCACAAGCTGAATTTAGTACAGAATCTCTTTTATGAATGGATAATAATCCTTGGGCTGAAAAGAAAACATTGCAGAATTAAACAATTAGCGTAATAAATTTCTTCTGAGTGTGAATTTTTTCTGACTGGGTAATAAATTCCCGAAAGTGAGGGTTGAACAGGAAAGTGCTGACTGACTTTTAAGTCTAGTGGCAGTTGGTATTACAGAAAGCTTATGAGTTGGCCTGGAGCCCTTAATTAGAGCAGAACATGCAGTGTCAGGCATTTATAGCTATTCTTGAACTTTGCTATTGATTTTTGGAAGAGATCTTAATCAGTTTGGTTGACTCAGAAGTTTGTTTCTTAAATCATTAGGCTACTGATAAAAGTTAAAAGCTGCAGTGGTACTTACAGGCTGCTCTAACCATAGGTGTGCGTGCTTCCCATCTTCCTCTGAGACTGACTAGTGTTTGTTCAGTCATTGCACTGGTGAAGGAAGCCACACTCTGACCAGATTAACTGGAGCAGAAATCAGCAGGCAAAATACCATGTCTGTGAAGGTAGTGCAAATGTCAAGAAACCACAATTCAGAGGCTTGCCTTTTTTTTTTTTTTTTTAACCTGTACAGGTCATTTAAAGTTTCTTCAGTGGAGAAGGAAGAATTTCCTTCATTTTCTCCATCTGTTATCATTGAGAAGTTCTATGCAATTCATGATAGAAAAGAAAATCAAGTCCAACATTTCATGTATAAAGCATTCCAGTATTGCCCTTGAAGGTGTATATTTTCTTTAAAATGGTCCCCTATATTAAATGGCCTTGTCTCTACTTTTAAAAAAAACATTATATTCTGAGTTGCCCCCTGAAGTCACGTATACAGAGGTGGACCTTTGCTCCCAAAAGTGACCTGTTTACAGGATTGACCTTCGCTCCCCAAAATATCTAGCTTGCAGAATTGAGATCAGGACCATAACAGCACAGTTCCAGTGTGTTGCTTTAGAACAGATCTGTGTTTGCTGATTGCAGTGCAATAATTAACAAAGGTAAAGAAGAAATTAAAGATGTAGGGTTGGTTAGGATAGAAGAGAGTCCTCTTTTTTAAAGGTGCAGAATGTTCGCTGATCTGTTTTTGTATCAAACACTACTGCATACCAGGACGTTCTTGGCTCGCTCTCTGTAGGCTGGTCATTGTTCCTGTTAAAGCAAAAGATTGTCACTGCCTGCCCACGCTGGCTCCTTGAACCCTGCATAGTTACAGACTTTAAACAGTGTGCTTATAGTGTACCTAACTAGTCATTAGGGATGGAAACAGTCTTTCTATAGATACACAGTCACAGAAACCCCAGCATCTGGTAATATCAAGTTTAAATGCAAAGCCATCTCAGCTAGATCTTTCCTGCATTCTAGTTCTGGTAATACAGGTTCTTATTAGGGTTTCTCTGTTTACCTTTCACTATCTTCTATAGCCTTGTATTAAAAAATAAAATGAAAAACTACAGTGTACTGTATTTGAAAGGTCACACACACACACACACACACACACACACACACACACACACACACACACACCTTTATGTTCTACCTTAATCATCTTCTACTTCCTGCATAGCATTATTTTATTCTCTTTGAATTTTGAAAAGTTTAGTCTTGGTGTTTCTTAATGTTGATAAACAATAATCATGTACCACATCACAGCACATAAATTATTAATTTATGTTACTATCCTTCCCCCTAAAGTGCATGTCTTCCTACTTATTTTTCCTCCTTTTGCAGCTTTCTCTGTCACTTTTTAGGTCCTTGTTCTAACTCAACAACAGTTCCCTTAAAAAGAAACACAGCTGAATGTTTTCCAGTACTGTTCTTTGGCTTGACCATAATCTTCCAGTGAAAGCAGTGACCCCAGAAATGTACTGTTGCAGTCAGAATGCCAGGCAGCCCTGCCTGTACTGTCCAATTATTGAAGAACAGTCCATTTTTTGTATTATAACTGGTACCTTCATGACTAATTTCTCCAGTGTGCTTTGGTGTAAAGAGTGGTTGATGAATCTCAGAAAATTCATGAGCTAATCCAGGCATGACCAGACTGTGGCTCGGGAGCCAAATGTAGCTCTTGAATGAAAAACTGTGGCTCCCAGAAGAACATTAGCAAATCAGTTAAGGAAAGCAGCCCCAACCTAGAAGTTCAGGAGGGGGTTGGGACGGTGGAGAGAAGAGTGTGGCATGGTCAGGGATGGTAGGGAGAAGCACGGCATGGTTGAGATTTTAAAAAACTCGCCACTACCCGCAGTCTTCTACATCGAGCAGCAGCTAAGTTTTTACTGTATAGGCCTAATTTTCATGGTAACCTTAAGTAATTATTAGAATCTGACATTAGTAGGATCAATATTTATCCTTTTTTAATGATAAAATTAAAGTATGCAATGAATTTTAAACTTAGTAATTTCAGAGTAGGTAAAAGTATATGGCTGTATGCCTCAGTGCGGCTCTCGAAGGTTTAATAATCAACTTGTGTGGCTCTTGAGTTCCGTAAGTTTGGCCACCCCTGGGCTAATCCCATACTTAGCTAAATTTTACAGTTCTTTGAAAGGACTTTTCCCTCCTTCAGTTCTGAGCCAATTTACAGGGCAGGTCTACACTGAGGTGGGATTTTGTTGGCAGTCAAAGGGAGATACTTAAAATGCCTACCACCTGCTTATGACAGTGTCCTCAGTGTGCCAAATCAAATGCAAACGCCCTCCCCTTGACTCAGCACTACTGCAGTTGCCAGGGTGGGCTTCAACAATTGACGTCCTGATTGGCTGAGCAGGTCTCACAATAGATCAAGCTGACGATGGTGAATTTGCCGCCATCAGTGAAGACTAGCCCACAGTGTCCGTCTCCCCACAAAATTCCCATCCCAGTGAGATTTCCCATATATATAGTTTCCTCCTTCTTTCAAGCAATGTTCACTCTTCTGAGAGTAACACAGAACTGTGTGTGTAAATCATCCTTTCTTTGCTACTAGCAGCTGCTCCTTTTGAGAGGTCCAAGAAAGTCATTTTTCCCTGTCTGGAATATTAAGGCCCTCTTTGTCAGCATCACCTGAATTAGCTAAGAGCTCCAAGACCCCTCTGCTCCTCTCTTTATATGCTCTGGCACTCTGCGGCTTTCCTGATCCCAAGAAGAACCTAAACCGCCTTGAAAGTATAGTGTATACAATACAGAATTGGATTTGGTTGTCCTAAGGCTAGAGCCCTGCAAATCTGAGGATATCTGCAGATATCCACATTACATCTGCATCCGTGGATACAACACGGATGTCCGTGGACCATTTCTTGTGGATGCAGATCAGATACGGATCCACATATTTTTATCTGCACAGAGCTAGAGCCCTACAAATATGCGGATATCCGTGGATATCTGCATTATATCCGCATCTGTGGATACAACTCTGATATCCACGGACCATTTCTTGTGGATGCAGGTCAGATACAGATCCATGTATTTGTATCCATGCAGGGCTCTACCTAAGGCGTATTGTTTGCTCAGGGAAATAACTAACGAAAATCCCTAAATGATGCCGGGTTTTGAAGAAGCAGTAAGAATGGTGTGTAAGTGGCCTGCCAAACTTATTGAGTACCTTGACCAGAAATTCAAAATGAAGAAACTAGGTCTTCAGCACAGTTTAAGACATCTTAATGCCACTCCAGTGGTGTAAAGGGGACTTAAACCTGCCATAAAAGTGCCACTGGAGATTCCCCTGTAAAATGGGCCAGGAGCATGGCAGAGAATTTGATAGGACTATAACATGCGCATGCTGTGCTCTACAAATCTTGAGCAAGTAGACCTGAATGTAAGGGACCATATCAGCCAGTATCGGTCAGAGCAGCCCCGTAGCCACCCTTAAAATCATCAGAGACCAGTTCAGTTGCCAGTCTACCACATGCTTGGGGTAGGTACAGGTGTTAAAGTAAGCCAGAATGCCTCAGCCAGCGTTCCACGGCCCCTAAAAATAGAAAACCGAGGCAGAAAGCTGTGTTCTGGCGCATTTCAGCAGGGCAGGCAATGCTACAAGCAGAGTAGAGACAAACCTGCCCTGCTCTAAAAAGTGCTGGCTGACTCCTCTGCACATGTGCAGGGCAGGCTGTGTTGCAAGCAGAGTGGAGGTGTGCCTGCCCTTCTCTAAAAAGTGTCCTACCGCCCCTGCACCTGCCCTGCCAGAAGCCAGCCCCCCCATCGGAAACTTCACTGGGCAGCCTGCCCTGGCACTGCTGCTGCCTGGCACAGACGTGCCACTGCAGAGACAAGTAGAAATGGCTGAGATAAGTCTTCAGCTGGGCCAGGGAGGAGCCCCGTGGTGGGGCTGGGGGAAGCGGCATGGCGGGCACCCTCTGAGTTACGGAAGGAGCTGCTGCACCCCCGAGTGCTCTCCTGGGAACAGGGATGGCCCTCACTGCCAGGCTTTTGGGAGGAGGCGCTGGCCTCTGGGATCAGGGGGTGCGGAGCTGCCGGTGGACAGGGAATGCTGTTGGGGACTATGTGGGGCAAGGTGTGTGTGTGTAGCTGGGTGGGTGGAGTGGAGCCTGTGGTGCTGAGAAGTGCTTGCAAAGGACCACCTGGGCTGGGGCCCGGATGATACGGGAAGGGGCCTGCAGATTAGGAGCGTTCCAGGGTCTGCCAAATTATACTCTAACAACTGGGTAGGAAGGTGTCTTACATCCCTCCCTCCCGATGAGGGAGCTGCAAAGATGATAAGCACCAAACATGAGTTGAATACAGCTGAAATTTTGAGCCTCGAGTAGTGTGGAATTAGCAAGCAGAGCCAGACTCTAGTCTGACTAAAACTTCAGGTCTGTCTTTTCTCTCTCTCTCTCGAGTATGAAATACAGTGTGCAATTCTGGTCACCCTATCTCAAAAAGATGCATTAGAATTGGAAAAGGTAGAGAGGGGTAACAAAAATTATTTGGCAAAAAATGGCCTTCATTTAAGGTATCCAATAAGCAATTATCGAGTGATCATCCCATTGTCCAGCCCAAGCTTGTGGCAGTCAGACATTTAGCAACACTCAGAGCATGGGGTTTTACCCCAACTATCTTGGCTAACAGGCATTGATGGATCTACTTTCCATGAATTTGTTTAGTACTTCTTAAAACTTATACTCTTGGCCTTCACAAAATCCCATCGCAGAGTTCCTCAGGTCAAGTATGTATTGTGTGAAGAAGCATTTCCTTATGTTTATTTTAAATCAACCTGCCGGCTATTAATTTCATTGAGTGACTCCTGCTTCTTGAGTTACATGAAAGAGAAAATAATATTTCCCTTCTTCACACCATTCATGATTTTATAGAAGTCTTTCTTATCCCTCCCTTTTAGTCATCTCTGTTCTAAAATAAACAACCCCAGTCTTTCTAATCTCTCCTAATGTGGAGGCTGTTCTATAACCCTAATAATTTTTGTTGTCTGTCTCTGTACCTTTTCCAATTCTAGTATATCTTTTTTGAGATAGGGTGACCAGAACTGCCCACAGTATTTAGGTATGGGTGTACCCAAGAGAGGGGGGGGGTGAGAGGAAGAATACACATTTTTGACTTATGCCCTTGGTTTGTGCCCATTCCAAGCTTCAAAAAGCAATGCATTTTGAAAATAAATGTCCTGTGTTCCACACATTGTAGCACTGGTGATTTCTCCCTTTTATAACAGCTAAGTAAATATAGTCTGGGTAGAACAGACTAGTTTAAACTGAAAGGGACCAGATTCCCAACAGGTTTAATTTGATGCCATTTAATTGACTTTGAGGATTAGGGTCTGGCCCAAATGTTTTGAAAACCTAACAAAAGTTTCAAAGTGGCAAGAAAAATGAGGGGAAAGGGGAATTCATAGATTCTAAGGCTCAAAGACACCAGTAAGATCATCTCGTCTGACCTCCTGTAAAACACAAGCCATAGAATTTTCCCAAAGCAGCTTCTTAGAATATATCTTTTAGAGAAATATTCAATCTTGATTTAAAAATGGTCAGAGATGGAGAACACACCATGATCCTTAGTAAATTGTTCCGATGATGAATTACAATTGCTCTTAAAAAAGATATGCATTATTCATAGTCTGATTTTGTCCAATTTCCAGCCATGTGATCATGTTATACCTTTCTCTTCTAGATTGAAGGGCATGTTATCAAATATTTGTTCCTCATGTAGGAACTTACAGACTGTCATCAAGCTACCCCTTAATCCTTTCCTTGTGCAGTTAAAGAGGTTCAAGGATTTCACTCTATCTTTATGAGGCATATTTTCTACTCTGTTAATCATTCTCTTGGCTCTTCTCTGAAGTCTTGCCAATTTATCAACACCTGTCTTGAATTATGGACACCATCAATGGACCGAGTACTCCAGTATCAGTCACACCAATGCCAAATACAGAGGTAAAATAATCTCTTTTTTCCAATATGAGATTCCATCGTTAATGCATCCAAAGGTCACATTAACCCTTTGGGCATCCTTTTTTTTCCCCTGGGAGCTCATGTTCAGCTCATTAGCCTCCACATACCATAAACTTTTCCCAGTCACTGCTTCCTGTGAGAATGGCTTACCTTCTTTGTTCACAGATGTGTACCTTTACGTTTAGTCAAATTAAAATGCATATTGTATGCTTGCATCCATCTTACAAACGACATGAAAGGGTAGCAGTCGTAGTAGTTTTGTTATGCTTTACTTGAACACCCATTAATAATGCCCCTGTGAGGTTGGCAGCATTCCCTTCATTTATGCATGGGAAAGCAGAAGCTGAGAAGTGAAATGACTTACCCCAGGTCACAAAGCAAATCAGTGGCAGAGCTTGAAGTAGGCTTCAGGTTCTCCTGACTCCCACTGTCATGCCCTTTCCAATGGCTCCTATTGCATCATCTCCCATGTCCCCTCTTTCTATTAAATCCAATGAAATCACAGGAAGTACATGCAGTAATATGGCTTGCAGTCCTGGGTCCTTAAATTGAAAGCTCCTTTGGGTAGATAATGTGTCTTAATTCTACGATTTTTAATGCTAACAGGGAACATTTTAGTAATGTTCACAGACAAGCAATTTAAGCATGTAACAAAAGCTTCAGAGAGCTCCATTTTAGTTATTTTCTGAAGAAAACTGCTTTTCTGATGAGAGATTTCATATCAAGAAGCACTGAAGAAAACTAAAGCTGGTGTTGCCATGGCCCCTTGTGCAGCTAAGACCCCATTAGAGTGAAAACTTGAAAAGGACTTTTCTTAAAATTATATGCCCCTGAATTCATTAAGACCCCACTGTGTATATAGATTTATCCTGTTGATAAACAGAGACAAAAGGTACAAAGTGTTCCTGATGGACATTTACTGAGCTCAGAATCACCCAATTTGTGTGGATCCTCCAGGAGCATATTGATGTGAAACAGCCCCCGTTGCCCTCCCATTACTGCCACCACCTTAGAAGGAGGGAGGCATAATGAGATTTATCAAGAATGTGTTTGATCAAGGAGTGGAAAGGAAGAGGGAGAAGCTCATCTTCAGCACTTTAAAGTCACATTTGAAAAATTGCCATTTCCATAATTCATATCAGTTACTGGGAGCAGCAGCCACCCCTTTTATAAATGTCAGTGCAGTGCTTCAGCTTTTAGATACAGAGCCACATGCATTCACGTGCACAAACACACACACCTGGCTTGACGCCTGCTGTAGTGGAGCCTAATGACATAGCCAGCACACCAAGAGTGAAGGTAAATATTCTATTTCAACACTAAAGAGCTTCTGTGTGAATGTCACTAGTCTTGACATCCAAAGCCTGGCACACCACTAGACAGTGCTCGCCTTTTTCAAAGGAACAGACAGGCTCGTGTCACAGCAAGTTCAAACTCTTCTGAAATCTGCATACTTTCCTTGCTTTTCATCCTGCGTTGCCTCAGTGCCGAGTTTTTGATCAAGGTAAAACACTCCCGATTAGCAGATGGAGAGACTTGTCACTAACAAAGCTGCATGCAGCAGCATGTGAATTTGCGATGGTTTGGCTATTTCTTACCTGATTGGATAGAGATTGGTATCTGTCTTCAATTTCAGGGTATTACCTGTATCATGGCTGATGATATATAAGTAGATAGGGTGACTCTTCTGTGAGTTATAATTTTGGTATGGTCAAGGAAAGGTAGGTCATCAGGAAGCGATCTATGAAACATGAGTCAAACAGAGCAAAATCACTCTCATGCCAGGGAAAGCTTCAATTTCTAAGCAAGGCAACATTTATAATGTTACTAAAAACACAGCAATAAACAAAGGACATGAAGGCTTGACAGTAACATTAGCAAACAGCCACAGTGAAATGACTGGGAAAAAAAATCAACTCTGCCTACTTGCAAGACTAAGAAAAATGGCATTGTTTTTGACAGATGAGACAATGCAGCTGAGGGTTGGAAGAGTTTGTCTTTTATTTTTTGTGGCTGTGGATGAAGAATTGTACTATTAGCTTTTAGCCAGAAGAATAAAGACCCTTATTTCAGTGTTCTACCTAATTAGGAGAAGTTTATTTACATCTAAAGTTAAGATATAAGTTTTATGTGATAGGTAGGGTGGAAAGTAGGTCGTTCAGACTAATTACAACACAGGTTTCTTATTCAGATAAACAAAATTTGAGGTTTTAAAGATGTTTCCAACAAGGTTAGAAACCGGTTTGCTATTTTGAGAGCTGGACAAATAATTCACAACAAATAATGAATTTTATCTTTTCTTTCCTTCCAAATTGTCAATGAATAGAACATTGTATTTTCTCAGAATTTGAATTTTTGTTACCCTAAATTATTGGTCACATAGTTTTTTTGTGACTAATTCTGTGCCTTTTGCAACTCTAAAGTAGATCCAGTAGAATTAGCTGAATTCAGGGGGGGGGAAATGTGAGGTTTTTGAAATTTAGGTTTTTTCATTTTTTTTCTTTGTCAGAACACAAATGCTGGGTTTTGGGGCACTCAGCTGGAATGTAGGAGACCTAAGTTCAACTCTCTGCTCTCACTGATTCAAAGAAGAAACTTGAACCTGGACCGCTCATCTACATGGAATCAGTTTCAATCTCTTCTGTTCCAGCTGTTCCATTTTATATGAATAATTAAATATTAATTGGTCCAGAGAGAGAGAGACTGATTCTCTAGGCTAGTACCTATGGCACTCACCTAGGACAGTTGAGATCCAGTTTCAAGTCCCTGCTTTGAATCAAACAGATAAGGGATTTGAAATTGAGGATCCCCAATGCCAGTTGAGCACCCTAACCAACTGGGGTAGGTGTCTCTCCTTTTGATGAATAATCATTTTTCATTTAAAAAAAAAGGTGTGTGTGTTTGTTTTGTGAAATTCCCAGTTAGCTCTGCTCACTAGTAAGTGTGCTTTTGCAAGTATTCAGGGTGAAATCCTGGTTCCATTGCCCTTTACGTCAATAAACCAGATTCAACCTGCAGTATTCAGAATTTTAATTGTGAATTATTTGATTGAATGTGCATGTCACATGGTGTATTTCTCTTCCTTGGTGGGAACAATGTAACCCTGAGAATCAACACTCTTATTGATAACTCAAGATTATCTACTGGAAATTAACTTTCCCATAAATAGGCTGCAAAATGTATTTAAAATCTGCTGTATTTGTCAGCATATATGTCTGGAAGCAACTTAGTAATTGAAATGTAGAAAGGAACCTCAATAAGGGGGTTGAACACAGCTGTAGCAAATTTATTAAGAAAGCTAAATGATTATTCATGGCAAATGTAAGCAGAGTTCACTCCGTTTTAGTTGACTTGTTCATCAGAGCTGGTATACATTTTCAAACAAACAGTTTTTCATTAAAAAGTGCTAATTAGTCAAAATTGAAATCTTTTGCAGTAAAGGATAAGTTTCCAACAAATTTCTTGAGTCAAAAAAAAATATCTTTTTTGGAAAAAATGTTGCCAAATGATCCAAACATCCCATTTCGGCTTTCTCCAACTGAAAATTTGTCACTTTTGGTTTTGAAGTTTCTTTTCTTTTAGAAATTCATACAAATTAGAGTAAAAAAAAAATTAAAATTAAAATGTTTCATTAGTTAAACAAAATGTATTAATGAGACACGAGCTGATTTAATTTTCTCTTCTTTGTGGTTCATAAACATTTTCAAGATTTTGACTTTTTGTCTTAATTGGGTACACATTTAAATCATAATTCTGTAACATTATAGTCGCTCATCATTTCAAGCAATGTGGTGTCATAAATTCAAATCTACATATCCAAGTCTCACAGTCTTTTCTCTTGCTCTCTGAATAGATTCCAAATAATTTCCCAAAGTACTGTTACCTTGAGACCCATGCTTGCACAGCCACCTGTATAAATCACGTATTCCAGGAGCACACAGAATCCAAGAAAGAAGGGTGCAGGTGGCTCAGGAAAAAGGGATAGCACACACTGAAATACAAAGACCCCATCTGTTGGCAGAGCTGCCATTGCACATTGTGTGATTTGGGGGCAGAATTTCAATACAAAATTCTTGCTTATCTCAGGAATTGGTTCAATTTATTCATCATATAAGAAAGCAGGTAGCGAATAGGGATGAGGAAAGAACAAGCACTTATCTGAATAGCTGCCTTGGATAAATGCCAAACAGGATCAGGAAATTTCAAAAAATAATAAAAATGGGGTAGGGTTCATGTGTTAAGTGAACACATATGAAATGTTTCTCCAGGAAGGGGCAGAGCTCTCATAATGGAAGGTTAGGCATTTCTTTGACATGATGGAGGGGGGCATTGAATTGGAATTAGTTTGTTTAATAATGTAAGCAATTTTTTAAAAATATTTCTTTTAATCAACTTAGTCCATAATCCTCTAAGGAGCAGTGGATGGATGCAACTGTCCGCCTGCCCAGAGGGCCTTGCCAGATTGGGGTTTCATTCAGTGTTACAAAATCCACTGGGAATCATCTTAGTGGCCCTTGGATCAAACCCACAGTGTATGGGGTAGTTGTCATGACAACTGTCTAATTGATTTGGTTTAATTTTAAAGCAGCATGTGTAAATTTTCTTTCCTCTCTGATTTTATCAATATCAGGATGGCAAAGCTTAGATTAATTTTCATAAGAGCAGAGGCTAATTGAGCTATCCACATCTGGTAATAATGAGCTTCATGGGTTTCATTGTATAATAGTTTATGAGAATATATAGTTACCTAATATCTTCAGAATATATGGGTGCAAAATTCTGTATAGGTCTTAATACCTTGGGTGAAGACGTCTATTTACTCCTTTCAATTATTAGATTAGCAAGACAACATGAAAGATCCACTTGGGTGTCTTTTTTATACCCAGGCACTTGTGAAAACTGTGCTAATGGATACTCCCTACATGCATCAAATCTCCAGTTTAATTTAGTGAACTTCAGGTGAATTTAGGGCTTTATTTGTTCGAAGAAATAATTATACTTAACTGCAGCTGCTTGGAGCTGTTGAGATATTGTAACCACAAGGAACATTTTTAAAATAACACCTATGGGAATTTCCAAGTTCTCAGCAAACATTTGCTTTGTGTATTTAAAAGCTGGCTAGAGGCATTTTGCAGACCTCCTAGCATCCTTCCTGTACTGCATGCCTGCCTTCATTTGCTGCTTTTTTAGTAATATATCCAACCTACAAGGAGTTAGGGTGATCTAGTCTGTCAGTAGTAGAATTGGAAATGGCAATTGAAAGTAGTATCTCCCAAGTTCCCTCCTTTTTAGTATCTCTCATCTGCTGCTAGAAGCCCTGAAATATACCTCCTGTTTGTGTTTCAAGCAGTAGCAATCAGAATGAGGAAGACTGAAAAAAACAGCTATAGAACAAATTGCTTGTCGAGGTGGTTCTTGTTTTGATCAGCTGTTTATGTGAAATGGACTCATTTCTCTGTGGCACGCAGTTTTATTGCACAGCAGGAAATAAGCAGTTTGGGATAATGCCTCTTCCACATGCATGTCAGTGTAATGAATGCTACCATTCATCCCTCCCTCCTCACCCCCCCCCATGCTAGCAAGATAATTTGAACAAAATAAAGATTTCCATAAACAGAGCTTTACAGTTCTTTGGAAAACTTGTTGGTCTAAAAGACAGAGTCACTCTACTGTCTTGCAGCAGTCTTGCTGTATGTGTGAAAGGCTCCGAATGCCACTTTGTCTTTTCCTCAGTGGCCTACTGAGTCCCAGCATTGCTTCTGACAATGATTTTCACCATTGGCTATATAAAGCATGACCCAAAACTCCTTGAAAACTCTGTTGTGAAATAAGTAGGTTAAAAAGACAAAGTGTAAATAGTTCATGGGTTTTTCTGATTTGCTGCTATGACTCCCAGTTTTGCAAGATGCAGAGTACTGGTTTTGAATGCCCTCAACTCCCATAGGTTTCACTCATGCCGGACCAATCCCTAATTAGCAAAAGTCTCCCTTTAATCTAGCTCTGTCTTTTCTCCCAGAACACCACGAATAATAATGTATGCCTGCCAGCTGCACAGGAGAATTTCTGAAATTCAGAGAAACCTTTCTTCAGTGAAGTCAGACATGCTGGATAGTTAATGGGAGTTTTTTGGAGAGGGCCCGTGAACTACACACAGATGTCTTTAGTCCCTGACAATACCAGCACAACTAGATATCTCCAAATGCTATAGAGATCCGGGAGTCAAAGCATAGCCTGTCATATCATGTCTAGTTTATGTGGTTAATAGACAGTCTTTTAAAAAAGGAAAAGTCTCATACACGAACAATCAACTGTCAGTCCAAATGCGCTGGTATTTAACAGGGATTCCTAACACACACATCAGATGTTGGGAAAGTCTCGATAGGAAACATCTGAAATCTGCCTGATGCTTTTGCTGCAGAATGATTGTTTGTCAGAGTTTTGTTTCTTAAATAGAGATTTCCACACACCGTTCAAAAATGCTTGCAAGACCCTATTAAGACAGTTCCATGTATCTTCATTGATTAGTCAGTGTTTTCATAGTCATCCAAATTTCACCTTGATTTTGATAGAAGGAATTGGTTAGTGACTTTGAACACCCACCTTCAGTCTTGCATTTGACAAATCCCCTGCAAAATATCTATATGCTTCAACATTGGAATGACATGGTTTCATCCTTTATGTGTGTAAAAGCTAGTGTAACCCACTCCCTTTTCTCCCTGGACTACTTGGGAGCAGGTAACACTCACATTTGCACAGAGGCCTAAGTTTGATGACAAAGAGATCCTGAGTTTCCCGGTAGTGATGTTGGGATTGTGGGAATCCGCTACCCACTTGTCTGCTGCAGTCCCTTTGCTTTACAGGAAATTAAACTTGGCGGTGCCTCCACCTGGCTGGGTCTGGTATGCGCTCAGTAGCGTGCCTTGGGAGCCTCCAAGACTAAATCCATGTGGCTAAGAATAACCTGTGGGATGGGTCTAATCCAAACTTACTAAATTATATATATAATACTTTTATGGTGCTTAATTGCATGTAACAAACCTTTATTTAACAAAGAAACTTACCATAACAGGATGGAATTGAATATTACTACTAATTTAAATTCATAGGGGCAAGTAAATAAAACAGTGAGCAGACACAGAATACAGTTTAAAGGAAACTTAGCTAACTAGCATGTTCACAGCCCTTTTTCCAACTCAGAGGGCACACTTCCCAAAGTGCCGAACCCCAACCCCTTGCTTGCGTGGGCGCGCTTGGAGGGTCAGTGAAGGAGACAAGGCACATCTCTGCTGGTCCAGTGTATCCACTCAGAACCACGCTGAAGATCTGGAGTGAGCCTAACCAATGGTCTGTAGTCCTGGCCCTGGTTCAAAGGGACTGCCACACTGCTTCCCCTCAACCCCCGTAAGTCTCTCAGCAGACTCCCTTGCTTTAGAAGCCCTGCTCCAAATTGGAGGGTGGGGAGACAGACACTCACACCCCCACTGCAGATCCAGCTCAGTCAGCTCTAGGCTCAGACCCTGCTTTGGGCTGAGCAAGGTCACCAACCTCTGAAGCTCTCTGCTCGAGTGAGCCTCCAGCAGGCTGAGGAACCCCAGGAGCACTCCCAGCAGCTTCCAGATTCAGACGTGTCTCTCTCCCTCTGGGGAGACCCCTTTTATCCCCTCTGCTGCCGGGGGGAGCAGGCAGGGTCCCTCTCTTTTTCCCAAGGGACCATGGGAGTTGTAGTCCCTCAGTGGAAAACTTACAGCACATAGGAACTGCTTAAATGTTAACCTCCTACTTGAGTTCAGAGGCCCCTAAAGTACAGGGTGCCTACAACTGAACCGGGTGAAATATGTGTGACGTTTAGGCTCACTGGTGTATAGCAATCCTCAAGGGGAAAAAATACTTACTATCCAGAATTCTCAGGCAAAGACTTGATATTTTAACATGCATACCAAGTTGTCACTTCAGCACTTTGCTGACATGCAAACTATAAACTCACAGATGTTTACAGGCATTTCATTATTCTAGGACTGGGCTAATTTACACAAATATGAAGGAGGAGGAAGTGCTAAAGTTATGGTTCACTGAAGGGTTTTTAAGTCATGGAGGATTCTACCAGCTTAGTTAGTGACAACTCAGTCATGCAGGTTTATAAGCTGCCTGTTTCCCCATCCAAATGGCTAATTGAGTCTATCTTTGTCAAGCTGCTTCTTGGTTATGTTTGCTTGTTTGTATGCTGTGCTTCATTGTTTGTTGCTTTTTTATTTATTCACGGTACAGCCATAAATAGTGCAATTAGGGCTACTTAAAAGATTAGTATTGTCACCACAGGCATTGCATAGGAAAGTAGAATCTCCGTTACAATGCATTGTCTCTGACAGGTACCGTGGCAAAGCCAAATGCTGGAAGCAGCCTTTGTTGTAGATATATGTTTAGGGATGGAATAAACTTATAACCTCAGAGCTCATGAGTCGAACACCCCCCCCCGACTTCTGTTGAAAGCGAGGGGGAGGAGGGGGAAGATGCTGTTTATGTACCTCTGGAATGCTTTCTCTAGCTTTGTTGTTGAAGAAATAAATTGTTCCCACTTAAAAGTGTTCCATTCTGAAATGTTTCAATCCTCCGTGCGCTTTGCTGTCTCATAATAACTACCAAATTCTCTTGATTGCTTAGCAACCAATAGTTTGAAATCTTGTCACAGCCACAGGGCAGATATAACAAGCTTTATAGTTGCCACAAAATACCAAAGTGCTGTAACAGAAATTAACTAAAAATTGGTCTCTCAGCAATACTAAATAGTAGAATTTTGAGACAGCCATAAGCATTCTTCTCTGTTTTTCATTTATAATATTGCTAGGAGATTGAATTGAGCTTCCAGACAAGCCTCAGGCAGAAGAGATGAAAATGTTGAGTGCCAGTCATAAAATACATTTTTGTACATTTAAATTCTAGGTTGTGCAATGACTATTCAGTATACATGAACTCATAGTGTATCTATTTTTATTCTGTTAGATAGATAAATATTAAATATGTGAATGGGTTCCTATCCTCCACTTCGTTTTATGAACAGAAGGGTTCTTCAAAAACTATCAGAAAGAATGGCAGGGAGGCAAAATCACACATTATGATGTGGTTTTAACAATCCTGCTTAAAAAAAAAAAAAAAGCACAGATCTATATAGACTTTTAAGCAAATCCTTTTAAACCATGTCCTCCTCCTCCATCCCCTGCCTTTTTCTCTAATGGCTATCACTATGGAACATCAGAGTCTATGTAGCTAATAGCATATCAGTGGATTACCAAAAAAAGAAAAAAAGCACATACCGAATCTGCGAGTTATACACTAATCAGATAGTGTACATGTTGTTTTCTCCCCTTTGGTGTTTTTCTAGGCACAGCACAAGGGAAAGAGAAGCCATCTGCAGAGCTGATGAAAGTCGAAAATCCCTGTGACACAGAAAACATTTCCAGTAATGATGGTATGGTTCTTTGGTGTTTTAACAGCACACAAAAAGAAGCCTAGCATGGTGGCTAAATAGATGGAACTAGAGGAGATGCCAATCCAAGGCATATTTATATATATTTTAAACTGATTTTTATATATATTTTCCATTTAAATTAGTGAAATATAACTACTGCTACTAACTGAAATGAACCTTTTAATTCACTAATAGCATTCTAGCAAATCTACAAAAATGCTTATTTAACCCAAGTTTAATTTAGTGTGGTTCTCTGTTCCTTGCCAGTGGCTGGGCTGTGTAGATGCTTTGAGTCTTTACAGCCTTTGACCTAACGGGTTTGGGTCTTTTAGCTTTGGGCATGTAAATCCATAAGTTAGATCCAGAAGCCTGTATCTTTACTGTTCCCAGTGGCCCACTAAGTGCGTCAAATTACTCTTATACTGTTTTAATTCCTCGTAAAACTGGAATGTCATAGAAAATCACTTACAATTCTTTTGAATGCTGTTTAGTTTTCCTTTTAGTCTAGGGGCTTGTATGACACAGTTTGTCTAGTATGGCAGTCAGCTTCCATGGAAACAGGGCCTTATGTTAGAACCGCCTGTAACTTTGGCTTGACAAATTGGTTCGGCCTGGAGGTATTCACTCAGTATTCATAGGTGAATGTTTCACCTGAAGAAAATTCCTCACACCATTTTTGGATGACAGGTGATTACATAACTATCCTGAATTTTAATTTTGACCTTTGACTAAATTTTGTCTCCCTGTAGCTCAGAACGTCTTTCTACTGCTTCTTCAAATGTCTGTATACTTAAATCCCTTTGGAACCAGGTGCTATATCTCAGGAAAGTTACTGTTAGCAAAAGCAAATGATGGATGACAGTTGCTGTGGATAGTTTGGAGCATGACAGGCCCAACATGCCCTCTCAGATCTTAATGGAACTTTTTGTCATTGATTTGACTGACAGCAGAATTGGGCACTTTGTGCTTAATCTTGCAAAGCTTCTGAGCACCAGGACCATGCTCTAGCTAAGCAATGAGTAATTGGTAAACTATAAGTCCCATTGACATCGAACATGTACTTGATGCAGAGTCCCAATGCGCAGAACTTTGCAGGATCAAGCCCTATATTTATGTATGAGCATGTAGTTCTGTCCTAGCTCACTATAGCTTAATAAAAACGTAATGGTCCTTCAGTGGCTGAAGGTCAGTATAGCACCCGTGCTGCAACAGGAGGTGTTGTCCTGGCTGCATATAGAGGCTGCATACAAATGTACAGTTCATAATGAAGACTTGAATACTGGATTGTGCAGGAGCGAGTTTGCTAGCACAGGAATAGTAAAATGTGTAAGCTTTTGCTCTCATTTAAATAGTACACACGATTTTTCAGCTGTAGAGCCTATGATAAAAATCCCAAATCATGAAAATGTTAAAATACGTTCAGTTGCTTATCTCTGAAATGTCCCGGGCGGCATTCCACACATGAAAGGAAACTAAAATCTGGTGAAAGGATTTCCTGGCATTGCCAACCAATATGAGACCTAATCACATAGTAAATGCGTTTCATGCTTTAAAAGAACGCATTGGATTTAACTTCACACTGTATATAAAAAGGTGGGGTGAAGAATGCATGATGTCAGCAGGATCCTTTGTTTAATCTCCTTCTAATCTTGTAAATTATTCATCTACTGTGTGCTTCTTGTGGTCTTCAGGAAGGAGAAGACAAGGGCTCTTCTACACAAGTCAGGTTGTTGAAAAGAATTTGTGATAATGGAAGAAGTGCTGGCTTCTCCATAGCCTGCATTGCAACCAGAGTTATGTTACAGAAATGTTTTTCACAAACATATATACGATGAATTCAGCTACCCACAAAAATCACATGCTTCCTTCCCTTTTATCCATCTTCTCCATTTAGGTTGCAAGCTGCCACTCCTGGCTAGCTGACTAATAACAGATGGTTTCATTCCTTGTGAGAAGAGGCTCCACCCTGGGGGTATATTATCATAGCCAGTGGAGTTTGCTGTGCTTCAGTAGTGTGAGCTGTAGGCTTAGTTATTCTGAAACCTTCCCTCTCCTTTTACTGGGAATAGATTCACTTCTACAGACAAGGGTAAATCTTGTAATGTTGAGAGTCACAAAGAAGCCCAAGACTGGAGGGAGAAGTCTTAGTGACTCAGAGAAGTAACCCAAATCCACAAAAAATTTAAAGGGACAATTCTAGAAAAACTGTACATAGAAACATTGTATTTTATCTTTATTTCTTTTTGGAAAAAAATCCCCATCTGACTTAATGTTCATTCAGTTTATGTCCAACCCCACTGAAATTCTCATGCTGTCCAGTGATGCTGAGCCTCAGATTTACGGGATGGTCCTTCTGGCATGAAGAAGAAAAAGCCCTATCCCCTTAACCTATCCCCTCCATGACACTTGTAAGATTAAACAAATGATGAGTCCTGCACTTTCAAAGGCTAACAAATTTATTTATCACATGAGCTTTCATGAGCAGAATCCCACTTCATTAGACTCATGAAATACTTCATATGAATGTGAAAGCTTATGTGATAAATAATTTTGTTAGTCTTTAAAAGTGCCACAGGACTCTTGTGTGTTTGGCTGAACTGGACTAGTATGGCTATCCTTCTGGAGCTTGTCAGCTGTATGGTTATGTTACTATAATATGAACCATTGATTGTTCTAGAAAATCTCCAGCCTTGGGTTGAATCCTGGTCCTACTGAAGTCAATGTCAAAATTCCCATGACCATCAAGGGAACAGGAATAGCTGTCTTGCTGCTACATCGGGGTTCACTAGCACTGTATGAACAGACTTCAGTGAGGTTTACAGGTGCTTAGCACTTCTCAGGATTTGCCCTCACATTAGTATCTCCATCTCATCCTCTTTGTCTAGAGGACTGATAATTTCCCCTTCTGGTTGAGAACCACCATTTGAGATTTCTGCCTGAGAGTAGAACTGATTCATCCAATTTCTTGAACGGTGTTCTTGCAGCATTTTATTTTTCTCACCAGCGGTTGTTCTGTACCCCAAATGAGGTGCTGTGAAACTTACCAGTTATTCTACACTGTAATTCTTGAGCCCTTTTTGCAATCTTCAGTCCACTCTTTGAAGGATTGAAGACAGCTCTCATCAAAGCCTCCTGTGATGCTCCAAAACTGGCCTGAGAAGCTGCTGATAAATGTTTAGTGTATCTCCCCAACAGCAACCCCCAACACACAGTCCATCTGAGCAGGATTGCACCGTACACAGGCTGGTGTCTGGCTGCTTGTCACAGAAAAAAAAAATGAAGACAGGTTTACCAGTTTTTGATGCTTTGGTCTCATGTAGCTAAACATCCATTTAATTAAAAATGAAATTAATTACATTTCACAAGTAATTAGTCTGGAATATGAACTAGGTCATCGGTGTTCTTGGAAAAACAACCACATTTAATTGGCTGACATTCTGAGGGTTTGGAAAGTTGCTACTGCACATGTACAATGACTCTTTTCCTTAATGTTTTTTTTATTATTATGCATTCCATTTTTGCTATGCAAATACATTTTAAGAATAACCCACAACACAGAGCTAAACAGGTGGAACATCATTTTTGCGTAATCTAGAGTGGATACTTTTCCTATTACACATTCATTTGATACACCAAAGGAGTCATTGCCATGTCTGTTCTGAATATGCATGATGAATCATTCACAAATAACTCATAAAAATCCTACCAGGTGTATTGACATGATATTGAGCTAGAAGGAGATTCACATCCCATGGCATGGAAACAGCACATTATTTTTTTTTCCTATTTTGCACATATTTCAAAGCTTTCATTTGGATGCTGTGGTTGTCCCAGAGAGACTCCAACTATCAGAAATGGATGCATAAAAATGCCCATACCAAATACTTAGCATACCATAAAAATAAACCAGTCAGAACAAAGGTTCAGCGTATACCTTGAAATGATCCCATTTTATTTAGGTATAGCTAGGACTGCATGAACAAGTCTTATGTGTCATATATTATGTATCCTATGTTTTTGGCACCAAGACCTAGTCTACACTAGCCACACTTTTTGGTAGCAGTTGGTGGGTGGTATGTAAGGTATGTAAAATACCTTGCATATCTCCTAGCAACTTACTAACCAGCCCTTACACACTTTGCTAAGGTGACCAGAAATGCCATCAGGTCACCTTAGCGATACACCACTTATTGAGCTGGAGTTATTAGGGCAAACTCTGGAGCGACTGAGCGTGTCTACACAGACAGCTCAATCAAACCCAGAAAAGCAGGCTGGTGACAGTGATTTTGCTGCCATCAGTATCAACTAACCACAAGACACAGAGAGTAAGAAAGTGTGTCAGCCTTCTTTTGGAATTATACTTTGTTTCTTCGTATTTAATGGAAAGTATGAGATGCTTTTCATTATTGAATGTTATAGTAATGAAACCACAAAAAATGTGAGATCAGGATTTAATTGTGATATTATTTGAGATCAGTTCAAATTCTGAAGTTCAGGTCAGAATCCAGTTCTGAAACTTTCCCTGAAGTTTGAAACATTGCAAAATATGCAAAATTTCTGTCTGGTCTATTATAGAGGCTTTGTGAAAATTCATATCTGGACAGTAAATCTGGGGGTGGGAATCTAGATTTAGAGATTCTCTAGTAAGATTTAAGTGTATCTTATTACAGAACTGCTCATAATCATTTCATTGTTAATGTAGATTAAGAAGGTCTTATATAAGAGAAGGATTCAAAGACTTACAGCACAGAGTTATTATTCTATTCCCGTAAGGTAGGAGCTGCTGTTACTTGCCTTGATGAATTTGAGTGAAGTTTGACAACCTTATTGTTTTGTTTTCAGCTGAAATGAATAGTCAGGTTGAAAATATAGATGAACTTTCAGAAATGCAGTCAGAAGATTAACTAATAGGTAAGTTTCCTATGCCCAGTTTTTTACTGCAAGTATGGATAGCTGTGTGGGTTCCATTTGGAAAAAAGATCTGTTGTATTAAAGGGCCAAAGATGTTAACATGACCCAATCACTGTCTAACATTGAACTGTCTTAAACAAGGTCTGGGATTTGGAATATGGAGACTTCAGCCTTCTGAGCTCAATGGCAAATACACCATTAAAAATCCTTAAAACCTCTAACTAAAGATACAAAAGAGAAGAAAATCAGTTAAAGCATTTGAAACGTAAAGTGTTAAGAACAGCTTTAATTTTAACAAGATTTCTTGTTTCGTCTCCCTGTAACTGGAGAGAGTTTTTAGAAGAAATTCTCACAGTCCTTAGATGGTATCAAAGATTTCTATTGGAGAAGAGACATGATGTTCATTGAGATGAGCTGCTGCTGTTAAAGTCCAATTGTAGGTCTTCCCAGGGGGTATTTGGGAATTCAGCTAAAGCTGGTAAGGATGATGCTGTCATCTGTTTCCAACTTTCTGGCCCAGTCTGGTCAGGACATCCCTCAGGATTCAGATGAAGAAGGGCCAGCACACTACCCAGTAGGGTGGCAGCCATGACATTAAACCTTGTTCCCACAGCTTCCATCTGTTTTCTTTTTCATATTATCCTCACAAAGTCTCTTCCTTTCAGGACCAAAAAGGAACTAGTGAGTAAAACAATCCTTACTCTTATTAGTTTGTCCACCAATTAGGCTAATATTAGACACTCCCATTTTGGTTAATTTATTTCCACTTCTAAATTCTTTGTTTTTACCAAGAATTATTTTAGAATAGTGTCTTGACCATATGATTACATCCTTTCCTTTAAACTAATTTAGTTTTTCTGTCTTCTTTTGTACCTTTTACCATTGGCACTTATTATAATAGGTTATTATGATGTGTTATGAACTTTTCCACATTTTTACAACTAAGATTACAGTTTGGTAAATTATTAGGCCCAACTGTTACATCAGATGTAATTACTATAATTAGAATTGGGGTGATCAGATGTCCTGATATTAGGGTCTTTGTCTTATATAGACAATGATTACCTTCCCGCTCCTGTGATGAAAAAAAGGTGTCCTGATTTTCCACACTTGCTATTTGGTCACATCAACTAAAATATACAGAATTGGAATTAAAAAACAGGACATCCAGGAAAAATATTAATTATGTGATATTAATTGTTGCAAATAATATACCAGCATTCTGCAATTGAAATGTATTTAGAATGTGTGTGGTCTTAGATCAGCATAAGCCTGAAAGCAAGAATATTAGCAATGGTAGAATAATGCGGTGAATGGGTTTTTTGTCATTGCTTGGAAAATTAAAAGCAATTTATACTGGTTAGACTTATGTTCAGTTCTCTGACATCTGTATTCTGGGAACAACAGGTTTGTGTCATGAGGCTTTTATGACCTTGGCTTTACAGTGCCTAGCATCACTTCTAACTAGACTGTTGTAAAACAAGACTGAAGCCAGTGAGCTGCCTTTAAAGTTTTACTGCTTTGTATACTGAACAATTGTGCCAAGGCAAGAGTGCACAATTGTTATTGCATCAGAAATAGGAAAGAACAGTTATGCTCATAGACAACAAAAAGTCTACCTCCTCGATTAAAAATGAGTAATCTGCTAGAGATGCAAAAGTCCATGGCACAACCCAGTTACAAAAGCAAATGTCCCTGCTGAAAATATGCAGTTTCAAAGCATTAATACACACCTCTGCCCCTGCGTAGGGCTATTATAAGATGCCAATATCATATACACCAAGATGTGTTATTTATGCTTGTAATGGGATTTCATGTAGCTCAGGACCAAATATAGAAGCTTTACAGTGGCAGTTCTGTCACAGAGATTTAAAAAGCAAGGTCTTATTACTGTGTATACCTTCTTTGTCCTTGTCAGTATATTGACAATTTGCTGCCATGCTGCAGGAGGAGAAAAAGAGAAATATGGCTGATAGGGTCCCCATTAAAAACTAGTGGGAAAAAAAACCTACTTGTACAATCAAAGTATTACTTTTGCAGTTCTTCCTTTCTTTTTCACCCTTTATTAGTTTCTGATTATGCAGTTTGCTAAAATGCTTATTACTTAAAAATAGATTAAAAGGTTAATACTGTCTTTAATTTAAAAAATTTATTAACCGCTATAACTGCTTTCAAATAAATTGAAAGGAATTTGTCACGCATTGTTTTCTTGCCAAAATTAGCACCTGAATATGTTTTGGGATGAGATTATTTAAACTCTGTTCTATGAAGGTGAATCTTGCATTAATAATAATACAGCATTTAGCCCTCAACTAATTAATCTTCTCAATACTGCAGTACTACCTCCCTTTTGCACAAAAGGAAATTGAGCCAGGGGGTGAAGTGACTTGTCCACTGTCTGTGGTATTTTAATGACAGATCCAGGATTAGAGCTAAGGCATGAATTACTCTCAGCTGTCTGCTCAGTCCCTCAGACCACACGGTTTCTCTGCTTTAATTACAAGCAGCCAGGTCCACACAGAGAAAAGTGATCAACTTGTTAAACGTTAAAGGGGCTAAACTGTCTAAGATCTTTAGGACCAAGCAGATATCTTTGGCACAATGATTCACTGTTATTTCAAGACTGTTCTATAAACCGTTCCAAAAATGAAAATAAAAAATCCCTAAGAAATAATTGCTGATTATTAAGTCCCTGATGTGAAGAAACATTATTCAGCATTGTATTTAGAAAACCTGAAAGCTATCCCGTAAGAACTTCTTGGGGGGGCGGGGGGGAATTCTGTGGCCTGTTCTATATGGGATGACAGACGAAATGAGCACAAGGTTTCCTTCTAGCTGTGGAAACGATGGAATTTTTTTATTGATAATCACTGTTGCCCACTAATACCAGCACTTGGCCCCATTAATCATGGGTACCTGTGCGTACAGGAGTACTTAGGAGTACAGCCATTATATCTCCATGGCTGGTTCCTGCCTACGTTGTCACCACTGGTGCCAAAATCACAGCTTCTTTGTGCCCTTTTATTTTAGTTCTGCTTGGGGTTGTTATCACATTTCTGTGGCACTGGCACAGGGAATTAATGCAGCAGTGTTTGCAGTGTCAGCTGGGGAATTTGTGCAGAAAAACAACTATTTTTAAAAGGAATGTAAACCACTACTTATGTTTGCAAATCTATGGCCTATGAACCAGGGAAAGGAGGTCAGAGAGGTCCTGGCTTTGTGGCTGAAGAGTGTGCACCTGTGTAGTCATTTGTGGTTCACTGTAACATTGATGGACACAGGATGAGAAAGGAGGAGGCTGTGTCCCTGTGGGTCATGGCTTTTGTAGGACGGAGAAAAAGAAAGCTGCTGTTGCTCCTTACCTGGTTGCTTTCAGTGCTGTGGAGGTAACTTTGACTCTCTAGTGGGATAAATGTGGAAGGACAGGAAGAGGCCCTCCTTTCTCTCCTGTGATTTGGAAGAGATACAAGAGGAATTGCTAAACTGAATCAGACCAGTAATTCAACGAGTCTAACATCTTCTGAGTTATCTACCTAGCAGAGGGCACCGAAAGTGGTTCATATACCAATGTTGTAGACAAAGGACAAAGGATGGCTTGCAAGTGTGATTTAGTAAATAGTTCGTAGAGCAGTAGCACATATTGAACTTGTTAAATATGTCTGAGAGGGGATAAGGCCCTGCCTGCCAATGTGTATATAAAATACTGCCCACTCATGTGATGCTATGGAAATAATAGTGTCTTATTTCATGACTGTCACATGCCTTCCATGTTTTGCTTGGATCCAAAGGGGTAGCCAGGTTAGTCTAGTTCAGCAAAACAAACGAGGAGTCCTGTGGCACTAACAGATTTATTTATCGGATGAGCTTTTGTGGGAGAAAATCCCACTTTGGAAACAGAGACATTAGGAAAATGTATTAAAAAGACCCAACTAGCCATTTGGGTCCCTGAAAGCTTTTGATTTTGATTTGATGAACTGTATCGTTTTCTTTTCTCTCCCTATCACAGAGGAACAATACGAGAGAAGAGAACAATAGGGTGAAACGTGAATGGCAGTCATTAGCATTGTATGGTATCATTCCAACTATCCGAAGAAAGAGCATCAGAAGGTGCCCCCAAGGGATGGGAGGGGCAAGGAAATAAGGGAAAATGAATCTTTGTTTTAATTCCTCCTAATTTTCAATTGCATTTTGTTCTGTAAACCTGTTTAAAGAAAAAGCTTTCCCTCTTTGGTTGTAATGTCCCACTTCAACCTTTTACACTGTCCTGGCAATTACAGCAACTTCTTGGGCCTGTGTAATATTGGCAACCATCCGAACAACTGGTGGGAATGGAATTTTTTTGTATTTTCTAGGATAAATTTGGGGATTTGTCTCAGGATGTGGACTGCCACGAAGCATCGTAAACCATAGAAAACTGTGAATCTTAGGAATTTGAAGAACCACTGTTCTAAACTCTCACTATCTTGATAGTGAAGTTATTGCACAGCACTCACTTTCAGCAACATTGCTGACTGCAAGTGCCAGTACAAAATATTTAGAGCTTTGAAAGCCCTGAAACGCACCACTAGGGAGATAGTAAAAGAGCTAAAAGGAGTGCTTTTTAGTGCATGGTAGAATCCAACCTATGCTTAACTCAGTAAGCTTGGAAATCTGGATGCTTCAGGACGTCATGTTGCTCTCTCTGTTGCTTGCAGGGAGAATGGAGATAACCGTTGCCCATTGCTGATCTCTAAATCTCAGATATGATTAGCATATGCTTTTCATTGTCTCTGCTCGGAGCACAGCATGTCATACTAAGTAATGCCATATGACCTAATGCAGTTAGTGCATAGATTCTGTTCTCTTCTAGTGAATCTGCACTTCTAAAATAAAAAATTATTTTAAGTGGCCACTTAAACTACTATGGACAAGTAATATTTTGCACAGCCTGTGAGTAAGGGAGGATAATAGGCATTCTGCATCCAGCTCATCTTTAAATATAGTTTATGGCTTTAATGACTTCACTGTAGCTTGTGTGAGCCCCTCGTTATATTTTCTACTGCATATGCATGATTTTTAAAAATGCAATTAACAGTTATTTGGTTAAGAATGTTCCACCATATGTCATTTGTTCTGCTAGCAAGTGCTTCTCCCAGATAAAAAAGAGGGCTTATATAATTTTTTTTCAATGATACTGGAAATTAAATCGATGTACAAGACTCAACACACAGCACATGTCCTGGGTTAGATGTTCTGGAAAATACAACTGTGCTAAAAACAATTAAGAGGTTTTTGTTGTTGTTGTTGTTGTTTTAAATATTCCCAGGATTCTGATTTTGCTAAAATATGTACACTCTCCTCACCCCCAATCCTGAAATTATTACTGACTAGCTTGCAAAAGAAAGTGAAAGGAGACTGAAATATGTTGGATTATTCTGATCAGTAGATTTATGAAAAATTCACATTGATATAACTGCGAGCCCTAAATGTATTTAAACAGTTTGACAGCTGCTGCCATTTGCAGGTTGCTTAGAAATAATGATGGGACAAACAGTGACAAGAAAGTAAAACAAGACCCCAGCTTTGTCTACAGGATCATGGCCACTAGCAGAGCCTGACCACTTTCAATAAGCCACTTTTATGTTTGCTGCTTGATGAATGGGGGGACGTTGTCTGCACTTGTTTCCTGTGGCATGGTTAGAGAATACAGGGAGGGCCTTCCAAGGCTTTTGGATTTCTGTTTTGAGCCTTGTAGATATTTAACTTTGATCATGATCTGCTTTGAAAGAAACTAGGTTTCAGATATAATTAATCCTGTTAGTTACTGTTAAAGCAGTCCCAGGGTCCTAATATACTTGCTGTAGTGGGTCAGAATGCGTTCTGGACACCCCTTCCTCTGTCCTTAGAAACTTTTGTTCCTCTTCCCTTTCCCATTCCTGTTAGCTTGACAGACTGTATCTTCAGGCCCCCGCAAGGAACCCATCCCTAAATGTTATTTTCCTGCTGTCTCTACATTTGTTTCTGGCTGATTCCAATTGTTGCAGTCAAAGGACTAACAGATTGTGTATCTGCATGATGCACATACAGTATGTTTCATTATCAAATGATTTCTCTTTAAATAGCCTGTCATAATAGAACTGATAATGTCTCTGAGGAAAAAGATAAATGTTTTAGGTAACAGTAATGTTAATCCTCTGTTTGTGTGTTCTCTTGAAAAAGACACGGATTTAAGGGCCCCCTTTGTCTGGCAGAGCTAGGCAAACTTCTCCATAAAGCATTTGGAAAGTCAGTTGGTGTGAGCTTTCTAATTCATTATGGAAAACTGGGGGCCAGATCTTTAGCTAATGTAAATTGACACAACTCCATTGTCTTTGGCTGAGGTACATGGATCTGGTCCTATGTATTTAATTCTGAAGTTGTGTAAAGATGCTGCTAGTCATGTATCCTATGCCCTTCAGGCATTAGTGAGATTCAAGTTCAACAAAGAGCAGGCAACAAAGATCACCATGAGAGACTGACTAAAGAGGTGCGTTTAAAAAATACAGAGAGACAAGACAATCTTTTAACTTCTTATCAATACTGGCTGATATTAAAAATAATTCATTACAAAAATCCTTCAGGTTAGAGGCTCTCCTTATAATCCTAGACAGTAATTTTATTGCCATCCTCGTTTAACCTTGGTTCTCTTTAACTCCAGTGAGTCTTTGAAGCTGTGCAACTTTAGCCTGAGGACTCTACAGCAAGTGTGAAGCACAGGCAGGAAGTTTAGAGTAAGAAAATGTATGAGTTGATTAAATCTTAACAGTCCAATTTTCAGTCGTGACTGTGTGGCTTTGGTTTTCTTCTTCCTTTTTTTTTTTTTTTTTTTTTTGATGTGGCTTTGAGGTTGCGTTTGTTTAGGATTTTTTAATTAAAAACTAAATAAAATGATGTACGCACATTTAGGCAATATGATTCTGAGTTTACTGGACCAGTGCAGGCTGAATGCAGCCACTATTGATTTTGCTAGAGCTACAGAAGTAGAGTAGGCTCTGTAGAAGAACAAATATCAGAACTGGATTAATGCCACTATAACGTGGGTTTTGGTTAACAGCTAGAATTTTATCACAGTATGTGCTGTGTAGAAAATAGAGCCCTAAATTAGTGGTGTTTGCATATAAAGTATCAGAATATGTTTCAATGTTCCAATTAAAAAAAGTGCTCATTCTACAATTAGGAGCAACAATCTATTGTTCCTCCGGCAAGTGATTGCACTGAAGATAGACGTTTTTCCTTTCATACAAGCTTACAAAGGAGATGTCTGAGACACTGTCTGTAATATTGGGTCACATATTATTCACTACAGCTAATTGTAAATCTTTCTCTGACGCACTGAAAAGCCTCTTTGTGAATTAACACTGTTCTGCTTTATGCATTTGATTAAAAAGATATTTCTCTATATGCAGTGCATGTCTGCTTTGCTTTTAAAATTACAAAATTAGCAAAATATGTTGGATCTATTTTCTTGGGGAACAGGGGTTTTTATCATATGATTCATCAAGGATTTGCCTTACCCTGACATTTGTGATATAAAGGAAAGTCAGAAAAATGTAATTTTCTTGATCAAAAATATGTTTTTACTTAAATGCAAATACATGTAGTCTGTTGCGTGCAAAATACGTGGTATAATGGCTAAATAGGTTAACACATGCCTCTTTTGTTAAACTGAGATTTAAATGCTGAATTTGCTTATGAATCTGTTATTTTTTCTTTTGTCTGTGCCATACATCAGAAAATTTAAACTAATGATGCCTTCATACTACAATGTTTGTTAAAGCAAAATATTAATAAAACTTGTTCTGAGGACAAGATTGCATTACTTGTGGTTTTCTAACTTTCCTGATTAGACAACAGTCAATTTTGTGGTTAATCATGTTTGAGTCTGGTTGTAAGTGTGCACTTCGGATTCCTCATTTAAATGTGTCTCTAAATCTGCTAGTTATGTCTTGATAGAAACTGATGAATCTGAAAGACCTTTTTTTGGGGGGGAAGACAATAATTGACAGTGGAATGAACGAAGGTTTCCATCTTAAAAGAGAAAAGGTTAAAGTCACATTACTATAATATATACTATATTTTATATATATATAATATATAATAATACTATAAATATACTATATGATAAAAATCCTGGCAAATATACTGATCCTAGTTCTGTGTCACTCAGCTCCATATGTAGTTGTTTATGTCAATTCAGAGTGATTGCCAACTGGAAACAAATACTGCAAAATCATAATGGTAGCATTTCACACCCATTTTGCTTAAGTGTAGATGTCAGTGCAAGGTACAGAGCAAGGTACAGAGTAATGGTGAAACAGGCCATGTGTGCGTCTGCCTGTACAAGATTTTAATAATTGACTAGTGATTTTATAGGCCTGATTTTGAGATCATAACGGTTAACATTTCTTAAAATCAGATCACTCTAAGGTGTCTGAAGTTGGGCACCAAAATCAATACTCAGGTGGATAGAAGAAAATGGAAAGCAAGCAATTACTCTATAATGTGATGTCTTTTATTGGCCTGCTTGGCACTTTCATGTATTCTTTATGCCACATATTTTACAGAAAAGAATGACCATAGAAATATTTATGAAGTTATTGTTCTTGGGACTTTATTTTCTGGACCTGTAATCATTGGCTGAGTAACAATTAGATGAAATATAGTTTGCCAAAATGTACTTTTCAGTGCATAAAGATGTTGTTTCTGTGTCATTTATCTCAGGAGCATCAAAATCTAGACAGAAGTACCATTATTATGAAGCTGGAAATGCTACCTTTCCAGTTATATAAATGAAACATTCTTCTGAAGTCATATTATTGAAAAAAAGAAAATGGACTTTAAATCCATCATTCATGTGGTACAAAAATAGCATTTATCCTGAAAGTTTGGCCAATATAGTGTTGGGAAAGAAGCTCAGTTTTTGGAAAAATAAGAAGGAAACATTCTTCTAGCAAGGTATGATTATTATTAATGGCAGAGATTTGAAACTGCTTAGATGTTCAGAATCTTACATGGTTTTCCAATGGAGATGAATTGCTAGGCAGAGACCAGCTGAGACAGGGAAACACATGTGCTAGAACAAACAAAAAATGTGGCACTTAAAGACTAACAAATATATCTATTGCATGAGCTTTCATGGGAGAAAATACCAGTTCATCAGATGCTTTGAAGAAGTGGGATTTTCTCCCACAAAAGCTCATGCGGTAAATATATTTGTTAGTCTTTAAGAGCCACAGGACTCCTTGTTTGTTTTACCGAACTAGACTAACATGGCTGCCCCTTTGGATCGTGGCAACATATGATAAGTGGCCTTTATGGTGAATCTGCACTCTCTCCAAGATATCATGTTCCATTTGAACTATCAGCTACACTTTATCGTACCGGTAAGTAGGTGATCACAATTAATTTCTGTGGAATTCACTGATGAAATGTTAATTGTAATGAACTCCTCTAGGGGGAAAAGCCCCTGTTAAAATGCAGCTGATTGAGGAACTACAAAACTCAGCTTAGGGCAGAAGAGATGTATTTAATGGGTGTCCTCCAAATGGGTGTAGACATGTGACCACTATACATGGTCACTGCTGACTTTCATTGGAAATTTTGTGTGCCTGAAAAGTCAGATGTGTCTGCTGTTTCTGTGGCGCAAAGTTGAAGAATTTAATGAATTAATTTAATACAAAGCCGAATGACTTCAAAAAGAGAGACCATGGATAGGATGCCCACCTGAGACCTGGGAGAATGCTGTTCAAATTTCATCTTATCAAGGGTGGGTATTGACTTGAGGTCTCCTACATACTGGATGAGCTCGCTAATTACTTTGTGGCATTAGCTCAGCTAAGAGCACACCTAGCTGATCAGACCATCCATGGAAGACAGTTGGGTCAAACCCTATCTTCACATGATTTGAGTATTGCATTGGGGCATAGTTGGGAGAGAGGCACCCAGAAGCATATGTATGACCATAGTGTATGTGCCCTTAGGCAGAAACTTAGGTATGTAGAGAACTTTTACATTGAAAGTTCAGGCACTGAATAAATTTAGGTGCTACAGGTTTAGGCAGCAGTTGATTGAACCCCTAAATGTAGGGTATAGGTGCCTAAAGCTCTTTCTATGGCTCAGGCTTTCTAATCAGTTTGCCTTATGTCTTCTTTGTAACATTACAAGTTGCATCCATTCACAAACCTGGATATACAGTTATATTTTGAAGGAATATTTTTTTTTAACTGGGCCAGGGGATTTATACCATTGTAGGTACTGCAATGGCCATCAGTAAAGAAGACTGAGGAAGAGCTGGAAGAACTGTAGGGGCTTTTCAGAATCCTTATGGTAATTCTTGATTCAGGGTAAGGATACCTTCCACCATCTATCACGAGGTTTCTGTCATGTAGCAGATGGCATGGAACATGAGGCGGGCATGATGGAAAGTTACTGATAAATGTAGGTGTTACATGCTTGCTTCAGTATGCCCATATCATTTAGAAATGATGTCACAGAAAAGATGGGATTACTGCTACATAATAATTGTTTTACTTTAGTGATTTCTTTGTTTAATCGATGAGACTTCTGAACTGTTCCCATCACCCACTTCGTTCCTGCACAGAACTAGGTACATTTTCAATGTACTATGGTGCGTGAGAAAAGCAAGCCCTGGATTTAGGCCCTGATCAAGCAAGGTGGCCGACTGCAATGAAAGTTGAAGGCACTCAACCCCTCATCAAATCAGGGGCTTGTAACAAAGATACTGCCATTTCAGCCATGGAAATGTATTATGAATGCCTCTAAAACCAAAAGCGGATGACTTCAATAGTTAAAGAAGAATAGAATTAATGCTGTTTATCTTGAGAAACCAAGTCAAGGGAAAAAATACCAGAATTTAAATTTAAAGGCATTGTAGAAATATATGTAGTGTCTCCCCTAGCATTTGTTTTTGCATTTCTTAATGATCTATTGCCCTACATGCTGGCAGTCAACCAGATGTTCTACATGCGCTTTCCCTTTCATCACTTTCACATGTTTCTATGCTTTTGGCTCTTGAAACTTTTTGAGTTTTGGCTTTATTTTGAAGGGCTTTTTTTAATTGTCCTGTTAAAAATGATGTGACGGATAAAACTGCTGAGAAAATCAATCCACAGCATTTAACACCAGCTCCTTTTTAAAATACAACAAGGTTTCTTTGCTGTTTGGAAAAAAAGACACTATTCCTAGAGAGAAAAATTAATCTTCCATGAGTAACTACCATTGAAATTAAAATACTAAAACAAAGTGCGACATAGAAGATGGATTTGACTGCACACAAATCAGCCTTTTCAATCATGCACAAAAAAGGCTTTGTTTTGCAATAAAATAGTTATGATGGCATTGTGGGGGATGGGGACAAAGAGGAAGAAAGGGGAAGGTTGGGTAGACACATTTAGTGCTGTGATATTCCATTACTTCTCTAGCCTTGCAGCACAGCTGGGATTGTAGAAAGACATGAGAACCGTGATTGGTTTGATTCATAAGGTAGCTTCTGCTTATTATATACCTAAACCCTTTTTCTGTTTGTTTTTTCTTTTTTTCAATTAAAAATTAGGGGTTTGTTTTTCCCTTTATTTCCCGTGGCTAATAAAACGCAGGATCCTATTTCTAGGCAAATATCACAATATCCCAAACAAATACCCTCTCAATTAGCAAGCAGAGTCTAATAATAGTAGGCACTGCTCATGCTTAACCTGCCACTAGCTAGTTCAGCCTCCTCCTCCCAGTATGAAAAGCGTCCACCATCTAGCTACAGGTCTGTGGAATGGTCTTTTTTATGGTCCCCAATGTGTAGCTCGTGCTTGCATTACTTTGTGGTCCTTCTTCCTTATATACTGAAACCCCTCAGTTTTACAACCATCTTGCAGTTATTTGTATTTATTACCTTAGTGTATATGAGCTCTGGTGATGGACCAGGACCCTATTGTGCTATGCATTATGCAAACACAGAACAAAAAGACTGTCCCTTCCTTCAAATTAAAGCTGGCTGGGGATTTTAACGTTTGTCAGCAAATCCCAATTCAGCACAATCAAACCTTTTTGGCTATGTCCACATGTACAGGCTTAAATCGATTTAAGTTAAATCAAATTAAGCTAATTCAAAAATAAAAGCATTAAATTGATTCAACTTGGGAAGGGGCGGGGGATTCAGGGTGCTTGGAGAGCTCAGCCCCTGCCATGGGGCCAGCAGCAAGAGAACCAGGGTGCCCCACGAGCTCTGCCCCTGCCACTCAGCCAGCAGCAGGGGTACCAGGGCGTCCCACCAGCTCAGGCCCTGCCGCTGCAGGGGCTTCCGGGCACCCGAGGAGCTCAGCCCCCACCACCCTGCAATGCCCTCTGCACCCCCCCCAGCCAGGGTGCTGATGGGGTGTGGGGGAGGCCTTCCCTCCAGGGTGCTGTGCACCCTGGGAGGAAGGTCAAACCACTGAATTGAAATAGGTCTGTTTTGAGATAACATGACCAAATGGCGTTATTTTGAAACAGCCCTTTCAAGTCAAGGGCTATTTTCATTTCCTACAAGATTTTGTTTTTTTCAATTTCAGGTCTGTTGATTTGAAATGACGAGCTCCGTCATTGCGAAATAACAGAACACTGTGAGGATATAACTTTTTTTAAAGTGAAACAACAACGGTTGTTTCACTTTAAAAACAATGTGTGGACATAGCCTTTGTGGAATAATCTCTGTACTGACAGAATTTTCATCTGGAAGCTTTCTTGCCTCCAGGGTGGACGTTCTGGTCAAAACCAGAAAGAAGGACTGAAGAGCAGAGCGTGCACATCCCCCTCCATACAGTTCCTCTGGTTTTTGAATAGTTAAGTATGTGTACAAAGTGCAGTGGTTTGAAACCTCACAGATCCAATCTCTTGCCTGGAGGGTAGGGCACTCAATGATTCAGACAGAGCAGGGATATCATGAAATGTGGGTGTCCCACAGCTAGCCAGTAATAGGGTCTCTCACTAAAGGTCCATTATTTTGGTCCAGTGTGAAGTGAAAGCAAATGTTGCAACTTCGGGATTTTTTTCAAAAAACAGAGTGCTTGTTTGCCACAGCCCTGCATGCTGTCTCTTTGCTCCCCTTTCACACTTTTGGTGTGTCACAAAAATTATAATTATGATCTGTATTTCCAGCAACATTTTAACCATTAAGGGACAAGGGTGGTGTATAGGTTGTACCAAGTGAGGGGGTGGTCCTTGGAAGCCCTCGGTTGCTCAGAGATACTGATGTCCAAATGTGCTCTTTTTGCCTCGTAATGTTTGCATACTTCTTGATTAGGCTTAGCAAGCACATGCAAGGTGTCTGAACATGTGCATTAGGGAATAGAGGCCTTTCCCTGCCCTTTGACCTCAGTGTTAATGTACGTTTCATTTGCTCTAAAACATGGAATCAGATCCTGAGGAGGACACATTTCAGCGACTATAGAGAGTCCATCAAAATGTGTTTGTCAGTTTCCATGCACCTCCTTCACATTGCTCCAGCCCCCAAGAGAACCCACACGTGTCAAAAAATGTGTTTTATTTTAACAAGAGCTTAACCTGGGGCTAGAGCTCACTTTGATGGACCCCTGTATCTGTCAAATATGGACCCATGCATTGGTTTACTGAGGTTCATACAGCGGACAAGCACTTTTTGATGAAGGGTATATTTTGACATTACTGCACTCCTCAGGGACAGAATTGTCTCCCTTGCCCTTCCCAGATACTAATTTATGGCCAGCCTACATGATAGATAACAGTGTTGTGGGTGTAGTGCAGGAATGGGCAGATCATATGTAGTGGTTGATGTCATGCACGTGTGCCCTCGTCTGGCTGGACTCAGAAATGTTCCACCATATATCAGGTAGAAATCTACTTAAGTCATGGAGAAATTGGACAATTTTACAGGTGCTCATGGCATAAATAGAAAAAGTTCACCAATGTGTACATGCGATTTATATACATCACATATTGTGCTGCACTGCTGTTACATTTGACTTTTGCCCTGGATGAGGGATATTTTTATATACACCTATCTCAGCATAACGTAACACTATACAAAAGCCCAGATTTCATGCGGGAGACCAGATTTTGTGATCTGTGATGTATTTTGCACATCCATGAAGTTGGCAGAGCCCTGCTCATAGGTTTTACATGGTGCAGCAATTAGCCAGTCGCACCTGGCCTGTGCTAGCTGTGTCAGTTTCAGGGGCTTGGGCTGCGGGGGCTACTTAATTACAGGCTGCCGCTGGAGGCTGGGCTTTAGGATCCTGTGGGGTTGGAGAGGCCTAGAACACAGGCTGAAGCCCAAACCTGGAAGTCCACATTGTCAGGGGCCGATTATCACATGAGCCTATAGGGCCTATGCCCATGTGGGGGGGGGTTCACCTGGCTCCAACCCCCAGCTCACCCCTGAACTGTCTAGGAAAGCAGGCATGTGTCATCCTGCTCCCGGGGCAGGGCTACCTGGTATGATGTACAGCCTCTGGCGCAGCCTTCCAGGGCCCATGGCTATGGACGGCCGGCCCGGAAGCCGCATCATGTGCCAGTCTGCCTCCCACCACTCGGGGGGGAGGGCAGACTGGCTGGAATGGGGGGGGGTCCAAGTTTCTAGGTGGGGGGGAGGGCCCAAAGACCCCTTAATCTTCTTCTGTACTGCAATTAAACAGCCATGCAGTGTGAATCCTGCAAGCCAGAGTCTGCTGGCATGGGTTTTTAATGCAGCGTGCCTCTAGCCATACTTTCTTGGGGCCATAGTGTTTTGGAATGAGAGGGATTGAGTCCTGTTTCCACTGCACCTGGGAAGTCTTCAGTGGTCATGGCGTGCAGCCTAGCAAAACCTGTGAAATTCTATATGGATACGGGTTTGTTACAATATCTAAATAGAACTAACCTAGGCGAGTTTATTTAGTAATCCCTGTCATGTCTCTTGCATTATTTTCACTGCGGTAGAGGGGTACTTATCTTGAATAAAGTAAAAACATAAAGCTTTTATAAATTTCAACTCTAGTTCAGTATGACTTCATAAGGAACACTTGGGGCTATGATAGGTATATATCCCATATGCTTTAAAAAAAAATCCTCACATTACTGAGCCTTTTCTGAACTCTAGAAAGTTAATTATATTATACAGTAACTGTGTCAGCTGCTGATCTAACTGGAATTTCTTGTACCAAAAGCAGCTTTGCACTCCTCCATTCATCACAATCGCTCTGAAGTGTGTTATAGGACAGAGTCCCATAGCCATGCCTTCTAACTAGGTGCTAGCTCACCGCCCCACTTCTTGCCAAGATCACCGACATGAGTGTCATCTGAAGAGTTCAGAGTCCTTCTCACATTATTTAACTGTGAAAGCTAAAACTAGCAGAATGCCAAAAGGTGTTTTCCCTGGGGCGGGGGGGGGGATTCTTTTTTTGGTCTAAATGTTGCAGGCCGTTGACTAAAACCCCAGAACACACACATATGCACAAAATAAATAAATAAAACTCTGTTTTCAGCAAATGACAAGTGAAAGATTTCAATTGAAAATATTGGGCGGGACTAGTTGCCAGATGGTGATTAGCATTTTCAGTTTATCTACAAAAGCCCACTTTTTTCCCCCATGAAAATGAAAGGTGTGGATTGATTGGTTGGTTGGTGGGTGTGTGGGTAGGAGTGTTGGTATGGGTGTGTCACCGAAAAAAAAAAGTCCATTTGGGGGAGAAAAGGCAGTTTCCATCAATACCAATGTTACAGACGATTCTTTGTTGATTCTACCTTAAAGTTGCCTCCATTTCATGTGGGCTTTCTTATTGGTATATGGACTTAATCCTGCAAGGCTTGCATGACTCACGCAGTAGTTTTGGAATGCCTCACAGTGAAAAAAGCTATATACAGTTAAGCCCGATGTTACTTGTGTCTAACGATTAAAGGATACAATGCAAACTAAGACAGAACTGTGTAGATTAGTGAGCAGGTAGTACCTGAAAAGGGAAAAGAATTCTGTAAATATTCCAAGAGTAATATAATGTAGATGGCTAGATTCATCTAAAAGGACTCCAGATTGTTTTGCAATTTCAGTGGCTATAGAAACAGGACAGTTGGTTCTTTACATAAAAATGTGTAGAAAGAACACTTAGTGGCTGTGTTTTAACTTCCTCCTCAAAATCTGTTCATGAAGCATTTGCACGAATCAGCAGCAAAATCTAAAACTGATATTTGTTCACATGACATGGTCCAGCTGGAAGTGGGGTGGTGGAGAGCAGGCAGAAGAAGTAAAAGCAGCTACGCTTCATTCAGTGGTGCCGTCTGGTTCAGAGCTGCAAAGAGCTAGTACATGGTGCATTGGTAAGCACTGAACCTACAGGCGCTTCCTGACGCCTTGTACCAAGTTATGAACCAGCCAGGTGGAAGACGTCTTGGGCCCAGCTCCTCCAGTACAAATGTGAATGGAGCTAATGAATTCAAACAGGCTCAGTGAGCATGTAATGTGCCATTCAGCTGGGCGTGGAGAAGCTTACGGACGGTTCCATCAGGAGGGACGTTCATCAAAATAGCTCAGTCAAAGTGTGCTCTGTGCTCAACGAGTGGGACTTACAGATGCCAAATCACATTGTAAATTCCTATACCTGCCGCCTCAGTTTTCAAATGCTGTAATACGTGCTTTGAGCTAATACTGTGTACTTGCATTGATGATAAGGCCACACAGCATATGCTAAATGTGTCTGTGGCAGTAGCTGTTGTGTTATGTGACCTTTGTCCATAACAGCTCTGACACATGGATATTTTACCAGCAGACCCTTTTTTTCCTTCTTTGCATATTTGATGCAGGTATGTATGGAAATCCACTCCAATAGTAAATAATTTCATGGCTTTGTCTTCAAACACACACCAGTCTGTTCTTGACGTGACAATATTGCCACTGTAGGGATAACGGGCACCTGGTTTCAAAGGGCTGGTCTGCCAAAAGGCCAGCAGCTTTCGCACATCAGCAGAATTTTGTTTAATGGGTGTCTGGGCACTACATTCAGCTTTTGACTAGTTACAACAGCAGGTTCCACTACTGGAGTCTCTATACAAACATGCACATGGAAAGAAGATGCCATCCGGGAGGCTCATACAACAGCTCAACCGGGTAAGGTCAAGGAAGGGCGTTTGCTGGCAGATCCAGTGGGAGCTTTCTCTTCTTGCAGTTAATCTTAAATACATCAGTTCAGAACAAGTAATCAATATAGTTGTTGGCATGCTGTCATGAAGCCTCCACTCCAACCCCCAACCAAACAGAAAGATACTTCATTGTGGTGTGATTCCCTTTCTGCCAAGTTTCAAGGCAATCTTGTTGGGCCAATGCCAGCATTCCACAGCGTATTTCACTTCCTTCAATGTTAATTCTTGCATAGTAGTGGCTATTCCATAGTAAAATTTACTTTATTTTTCTCCATTTTTTTTGCTACTGCTGTGTTCTAGCCCATCCCAATGACTTCTCTTACTTTCACAAGGCAACTGATTCACATTCTGGTGACCTCGGCTGGCCAGCTTGTCCTCCTACCTGATAGCCATGTTACTTGTCAAGATGATGATCTGCAGACCATATGCAGAAGTCAATTCCTCTGCACTTTGCCTCCAAAGGTCAACCTCTGTCTGTTTAACTTGTTCTTTTTCCTTAGAGAATGCTACTTACTAGCTTCGTGGTTGTTTGTTAGGGTTTTTATGTGCAGCTCAAAAAATGCAATTTCAGCACCACAAAAATCTAATGAAGACAGTAAAAGTGATTTTGCAGGCCAGAAGTAGAATATTTATAAATGTTGTTCATGGTGTGTTTTCTTAAACGCTCTCCTTTTCACTGGTTGGATTAGAGATCGCATTCTGCTCTTGTCCAGGTGTTCCTCCAACAGTCAGAAAACGCAATAGTGTTGAGTTACATCTATGTAAATGAGAGCAAAGTCTGGCTGCATGCAGCGAAGTTGAAATATGACAAACAAAACTGAAAACTCTTGGAAGAAAACTGAGAAGCTTGTTTGTTTTGTCTTTTGTCACCTCTTCCACCAAGCATGAAATATAAAATTTTGCTTTATTTAGGAAAAATTCTAGACTTTTTTTTTACTGTGAAGCCATATGGAAGGGAAATAGGTTCTGGTGATTCTTACACACATCCTTCACCTTGTACTGCGGACTGACAGCATGGAACATTTTTCCTTCATAAAGTATATTTGCTTGGGGTGAAGCAGTGATAGCCTTTAGTAAATATGTCATCATGGCTGGTGCTCAGTAAAAGCTTACTGAAGCTGGTGAACATAACAGCCCCCTTCCTTCGGGATAAATCTAAAAAAGCACTTAAGCTCTTTTATGGAATAGATAGCTGAAACAGTACGAGCCATGACCTAAAATAAAGACCACATGAAAAGACTTATCATGAGTCAGAACTATGTTGGCAGATACGTTTCAATGGGAGCAGAATGCAGTGCAGAGAACTGTATATGTAGTGTTTAATGGACCTGTGCATGTGTGAGAAGAACAGCCAAAAACACCACAGGTGCAGATAGAGAAAGCCACAATGAAGCGCCAGACACAGTCAAAGAAGCACTTGTAGTAAGATGCTGAAAAAAGCCTAAGAGAGTGCGCTTTTGGGCAGAGTTCTAGCTGGAATGGGGTGTAGAACTGTGACCAATGCATCTGTCTCCTTTTGTTTGATTCCTGTCATGATCAGGGATTGTGCATTGTATTAGAAAGCATTGCCTTTGTTCACTTTTGAATTTGCCAGCCTCCTGACCACTGAAGAATTTATATAAATTCTTTGTAACTAAACAGGATTGCATCATAGAAATGGCTGACTCTATAAATTTCTCCTTATAATGGAAACAGTTTTCAAGACCCTGAGTCTTGGCTATCACCTCAGGTCAAAATAGGTAACAATATGAATTTTTTTTCTCACCCCCGAAGCAGATGTGGCAAGCTACTGACTCGCTAGGAAAGGTAGAGCCATTCCTACATTCATAGATTTTTTAAAGGCAACATATTTGGTTATCCAGTCTCAGCGTCAGAACACAAATTTTACCCAGTGATTCTTGCATTCATGCTAGCAAGCTGTGATTGAGGTATGTGAGTAACAGCAACCAGAGGCTGTGCTGGCATCTCTGTCCCAAAACTAAGGTGATGCATTTTTCATTGATCCTAAACTGCCATCACAAAATTACAGGAGTTCCTTCTTGCACAACTGGGGCAGAAACCTGGCATAATTTCAACAGCTATGCCTAAAATGCACTATCTCAGTTTGTATATGTCTTTCTAGTATTCCTTTCAGACAAAACTTAATTGGGCAAAACACTGATTCCCATCTTCTTCAGTTGCCAGCGTAAGTCTTTGAGGGAAGGCATGTTTACTTATATCTGTGAGAGTCATTGGCTATTTGATTCTCCTGCTGTTCCCTGTGTCACTTTCCTTTTTTAATTTTCTCCATTTTTCTCAGGACTAAAATGTTTCTGTCCTTATAATTTGTTTGTCTTTGATTTCCTGTAATTATAATCTGTAATGTCATGGACGTTATAAGGGCTGTCTGCTAGTTTATCCACCTCCCACATAGGAGAGGCACTGAGTCCAAGGAAACCAGCATCAGCTGACTGTGAAATGGGTCGCCGATCCCCTCAGGAAGGGAGCGTTATCAAAATTGGGGAGCAGGGCTCTCAGGAGAAGGCTATATATTCAAAGGGAGATATTACTAGCTGAACGTTTCGGCTGTTTGCGCACAGATATCACATTGAATTGCCAGGCTCAAGGCTTGGCTGGTGAGGGGTCGGGGTGCCAGGCTGGCTGAGAGCAGATACTGGTCCGTTGTCCTATCGCTGTGTGTGCCCCACCTCCAGAGACATTTGTCTCCTTGAGCCACACATTTAGAGGTTAAGGGTTTATGTTCCTCCTCAAGTTCTCTCTTTTCTAAACATTTACTATAATAGCTCTGATGATCCTTATACATATTGAATCCCTTTTTGTGTCTTGCTAAGTTGTTGGTGTCAGCTCAATCCTGTCACAACACATTGCATAGGAAATTGTGCATTATATTAGAAAGCATTTCCTTTGTTCACTTTTGAATTTGCCAGCCTGCTGACCACTGATGAGCCCTTCGTTCTTGGGCTTTCTCGGTCTCTCAGTATAAATATTTCAAAAGAAGCGGGTAGTCTGGGAGTCTGGCATCTAGTATGTACCTGATGTGAGTGGGGGCAGGCACAGAAAAACAGCAGTTGAAAATGATGGGCTAGATGAAAATTGTAAGACCCCCCCACACACACACATATAGCTGCATAGCTGCCCAAAGAAGTTACAGCCTCTGAGAGATGAAGCTTCACTGTCAAGTACTCTTGCTTACAGTAGTAAATAAATAAAAAGGAGCCCTCAGCTCAAATGCCAGGAGCTGCTACAAATATTTAATTAGCTAATATAAAGAATCATAGAAAAAAGTGGCGGCAGGCTCCTATCAGTCTTCTGGTACAGAATGTATTCCCTTCCCCAGGCAGGAAACTGTACCTGAATATTTTTTTTCCAGTCTCTGCAGAGTCTGTCTCTGTTCTGCGGCAGCCTTCAGGTTATTGGTGTTCCGCTAGTTCTATAAAGGGCATGATAAACCGGTTGGATCCCAGCCTACGTCCACTGCACCATTAGAAATTCCTCTGGGTCAATACACAAAAGGCATAAATGCAATCCACTGAGGTCGAGTGTTCCTGAGGCTTAAATGGTATTTATAGTCCTTGACACAGGACCACAAGAGGCTTAGAGGCTGCTGAGAGCACAGGTGTAGAATGATATTAGCTTTTTAGTCGGTCTTCTCTTACTCCCCTATCTGCTCCTCACCAGGCCCCCACTACTCCAAACAATCAGTTTTTGAAGTAGCTCCAGTTGGAGGGCAGCATTAATTAAAGCGTCAGCTTTATGGCTGTGATAAGCAGCGCTGGGATACGGTCCCACCCGAAGGCAGCTTTCATTACTTTCTTTTTAAACGTGGCAGCAATTTAGTCAGTTCTCGACTGCATTTCTTTGTTTCTAATGCAAGAGCTTCTGGCTTTGCCTAACAAAGCACTTGGTGACTATTTATGTATGTTTGGCCATGTGCCATTTAGCCTGGTTTAGTCAAGGCACTAAAGCTTTTTTTGGTAACATTGGTGAGAGTATTTTAACATAGTCAATAAAGCTGATGGGCATGGCTTTAAAAACCATCTTCCCTTCAGGAAATGGCACTAGAGGTTTGCCAATAGCGTTTTACCAGAATTTCATCCATGCTCTACTGAAAACTGCTCATGAATGGAAGAACAAAATTGTGAGGCAGAATGGCAGTAGTACACAGGGTCTTGAGCTGGCTTTTGAACCACCAAAATGGAAGATGGCTTGGGGTTGATGGTGGTATTTTTTTTTTTTTGGTTGGTTGATTCTGGTTAGGAGACAAGGATACAACAGTTAGGTCAGAAGTTATCTGTGGTGGCAGCATCACCGTCATGCACACAAACGTCCATCAGGCTGCATCCAAAGGCCAGTCCAGAAAGAGCAATAGGATTTCATTTTTTCCTGCACATCATCATGGACTAGTTCTTTGCCTTTAACTCAAAGCAACTTCATTAAATTAAATAACACAAAAATTCCTAAATTTTGAGAGACCGGAGCCAACAGTATGCCAGGATCTGGCTGACTAGTCTGGATCATATTTTCACAACAGCAAAAAATGTAACCAAACAGAGAAGCTGCTGAACAAGTATATTCAACTAGACTTGATACTCTAGCCGCAAACACTGCAGGAGTGGGGCAGGGTGTGTGTGTGTGCGCAAACAAATTGGCAAAATATCACATTCGCAATAGATGGGTCATCCTTATTGTGGTGATTAGTAACTTAGACACTCTATAGATGATGAAGCAGATTCCCTGCTAATGAAAATTAGTATAAATGGTGGAGTTACAGCAGTTCATACTAACTGAGGCTCTGTCATGGTGCCTTCACATCTACATAAATTAATTAGAGAAATGGCCTGATTGACTGAAGTAAATAAGGACAGGTGTGAATTTAGACTCTTTGTATCTGCTGACCATAACAGTATTTCATGGTTAGGCTATAGAAACATGGGTCATAAGTTTAACAGCATTAAAGGCAGTGGAACAGCTGACTGATTTCATGAAGTGAATGACTGAAGTATTTGAGGAACGGTGGAACAAGTGGGATGGCCTGATTGAAAACAAATCAGAGATACAATATTTATAAAATTCATATATTCAACATATCACATAAAACCAGTTTCCAGCCTTATGTAGCTGGTCTTCTTCCAGGTGTGTTACACATGTCCATTTTACTCTAGATGTGCATGTACCCAGTGCACAGGCACTGTAAGTTGTGCCTCAGTGGTACCCATTTGTTAGTGCCAGTATAAAGGCCCCACCCATCTCACACTCCACCAAGTCCTTCTTTCCAGCAAACTGCAATACACAGAGCAGGTCATGGAATGGCTATGTGTGACACAGCTCAAAGACCAAGAAAGTAACAATTTTTTTCTTCTTTGAGTGCTTGCACGCCTGCTTTCCACGCTAGATGACACACAAGTGGTTAAATAATCAGCGGACTTGGAGTTAATGCACACACTGACTATAGTATAACTAAAACAAATTTGCCATCTCTTGAATGCTGAGTGATGGAATAATAATGGGAGGTGACCGTGTGCATCCCTTACCAGGCTGATGCTTTAAAAATGTCTGCAATAGGGAGCTGTGCTGAGATTGCTTGTGATCGTGTGGAATGGGCAGTCAGGTTAGTTGACAACTAAACACCTGCCTGAGCGTAACAAGTGTGAATACATGAAATTATCCCGAATGGAATTGTGAAGTGACTGGGAGTCCTTTAATCTTGTCCGCTACAACCACGAACAGTTGGACAGACTGTCAGAACAGTTTAGTTCTTTCTGTGTAGACACTTAGAGCCGCCTGTCTAATATCCAATGAGTGGAAATGTTGCTTATTCTTATATGCATGAAGTTTTGGGTAAAAGACAGGTAGGTAACTTGCTTGATTACTAATGAAATTCAAACACCATATTTGGAAGAAAGCTTGGGATAAGGGTATCAATACAGCTTATCTTTAAAGAGCACTGTGTATGGTGGCTGCAAACTGAGGGCATGGCATGCTGAGACTTCTGCCTAATGATGCTAACTTGAGAAACCCACCTTCAGGAGCTGTACAATAAAGAGCACATTACTAAATGCTCAAACAGTGACGCCATAAGTTTTGACATGAGCAGGTTCAGGTCCCAAGAAAGACTGGCTTTCCTGCTTGAGGGCATTACCTTCCTAGCCCTTCTGAAGCATCTGACTGACAGTCATTGGAAAAAACAGACCGGTTATCCGGCCAAGAATGGAAAGCTGATACTGCTGCCTGATGAATTCTGATAGATGAAATTGCTAAGCCTTGCTATTACAGGTATAATAAATACTCAAGTATGTTTTGTATGCATGGGAAAGACTCCATATGGGAGAACCAAACTAAGAACCACTTCCATTTTGAGAGGTAAGTAAACGATGTGGAGGGCGTTTTACTACCTATTAGGACTTGATAAACTTGCTCTGCACAAACCTGCTCTCTGGGGTTTAGCCGTGGAGCTTCCATGCTGTTAGTTTAAGGGAGCTTACATTCAGGTGGCACAACTAACTGTGGTTCTATGTGATCAGGTTTTGGTGCCACAGATGTTGTAGTGGAATTGCCACTGAGAAGTCTAGTAGAGTGGAGAAACCGTGTTGTCAGGGCTCGCAGGCAAACCTGGGCCTGCTCCCACTTGATCTTTAGCAGCACTCTGTGTGTGAATGACATATAGAGAAGAGCAAAGTAAAGTTCTCCCTAAGGTCACAGGAAGGTGTTCTTCTAGAAACAGAATTGCTAACATTTTCTGTTGTACCTGTTTGCCAATAAATCTATTCAGGGAGTTCTCCAGTGCTGGAAAATGTCTCTCACCACATCTAGATGAAGAGCCTTCTCTTGTTCTGCACCCTTGGAAGGTAATAGGCTTCAAGGTTGATTGAGTGGGCTATGCAAAACTTTCATAGCTGCATTGCCTCCTGACAAAGGCGGGAGAATGTTCCTCCTTGCCTGGTGAGATTAAACATGGCTTCAGTGTTGTCTGTGAGAACAAACAAGTTTCTTCCTCTGAGTTCCTGGACATTAAAGGGAAGAGAAAATTCCTGTAGGGACCAAAGGCTCTGAGTTCTGAAGGTTTCATGGTGAGCACCTCACCCCAGGTGTTGATGCATCTGAGACAAGCATCATATAAGGGAATACCCCAAAAACTGTGAGAGGCTCAAACCACCAATTTAAAGAGAGAAGAACCACAAGAGGCATTGTAAGTACAATGTCTGGAAGAAGATAGCTTGATGCGTATATAGAGGCCAGTCAAGTCTGAAGGAGTATGAGATGCAACCTTGCCTGTTGTACCAGCGATGTGCACAAACCCATCCAATCTATGAGCCTCATAGAAGTTCAGTCATTTCTGACTGGATGGCATTGTCAGATTGATAGGAATCTAATTCTGGGAGGCAGGCCCTGGCTTGGGTTGACTTCAGCATCACCCCAATGAACTCCATCCTCTTCACTGAAGTGAGGGTAGACTTGTCGGCATTTATCAGAAGGCCTTCTAGCCTTGAGAGTCAACTGGCTGAGTTGAACACTGAGATCTCCTCAGCCCTGGACTGACCCTTGACTAGCCAGAAGACTAGGTTAGAGTAGACCTGTACCCCTAAATTCCTCAGAAAAACTGATATGATCACCCATAAATGTTGTGAACACCCAGAGAACTGAAGCGAGACCAAATGGAAATAGCATGAATCAGTAATATGAGACGCTCATTATGAATCTGAGGAAGGTTCTGTTTTCTTGGCACATTGACACATGAAAATACACAGCTGTTAAATTAAACCAGTCTCCAGGATTCAAAGAGGGTATGATGGGTGCCAGCATGTCCATGTGGAACTTTCTTTCTGAGATAGTTGCCTGAGGTATCATCTGAATACTTGGCAACAGGAGGCAGTGCTTCTTTGTTTAGCCTTGTTCTTTCCATCATCCATGCAGTGCTACAGGTAAAATGGTGACCAAAGTTATTTGTGGGTGCACTGGTGGCAAAAGAGAATGCCAAGGGATTTTTAACCAGCTACATTTGGAGGGGAGGATGCTGACCAATTGTTCATATGACTGCTTTTGAGAGGAACTGGTGGTCACAAAGGCTGGCAAAGATCCAAAACATGCTGAGCCACAATGGGCTGTGGTCAGCCTGTGTGCAGCCTCAGCTAGACAAGAGTACACAGTGCTTCTTTGGGTATGTCTACACTTGCAAGTTAGTTCAAATTAAGGCGGTTTAATTCGAGCTAACTTAGTGCCTCTCTGCACTAGGCTTTCATTAGTTCGACCTATGGAATCCCTTAATTCAAACTAATGAAAGCCTAGTTCAAACTAGTAAGACCTGCCAATTAGTTCGAACTAAGCTCTTAGTTTGATCATTAGTTTGAACTAAGGGCAACGTAGACAAGGATTAACCCTTAGTTCAAATTTAATAAATTTGAACTAAGGGCAGTTAGTTCAAATTAAGAAAGTGGACTAATTCAAACTGACATTAGTTCAAACTAGTCCACGTTGTTAATTCAAACTAATAACTAACTAGTGTAGATATAGCCTTTTTGAGTGACTTGCAATGTGCCCCCACTTCATTATCACTTCCCTTCTTTTTCCCCCACTCAGGGGTGTTGCTGGCTGGGGGAGGGACCCGGGGCATGGGCCCAGGCCCCGCCCAGAGGCCCTGCCCCCAGCTGGGAATGATACCGCCGTGGCTGCCGGCAGCCAGGCCCCGGATCCCCAGCTGGGGACATGGCCGCCAGGGCCACCAGCGGCTAGGCCCCAGATCCCCAGCCGGGGACGGGGCCGCTGCGGCTGCAGGCGGCTGGGCCCTGGATCTCTGGCCCGATTGGGCCGGAGAGCTGGGGCACTGGCACAGGGGTTTGGGGCACATGCCCCGGGGTGCCCAGCACCAGCAATGCCTCTGTCCCCACTGCTGGATCCTATGAGCGAAGAGCACATCATGCACGATTCGTGTTTCCTCGCAGCACTGGAGAAGGCATATGTGGATCTTTGTTTTGAGTGATAACAGAGAAGCAATTAATGCTGTTAACTTTAGAGATGATGCAATCACAACTTTTCAGGCCTCTCTGGAGCCAAACAAGGGGGATTTCAGAACTGGGATTTGGTTTGGCAGATTAGGGAGATCAGGATAGCCATACACTTCATGCTTAGGTTTGAGTTATACTTCCTCAAAGTCTGGGGCCAGTTAGTTGTTGGATTTGAGCAGAAGGGGAAGGGGGCTGCTTCAGACCCAATAGACTGCACCCTGGGAATGCTTTAAAAAAAATGTAACATAGCTCAGCAAAGCTTTTCTTCAAAATTTCCTGTGAGTTGCTGCAAATTCAAGTGCAACCACAGATGGGAAGAAGAAAAAAGATCATAATAATTATAACTTGACTTGATTGTGTCTGCTCAAGAGCAGATTAAAAAGAGAAAAGGCATACTGAAGACTCCTCTTGCCTCTAACCTCTGGTCAGATTCCATCTGCCACTTCTTAAGCTGTCTCTCTTCTGTTCCCACTCCTTCCCGCTGCACGGCTGCACTCTTCTGTTCAGCGCTGCTCCATGGGAATTCATGAGGGTGATTATTTTAGAGAATGGGGCTAAGTCGCTCTCTACAGTGAGACGCTTTCAGAAGGAGGAGGGCGGGAGGAACTGTAACCGACGAACAGAGACTGGCTTTGTTGGCAGAGCATTGGAGCTGGGCAAGCAGGGAAGTCTAAAGACGGCTGCGCAAAGAATGAGCAAAGCCAGAGAAAAATACCCAGGCATTGTAGTGTAAAAGCAGTAGGACTGTGGGTGTCCTGCAATGATTCAGAAAAGGCTGCTGGCAACTGCGGCGTGTGCTGCAGGATCTCAGGTCCTTTAAACTGCCAGGCTCGAATCTGGCTGACCGTGTCCTTGGCTTGTTGTCAGTCAGGGACGGAGAGCTCAGCCAAAAATAACTAGAGCCTTTAACTTATTCACACACCTCCACTGTACATAGCACAGTAGGGAACTGGCAGGGGCTGCTGGCCTGTTCCCTGACAAATTTTGCTGCTAGGCAACCAATGCTCCTGGAGGAAATACCAGAGCTGCCCCAGCCCTGACTGGCTGCTGGTGTAGCAGCCCTGCTTATCAACCTGCCTCGTCCCCCAGTAGATCAGTGGCTGTTCATCCCCTAATATGACCACAGTTGCACTTGCCCCTTGTTTCAGCCCCTGTCCTTGCTCTCCTCTGGCATCAGACTCTGCCTCTGGGTGACATTCCAGCTCTGGTACCCAGTTACTGTTCCTCCACTTCTGACCTTCGTCTCTTTCTCTGGAGTCTGCCCACCCTGGACCCAGCTCTAACTAGGAAGTGTCACTCTCATTTCCACCACTACGCCTAACCAGCCAAAGTCCAGATGGCTGCAGAACAGGGCACAAGGGGCTGGTGGTGGGGCCAGTGGTTCAAGTATAATTTGGTTGGCCCCAGAACCCTTCTAATTGGTGGGCCCCCCTCCCATATTGTCTGGGTCCCTTCCTGCATGTGCGGGCCCCAGCCCAGGAGGGATAAGGGCACAGGATGAGGAGGAATGGAGCAGGGGCAGGCAGT
>ML682004.1:6872358-6918018 GCA_007922195.1 Podocnemis expansa
TAAAGTCAACTTAATAAAGTCTACTTTAAATGGGTCCCCTGGCTTAAGTTGACTTTATAAAGTTGACTTAAGTGTCTCTCCTGTCTTAAGTCAACTTTATTAAATTGACTTTAATGGCCTCATTTTATTAAGTCGACTTGATAAAGTTGATTTAACCCTTAAAGGCAAAGTTAAGGGTGATAGTTGAGTCAACTTAAGCAACTTAAATCGACTTAATGAACTCCAAACATAGCCCTGGAGTTGCTTAAGTTGACTTAAGCCTCCAGTGTAGACACACCTGAAGTGAGAGCGCCTCGCTTCTCAGTGCTTGTTAGACTTCAGCTGGAAAACTGTGTCCAGTTCTTGTTGTCAGTATATAGAAAGTGTTAGAAAAACTGGAAAGAATCCAAAGGCAATTAACAAAGATGATTGAAGAGCCGGAAAGCAAGCTATATCAACAAAGGCTGAAGGAACTAGGTATGTCTGGTTTGGGAAAGAGATGATTAAAGAGGGACATGATAGCAGTCTTCAATCCTTCAACAGCTGCCATGAAAAAGATGGAGAAGAATTGTTCTCTCTTGCCACAGATGGCCAGAAAGAGGCAATGGGCTCAAACTACAACATAGCAGATTTAGATGAAATCTCAGGAGAAACATCCTGACTGTAAGAATGGAACAGACTGCCTAAAGAGTTTGTGGGCGCTTCTTCAGTGGTGGCGAGATAGCCAGCTGTTTTGGATAGTTTAGTCACAGCAAATCCTGCATCTTGCAGGGAGTTAGATGAGACAACCTGTAGTAACCCTTGGGGAGGAAGGGATTAAAACTCTGGTCAGTGAGTCCCAGGACAGCCAATAGGAACGAAGCACAGGTTTTTTTGAATTAGAACAGCAGCCTTGCCTGTTCCTGTTGGATGCAGCAGAGCTCCTGGAAGGATCAGGAGGAGGCCAGAGGCGCCTGAGGAAGAATCCAGCAACATCCTTACCAAAGATAAGTTAAGTTTGTTACTGACCACGCGTGGGTAGATCAGGGAATGTGTTCTTAGACATGGTCAGGGTAGTTTCTTTGTTTTTGGCTTGTTTTTGGATTTCTCTGTGCTGAGCACATGTACCCCTCCCCCTAACTACCCTGTAACTACCTAAGTTAATTCCCAGAGAAGCAACTCTCTGTGTTTTTACCTGTTCTTTTTTAATTAAAGATTCTACCTTTTAAGTAAGTTCTGGTTCTGTGTCCTGGAAGGGCAAGAGGTTTGTGTGCATGTGCCTCAGACTGCACAGCCAGCTACTAAAGGGGACTCTATTCCTGTTCTAGCTCATATTGCAGCTGGAGTTCAGTCACTTTCCTGAGAGAGGAGTAAAGTGATTGAAAGTACCTCACAGGAAGGAATTCCCAAGTGCGCCTTCCTGGGTTTTCAAGAGGGTTTTTTTGCATTTGGGTGGTGGCAGCAATACCACTCCAAGGCCAGGAATTGGAGGCCTTGGAGAGTTTTAAGATCAGGCTTTGAGGCTAGTGGCTTTTAAGGCCTTTTGCAGGCCCCCACTTTCTTCACTCAGAGTGCCAGAGTGGGGAAACAGCCTTGCCACAACCCTTACAGTTCCTTCTATCCCTGTGATTCTATTCCCCAAGAATAGAAACAACTTCATCTGTATGAAATTCAAGCCGGTCTGCATACTGCAAGAAAATTCATAGATTTTAAGGCTTAAAGGAACTGTTATGATGAAGAGACCCCTATGATCAAAGGAAACCATAGGAATTAGCAATTTAAGATTGTTATCCTGCCCTTTGCTCACTATTCTAAACTCAGTTCCACCAAATAGACAAGTAATTTCAGTGTGAAAATAAGTATGACCTAATAGCAGCCACCTCCATCTTCTCAGGAAATGATATAGCTGTTTCTTGTCATCTTGATACCAACCATATTTTGTTGTTTATCACAAAGATTTTTCTGTCATCCATGACTGATTCAACAGGTGCTTAGGATAGCTTAGCAACGTAGGCCAAGAGTGTTAAAAATGGGAGTTTTAAATTAGGTTCCTATATTTTTATTTAGGCAGGTATCTAGGTGGTCTGATTTTTCAAATGTGGTGACTAAATTTAAACAAAAAGTTTCAAATTTTGAAATGTAGACAATTTAAAAAAAAAGATGGGAAAATATTCAATGATATTGCTGTGAGAAATTTTATTTGTTAGATTTGGTCAATTGTTTAATGCCTTTTTAAAGTCTTCTGAATTTGTAAATGGGGGGATTTTTCTTTAAACAACTGTGAAATATTTTCTTTGTTTTTAACCAGCTCTAGGACTGACCAATAGAAAAAAAACCACCTGCTAAGCAAGCTTGAAAATCAGGCCCCTTAAAGCAGGTGTGTGTGTGATGACTGATTACACTGTGTAGGGAATCACCCAACAAACAACATAGTAGGTTGGGGAACATCTGAATTTAATTTTCACTCCTTCTGGGATGGAAAATAAGAAGCCACTGAGATGCCCCTGTTACAACGTAGCAATGTATTGTTTCTCCAATTCCTCCTTCTTGTCTCTGTCCTGCAGATGAGCAATTCAGTAATGTTTTGGGAGAATCACTGAGAGTGACGAGCAATCACAGAGCCGGAATGTCTAGAAAAGCTCACCTGCTGGGCCTAATAAAAGCTACCAGTTGTCACACACTAACAAAGAGACTAAAATATCATGAAAGACGTGGCAAGTTTTCACAGTCAGACAGGCACCAATTTACAGTGTGCAGTAAAGTTTTTTAGCTGCAAATTTGATGCACCATGGCGCATAGTTGAAAGAACAAACATCATGGTTTAGTGTGACAACACTGGGGTCTGAAATGAGACACAGCAGGTAAGAAGTCCCTACACAAATTTCAAAAGATACCCCAGGTCTATAGGCTAATGAACACACACACACACACACACACACACACACACCTGCATTTTAATGTGCTAGTTATACAAGGTTAATCCAATCTGCTATTTATTCTTAGGCTGCACTGAACTCCTGGTACAGACTGCACTTGCTGCAGGTTGAAGTATGTTATATTACTGATAAAGAGGGAGAGGGTTGGCAAAGCATCATGGAACACATTTATCTTCATATGCTGGCATGGGTCCATTTGGCATTTGCTATCTCACTGCTGCTCTCCCTAGAGGTGCACTCTAAATATGAACCTGGCAGAGGAATATTGCATCAACGGATGAGGAGGCACAATAGCTGGCCCCTCCTTGATCCACTGGCTACTGAATTTTATATATATAAGTCCAGATAGAGAAGTCCACCTACCAGGCCTAATAAAAGTTACCAGTTGTCACACGCTAAGAGCCCATATATAGACATCTTAAAAAGCTTATCTCTATGCTATGTAAGTTTCTTTTGGAAATGGGACTCATCCTGAAAGTGTCTCTTGTATTCAGAGGAATCCTTTGATAATGCTAGTATTTAGGTATTCGTTATAGCATTCAGCTATGACCCCATCGTACTGTAGTGGTGGGTGAGTATATCAGCTGCTTCTAACTGAAAACTGTTGCCTTTTTGATCTCATACCTATGATGGCCTTACAAAGGTCCTACCTTATAATAACACATTAGTCAGGGTAGGCTTTTTTAATCTACCCCCTACCCAAAAGCCTGCTCTGATGCATGACACCTCCCTCTCCTGCCACTCTGAGTGGGACAGAGTGTGCAGATAGGTTGGGACCTCAACCAGTGGCATTTATAAGATCTCGCCCTAACCCATGAGCCCAAGATCCTTTATTCAAAGGTCACACCTTTTATTTCTGTGAACTGTTCAATTTATCCTTTTAGCAGCAATGGAAACTAGCACCAAGCTGGGATGAATTAACAGCTCACTGCTACCTCACTTAGGTGCTAAGCACATGCTTACTAACCCACTGTGGCTTGAAGGTACTATGAGAAAACCAAAAGCTCTCTAGTCCTTTACCAGTTGGCCTCTAGGAGGGAAATAACCCCCCAATACACACCCAAAACATTCCTGACCCCCAACTGGCTAAATGCACAGCATCTATCAAAACTCCCATTCCTCCTTCAGGGTGCCAAGGGTGGGGCTAGTAGAGTGGAATTGAAAAAGGCTCCACATGGCCCATGTTCCAAGTTAAATCCTGGAAGCTGGGAAAATGCTAGTCAATCAGCCCCCCTGGTGCTCCCACAGCTGGCCACTGGATGCCAGAGACTCCAGAGGTAGGGAGGGAGGGTGAGAGGGTAGCCCGTATCCCTGAGTGAGTCTCACCCTGCTTTATTGCTGGGACTGCCCACTTTCACCACCAGCCCCATCAAATTCCCCCTACCTGCTGAGGCCAGGGGCTGGCATTTCTGTTAATCTGCTTGGAGGGCAACTGTGTTGGGGCACCAATCAATGCAACAAACTATCATGCAGTACAATCCCAATTTGTAGCTGGTGTGTTTTAAGCATTGATGTGCACTCAAATCCAGAATTTCTGCAGCAGAGCTCAGCTTCAGTTACAGCACAATTCACAATGTAGTACAAGTATGTAAACAATAACAGGCAGGTGAAATCTATCAACTGGACCCACGTGACTTCTTATTGGAAAACAAGGGCACATGAGCCATGTAACGGGGCCTTATTCTTGAACAGACCCAACATCTGAGTTCCACTGATAGCTTTAATCTCTGAATATATTGCCAAAGCCCTTCTATAAATCTTAGAAGAATGTGTGTAATCCAAATGCAGCGTTTCTTCTTATTTAGCGGTCAGATTACTATGTAAACATGATATTCAAGCCCCACTAACAATCATTTGCTTTGCTTATAGTCCATGAGTGACAAGATGTTGCTGCTAGAAGAGTCAGCATTGAAATAATTGATAAAGTTGGTTTTTAAGTTCTTGTCATTAGGCTTCAGCGATATCATCCAACCAACATGAACTTGACAACTGAGTGGGAATAATTCCCAGGCAAAGCTAGTGAAATGGGGCATCAGTGCACATTTGGAATGGTTTCTTTGCTATTCTGAGGATTAGAAACTTTTTTTTTTAAAAAGGATGCTTTGAATTCGCTCACAAGGCCTTCATGAAAGAGCTGGTAAAGCATACTGGCCTGATAGCTCAGGCAGATGTCTGGTGTTACTTACAATTACAATGTTAAGTTGCTTTCATTTTATGTCTAAGCCAGTATTAGAGGAAAAAATAAGCTTTGCTGATTAGGCTTTTATTGCAAGTTTCACTCAAGGACAAATCCCCCTCAGTTGTACTCTCCAGAACACCAAAAACGTGATCCTCTTTCTCATAGCATACGCAGCAAAAACAAATGCAGAAATTGAGACGCATAAGCCTAACATGAAACAAAGACCGCAAAATGAAGCAATATGTCCATTGTTAGCAAATTACAGAGCTGATCTTCATAGTTTGACTGACGCTAAATACTAAATATCCAGGGCACCTCTAATTAAGTATAAAGCAGCAAAATTCCTTCAAATATGCCATATTGATTACAGTTGCTCTGTAACTAATCAATCATTCTGATGCAAAGTTCTTGCTGGTTAGAGAAGCAATAAATGCAGACAATGGCCATGAAACCAATTGATAATTTTATGTTTAGAAGAATCGTACAAATAATCCAGCAGTTCAAAGGGTGTCAGTACAGGAATTCCAGTCTTCAGTCACTGAACGGTCTTGGCAGAATTTCCTAATCATCCATTTTGCATTAGAAAGTACTCAGTGCCAAATAGTTTTCTCAAAAGTGGGCTGATAGTAAACGTACTTCCCAACAAGGCCTGTGATTGTGCTGTGGAGAAAAAAATGACCATTTTATGCATTATCTGGGACAAAAAGGCTCCATGTTAAACTGATCATTTACTGAAAGTGGATTTTTTTCAAAAATAGCCAGTTCAGTCCTTTGGGCTTGGGACAGGTCTACACTAATGTAGCACTGAAATTAAGCCAGCACTAAGTTGCTGGGAGAGTTTCTCCTGTCTGCAGTTAGTGCACCTCAGGAAAGGACAGTAGCTATGTCAATGAGAGAACTGCTCCCATTGACATAGTGCTGGCTCCTCCAGAGGTTAGGGCAGTGTAACAACATTGCTTGGAGATGTGGATTTTTTTTGCACCTCTGAGTGATGCAGTTACACTCATGTCAGTTAGTAGCATAGACCTGCCCTCAGCAAATTTCACAAAATCATAGCACTTAGGGCCATTGCTCATATGGGGATGGTGGGACCCAGTGGCAATGTTAAACAGCATTTAAGCAGCTTGCGAAAGATAAATAACTCGGAAGGATTTTCCAGTGCACAGAAAGCAGTCTAGTAAACATAATGCTAGAGGCAGTATTAAAAGGGGCTTGACTTGTGTGGTCTTCCTCAGCCTCATGAGATACATTTTTTACTTCCTAAAGCTGGAATCACAGACCCTAAGAATAAAATAGCAAGAACGTTACTTGGCCTCGTCTATTCTGAAGTTCTACTGGCATAACTACGTCAGCCAGAGGAGTGAAAAAAATCCCACTTCATCGGATGCTTGAAGATGGGAGAATTTAAAGAATGGGAGAAAATAAATGGTGAAAAGTGTTAGAGCAAATCAATGCAGTTATTTAGATTCAAACACTGGGGAACAGCCTATGGGGTGGGGAAGGAAAGCACAATTTACGTATGGTAATAGAGGGAAAAATCATAGTCTCCATTCAACCCTAAATTGATGGAGTTAGATTTGCATATGAATTCCAATTCTGGAGTTTCTCTTTGAAGCTTTGATTTGTAATCCATTTGGCTGAGTATGGCTGTTAACAGATCATTAACGACATGATAAGGGAGACTGAAGTGCTCCCATACTGGTTTTTTAATGTTGTTTTTTCTGATGTCAGGTTTGTGTCCATTTTTTCTTTAGTGCAGAGACTGTCCTGTTTGTCCAATGTAGAAGGTGTGGGGGCATTTCTGGCACATGATGGCATAAATCACTTTGGTGGATGGGCAGGTGAATGAGCCTTGATGGCGTAGCTGGCTTGTTTAGATCCTATGCTGGTGTCTTTTGTGCAGATATGTGGGCAAAGTTGGCAACGTGGTTGGTTTCAGGGGTGTGTGTCTGCTTTAATGGTTCTGTCGTTAGGTCTGTAGTTGCTGGTAAATATCTGTTTAAGGTTAGGGGGCTGTCTGTAGCCGAGGAGAGGTCTGTCTCCCAAGGCTTGAGAGAGTGAAGGATCGTCTTGTAGAATAGGCAGTAGATCCTTGATAGGGTGCTGTAGAGGTTTGACTTGAGGGTTGTAGGTGATGACCAGTGGTGTTTTGTTGTTTTCTTTCTTGGGCTTCTCCTGCAGTGGTTGACTGGGCACCTGTCTGGGGCTGTCAATCTGTACACTTCCCTGCATTTATTTTTCTCCCATTATGTACATTCCCCAACGTCAGGTGTTTGATGAAATGGGATTTTCTCCCATGAATGTTCATAAGACAAATAAATTTGTTAGTCTTTAAAAATGTCACCAGACTCCTTGTTTGTATCAGTAGGATAAGGGCTATAGTGAAATAACTAGGTTGATGTGAATTGTCTTAGGTTGACCTAACTCTGTTTTATATGTATAAAACCTTAATAAATGTAATTCTGACTCAAAAATATTTTCTTATTACAAGAAGTTATGGAGAAACATTAGGCCCCACCAAGGTTTAGTGGTACTACCTAATAAAGTGATTGCGCAGTAAGGAATAATTAATTATGTAGAGGAGCAACAAATGCTTTGCTTAGTATAAATAAAGCATATATCGCTTTCATTTAGAAGAAGCTGAAAAGAGAAGAGAGGAATTTAAAGTACCATGCCTGCAGTAAGAGCTGAAATATGCAAAAATCAATATTAATGAGAAACAGATAGTGGAAATGCTATCAATCTCTTCATGCTGTCTGCACTGTCTTCCTGAAGCACTGTAACTTATTACAAAAAAACCAGTGAGGACTTAGCTCACAGATGGACGATTCTGTCTGCTGCAAACTTGGATGAGAGTGGTGTGGCTCCGCTTGCTTTTCAAACACTTGCACCATATGTGTAATACTGATTGGATGCTGTTTTTGCAGCAACATAGATTACAGAGGCTCCCTTCTGGTGAAACCGAGCACATTTTCTACTTTATTTTAACTTCTAAATTTCATGTTTTCAGCCAGAGTTAGTCTTTTACTATTTGGCTTGTGAGTCTGTAAGGGCAAATGTTGAAATAGCACTGCCACAGAGAGACCTCTCTGTAATGAACTCTTCTGCTTCAACGAATGAGTTGCTTGAGGGAGGAAGGATGGAAAAAGTGTTGGGTGATGCAAGAAATATTTATGAAGGGGCTAGAGGCGCTAGCAATTACTCAAGTGCAGGTTCTAAATAACAGATATTTATGAGATCTGGAAGGAATGAAAATGGAAAGGGGGCAAGTTTCTGTTTAGAAAATGCTTACAGAGGCATTATTTGCATTGAGTTTTTACATGCAGAACCAAAATGATCAGTCAGTCTGACATTCACTGGAAACTAGTTTAAAAGTTCCTTAGTACGTGTGAAGATCTGAGCCTCAGGTCCTGATCCAAGATCTGTTGAAATCAACTGAAAAACTCCTGTTATCTTAAATGGGTTTTAGATTGGCTCCCCTAGTACAAGAGCTCTTTCAAGACACGAGCTTATTCAGGACAGCTGCTGAAACCTCTGAAAGAGCAAGGCAACGCTGGTTCACTTGGGGAACTATTGCTGATAATCTATAAAGTGTGATGGCAACAGCGACAGCTGGTGTATAAAGGGTGCACTGCCCCACCAAAGTACACAAGCATGTGTGTATGTGTGTCAGATTAAACATGCGTCATGAAGGCAGCAAATCTCTAGCCACCTGCAAATCTATATTCTGCCATTGTTCAGTATGTGGACAGCCTATTTTACAACCCCTGTGACACAAAGGCAGATTGTGCAGTCAAGGTTTTAATAGTAGGGTATTCTTTCCTGCCTTTGTGGCACAGATACAGACAGTGCATTGAAAGTCTGACTGGAAGCAAAACACAGTGATTCTCAATAGGGTTTGGTGTGAGGGATTGATGGCCCAAGTCACGAGCTGTGGCTACCGAAGAGCATTCTGCGGTGTCGTACTCTAACTGCCCCGACTAGACCTTCCTAGCACCCAGCTCACATTGATGTAGCCCTTTTTCTAACATGACTGCTAGGTAGCTGCTAATGGGGCAGTTCGAGCGCAATCCTTTAGCAAGCCGTAAATGTAATATCTCACCAGTCCAGGCCTAGGCTGCAGGGACCAGCTTTCACCTGAGACTCCAGAGCCCAGCTAGGTTATCAGGTGGCCAGGCTTCTTTTTATTGCCCTGCTCGTCTGCACTTGCCCCAAAGAGCCTTTTCAAGTGCTTTGATCAGAAAAGGAGTGAAGGGTCATTAAAGTACCATTCCTGCTTCCATTTAAATGAATAGCAAAACTGCACTGTCTTCACCATTCAGTACCCAAACTTAAAGGCAGAAATGATCTTAAAAACAGCTTCCTGGTAAGAATTTTTGTTTTTAAAAAAATATTCCAGCCTCGAATGTGCTCCATTTAGGGGTTTGAGTTTTTAAAGGGTGAAAGCAACATGTAAATATTTCCCACTGTGTTCATGGCCCTTCCACTAACTAGCCGTCTAATGTTGACAGGCTGCTCGTGATAAGCTACCACATTGCAACGCCACAGAGCTCAGGCTTTTACATATGTTAATTAACTTTCAGGTACCTGAATGAAAGATATTATCATGTGTATTAAAGTATTATTAGCCACCCATGAGCAAGGCCTTTAAGTTTTTTTAAACTTAGGCTTCAAAAGGCTAGCTAGAAAACATGCCCTCTGAACTTCAGGTGCCCCAGAAAGCTGTCTAACAATGTAAAAATGTACCTGGCCATCCAACTTGGACCAATTAACCCTGCTTACATCCCCTACTGCCTTTGTTAGTGTACAGCATCTCGTGTGTCAAGGAAACCAGATTGAGCAACATATGGACTAGTTGATAGCCAGACCCTATGGCTATGAAGCCAGACCTTCAGCTGGTGTGAATTTGTGAACTGGCATATCTCCACTGGAGCCAATAGCACTGTGCCAATACACGCCAACTGAAGTTATGGCTCATAGCCTCTAGCTCTGGAAATTTTTTATTAACACAAGATGTTTATAGGAATAGTTGGTTCCCTCAGAGCTGTGCATATTTCAGGCATATCACACACACATCAGGGGGTGAAATCCTGGCTCAGTTAAAAGTCAAACCTCCATTGATTTCAGGGCTGCCAGGATTTTAGCCTAAGAGATTCTCTCAGTCTTTTGAATCTTATGCAAAATGTGGTCTCTGTATTAGTCACTCACTAGTCCTCTGTTCCTTCCGACATTTGATTTAAAAACAAGCAACTAAAGAATAGTCGTGGTTTTCCTGCTCATTTAGATTCTGTGCTTTTTTGACGTGCTGGATTGTAGCTCTTTAGGACAGGCTGACTGTAAGGGTTTTGCTACATTGGGTATCTAGCGACATGCACACATACCAGCCACTCACTGCTACTCAGACAACTGAAAATCATTCAGTAATTTTCTGCCATCAGCGACCATATGTTATCTCTTGGTATGATCCATCGAAGTCAGCGGAAGTCTTTCCATTTACTTGAGTGGGTTGACGTATGACCTACTTTGGGGCCTGCCCTCTAGGGCCTTTTAATAGTTCTAATTGTAGGACTACTGCCTCTAGGAAAACGATTAGCACTTTCACTGTTGCCTTCTCATTCCTCCATCATGCTGGAAAGTTTTATCCTTATTGTGGGGATGTAACTTTCAGCTTCCCCGTTGAATACTGCATGAGAGAATTAACTGTAGCTCAGTGTAATATCATACTCATTTATCACCAACTTTCCTTTCCTTGTTTCACAGTAGTCACAAAAATACATTGCCTGTTTCCCATGTACTTGAAGAGCTCTGATCTTCGTTTGCCTTTATTTCCCTTTGTTCCATCTCCTACTTCAGCAATCTTTATCAAATATTTATACTTACTTCTCTGCTGTAGCTCTTTTAATCATTTCCTCTCCTCTACTGTGTTTTATATTTCTGATATGTTTCGTTCACTTGCTGAACAGCTATGTGAAAACAGTCAATCGCTTCTTTTGTTCAAACTGTTCTAGTTTTTTTATTCCCACTATGCGCCTTTCTGGCCTTTGCAATTTGCAACAATTGTGAATGCAATCATCATTCTTAAAATACCCTTCATTGCCGTTGTTTCTTCCCCCTTGAATTTCAGTACCTCCATTAGATTCGTGGTTCTTTTTCTTTTCTGTTGATGCACGCATTAAAATACAGATCATCACAGAGGGCCTATGCTGTTTCACTCCTGTTGATATTATTACATCATTGCATAATAGAGCTGATCAGGAAACTTTCAAGTGATCTTGGTCTGATTAGAACTGGGGTAGAAGTCCTCCCCCCCAAGAAAATAAAAAACAAACTAGGTAATGTTTAAAGTGGTTTCAGCGATTCAGGCAATGTCTCTATTCCTCCGTGCTAACCTACTTCCCAAAAATACTGCTAATGGACACTTTGTTGGTGGAGATGCCATCTAGCAGGTGAAATATAACTGAAGTCTCAGGCCATGTCTACTCTGATGGCAGTGAAGGCACCACCATCAGATCAATCTTTCCAAATCAATGTAGTGGTTAGGTAAGACCTGGTAGGTCAATCCAGAAATTGATTTAGTAAAACCACCCTCCAAAATGATGCAGTACAGTGAAGACTGCACTGAATGGGAGTTATAAAGTTGATAGGAGTGGAGTTAAGCAAGCTGCCCTGGTTAGCTTGTGTAACTCCCGTCAACTGTGGATGAATTTCGCTGCCGCTATAGACCTGGCCTCATATACTGGTGGTCGTCAAAGGTCCTCTGTGACTTTTGCATAAGGATAAAGTTCTCCAGTATCCTTTAAAATTCTGAATCAGGCAATTATATTCTGTCTGCCTAACTTTGCTGTGCCCTCCTGATTGGCTAAATTATTTTGCCTTACTTTTCCTAAAAATTCTGCTGTTGACATTTGTGTTGGTGCAGAAGAACTGTTACCTTCCTCACCAGGAAAAATGACTCATGTACATAGATATAGCAATGGTAACAAATTTAAAATAAATTTTTCAATGAAAAATATTAATTAATAATCTTTTTCAAACACGTTACGGAGAGGTCAGGTTTTTTTTTTTTGTTGTTGAAACTTTGAACTTTCAAGGAAAAATATGCACAAAAAATGTTTTAAAAGGCATTGCCTACTTGTTCCTTTTTTTAAAGCAGCTGTTGTGCTGATGCCTGAACAAAAAAGTAGCAGTTGTACAACTGAGACACAGTGTTCACAGCGGACTCGTTGGGAAGCAGGAAAGGGGAGCACTACTAAGAAAGAGACTATGATAGATATGGAATATAAAGGCCAGGTATGGTCCCCTGGCAAGTGACATAGAAGAAAACTGAAAAAATGCAGAGGAAAATTTATAAAATTAGAAACTGGAGAATGGTTGAAGGTAGATGCAAAATATAATATAAAAGTTATTAAGAATAAGCAAAAGAGTTGGGAATGCAGGGTGCTAGGAAGGGTGAGGGTGTGGTGCTGAAAAACACGTGATCATATGCACATAAGACACTGTGATTAAAAAAAGCAGGGCGTCGTGTGTCACTTAGACTAACAAATGTATTTATTGCATGAACTTTTGGGGGAGAAAAATCCCACGTCATGAGATGCTTTGAAGTATGTCATTAGAGACCAACTGGAGTGTGTGATTTAAAAACTTTGAACCAACTCCTCAGCTGGCAGAAACTGGCATCTCCTGCAGACTGCTGCCATTTATACCTGCTCAAGAGCTTAAGATCTGTTGAATCCAAACCTGTTAAAATGTTCCAAGACTTCAGCAAATAGCTGTACCAGAAAAAAGCGAATGGCTTACGAACAATCATGATTTTTTCCAGGTGACTGGCGTTTGTAGCATCTTGCTTTCCCAATGATTCCAATCTGGTGTCTTAACATATTTTGATAAATGCCCATTATGATAGCATATAAGATTTCCAGATTTGTAAGTATATTACATTTATGAAGCAGATCAAGGAATGAGGAATTAGGCAGCCCAATATCAGGGTTCAGTGAACAGAGGACATTGACTGTAGACAGTGAAAGGTTAGTCTACAACAATGAATTTTAACAAAGAAATGCTTTTGTAAAAGAGAAAACATTCACACACTAATGCAGAAGAAAAATTATTGCTTACCCTGGCAAAGTCACTGTAACCAGCCCAAAGCAATAGAAAGTTGGGCTGAATTGTGAGGAGGACAAGATTACAAATCAAAGGAAACAATATTGTTACTGTGAAAGATACTGAAGATGAGAATTACACAAGAGTGCTATATACAATACCAGTCAGTAGACTTTAAAAGAAGGGAGACACCCTTTGAGGATACAAAGGAGATGAAAAATCACAAGAACAGTTCAGTATCTCAAATTCAGAGCCTTAAGTTATTGGGAAGAACTGAAAAAAATTGAGTAGTTACACTTTCCCAACAGGGACGCTGAGGGCTATGTGAATTAGAAATTTATTTTTTGTTCCCTTTCCCAGTCTTTTTATTTAAGTTTTGTGTATGCTTATTAAGGCATAACTACATTGCAAGAGTACAGAATGATTTTTAAAAAACAATCAAAACAACACAAAAAAACCCATGGGGATAAAGCACCAGATCAGTATCAGGGTCAGGCAAAGAACACAAGAACGGGAATATACAGAAAATAATCAACAAACGGTTATGGCCTAAAGTTGAGTTTTTCAAAAGGACCTACGGGAGTTAAACTCTCACCTTATATTGAATTTCAGTGCTTAAAAAGTTAGCAGAGAAGTATGTAGGTTCTGAAAGGGGAAACTGAAATAAGGAAGATCAAAATGGATGTGTGTACTTTGCAAATTAGTTTGAATTAAGGAGGCTTAATTCAAACTAATTTAGTGCTTGTCTACACTAGACTTTCAGTAATTTGAATTAAGAAAGTCCTTAATTTGAACCAATCAAAGCTTAGTTTGAATTAGTAAGACCTGCTGGTTAAGTCTAACTAAACCCTCAATTCAATCCTTAATTTCGAACTAAGGATGGTGTAGACTAGGATTAACCCTTAGTTCAAATTTTAAAAAATTGAATTAAAGGCAGTTAGTTCAAATTAACAAAGTGGACTAATTCAACTTAATTCTAAGTCAAATTAGTCCACTCTGTTAATTCAAACTAATATGTTCAAGTGTAGTTTGAACTAAACTCAAACTTAGTTTGAATTAACTTTTTCTAGTGTAGACATAGTCAATGTGTATAAGAGGAGGTAAGCTTCTGACACAGGGCAAAGCAAAAGAAAGCAAGAAACTAGTAATGAGCTTAAGGAAAGGGGCTAAATGATTGAGGTGAAACGTTTCTTTTCCTTATAAAGTTTTTTATGCTGGCACTGTAATTAACATGGTCAATAAAATATTTTAAATCCAAAATCTAAATGATCTGCAAATTAATATGAGTGTGGCGCTGATTCACCGGATGTGCTCAGTTCGTGGCATTTATACATATCTATTCCTATTCAGCAAAGAAGTTAAGCATGTCTTTAACTGGATTTATGTATGTGGTCTTCTTCTGTTTTAGTTCTGTGATGATAATGATGATGATGATAATAATAAAAATAAACTAAATCATTGCAGGGTGTTCATAAACATAGCAAATATACTTGGTAAATAAATCACTTAAAGGGAAGTCATGGCCCACTGATTTCATTGGGAGTTTTACCACTGATTTCAGTGGGGCAAAGAATTTGCTCTTTGTGGCTTATTTCCCCATCTGTAAACCAAGGAAAATAATTCTGTCTCCCACCATTTGTCTATGTAAACTGTAAGCTAGGGCTGGGCCTGGGTTACATTCATCTTGATCAGGCATAACACAATGATGCCTTTAGAAGCAACTGTCACACAAATAATAATATAATGTGCTGAATAATATGTACAGGGACATGACATTTAGTTCTAAACTATTGACCTGTGCATTAAGAACTTGTGTTTCCATATGGATCTGGAGAGATGGAACATCATGTCCTTTAAATCTGTTATGAAAAAATTACTGTGGCAGATATTTATTTATTTATTTTATTTTATTTTATTTTTTTGTGCCCATGATGTTCCAAAGACAAGTCTTGTGGAATGAGGTGCATCCAGGATTTGGAATGTCTCAGGTCCTACTGAGTGTGAAGTGACAAAGGATGAGAACCTGGTGAACAATGCAGATGGGCACTGAGTTTCTCTAAGGCCTGGTTTACACCTAAAACTTTAACCAGCATGAATCATGCTCCCTAACCATTACAGCCAGGAGCACAGCCAGTCCCCTGAGTCTTCAGGGTGCGCCTGGCCACAGGTGGCTTCCCATCATGTGACCAGAAACTGCCTGAGATGCTACAGTTGCTATGTGGAGCTCTCGGGGGGGGGGTGAGAATTGGCAAGATCAAATCCACCCACCACCATGGTTGTGGGGCCAGCCAGCAGTTGACAGCTGTGGCCAGCCTCCTAGCTGGGGTGGTAAAGTTTGCACCTCTCCCAGGTGCTGTGCTGGAAGGGCATGACCTCCAAGTGGGTGACCCCAAGTGACCTGTGTCTATGCCCCTGATTATAGCTATGCTTGTAAAATTCCTCTCATAGATACAGTTATTGTGCTAAAATGTCTTTTGCCCAGTATAACTTATTTGTCTGGGGCATTGATAATAACCTGTACCAGCAAAAGAGCTTTTTGTCATTATAAGCTGCATGTTCCTGGGAGATTTACCAGTATAGGTAATGTAAAGTATCATCACAAAGGGAGGAAAATTGCTGCTTGGAAAAAAGATAGGAGAACTGCAGCGAGAAGTAGAAGTGATGGTGGAGCCACGTTGGCAGGCTGGTTGGTTTGAAGCTAGAACCAAATCCCATTAGACCTGAATTTTCATCCTCCTTCCTTGTGCTTCATAAAATTTAGAGTGGGGGGGGCAGGTTATATGATAAATGATAAATGGAACCATTGACAACATTGTTCAGGAAGGTTTGGGGTTGCTGGGGGGTTTTTTGGTGTAAGGCAGGCTTAGAAGCTGGGCTTAACAGCTTCTGAAGGGAGGGGCAACTAATTTGAGTGGGTCCTGTATTAGCATGGATACAAAGAGCACGATTAGCATACCGGTTGCAGGGCATAGTGGGTAATGGTATTTGGGGTTAGTCTACTCACAAATCTATCAATATGTGTAATTCTACTAAGAGGAAATATGAAATACTGTCCTTGTGTGAACTGCTACTGTCTGTTTGTTTCAAATCTGTCTGGGCTAGTTAAGGGGTAAAAAACTACCCTCAATGCTTGTAGGAAAGGCAACTGCATGTTTCAGCTTGAAAAAGTGGAAGAACAGGAGGGGGGGTAGCATTGTTTTTGCTGAAGCAATGCTTGGGGTAGCTTCTCTCCCTCCCTATTGCTTCTCCTGTTCTTTTTTATGGAAATAGCTGATTAACAGCTTCTTAAAGACTAAGAGAGCTGAATCACTGAGCTCACTGGAGAGTCCTCTGTCTCTGAGACCTGAGGAGGAGCAGTGATGGGGTGACCAGCAAGTGGAACTGGTGGATGGTGAGAGCAGCCAGCAATGAGCTGGGTGATAGGAGGGACTGGAGGGTGGAGCTGGTGGACAGTGGGCAGTGCCGGCAGGTGGTGAGAGTGGCCAGGGGCAAGCTAGGTGACATGAGGGACTGGAGGGTGGTGCTAGCAGACAGAGGGTGGAGCCAAGAAACAGTTCTAGAGGATGGAGTGAGTGACCAGTAGATAGCATTGGCAGACAGCTGGAGTGAAAGACACTCCCTACATACCCTAGGGTTGGTTGGGAGCCTAGTTAGTACTGATTCTCCAGATCAGTGCCAGTTTTGTCATTAAGTTTGTATGTTCTGTTATGTGGTGTGGGTTGTTGGGAACTTCACTCTATCTAGGGGTGGCCAAACTTATGGAACTCAAGAGCCACACAGGTTGGTTATTAAACCTTCAAGAGCCGCACTAAGGCATATAGCCATATACTTTTACCTACTAAATTGATTTGCTGACGTTCTTCTGCAAGCCACACTTTTTCATTCAAAAGCCACATGCAGCTCCTGAGCCACAGTTTGGCCACACCTGCTCTATACTAATTTTAGAATAGAATAGAATAGAATCATATGATTAGAAGGGACCTCATGAGATCATCAAGTCCACCCCCTGGGGCTTGAACCCAGGACTTTCTGCATATTAAGCAAAAGTGCTAGCTACAACACTGTTCCTAGATTAGCACTGATATATGTTAGTTGGCCTTTTGCATTTTTGTTTTACTACTATTAAAAGTTCCAATTACTACATTCAGACTCATGCTTGTGAGTGGGCAAGCCTTACCCCTTTGGGGTACCCAGGGAACAGTGCAGGATTCCCAGACATCTGGGTGGGGCCTCGAGCCAGTTGATGGTGTTGTGTCATTGGGAAACCCCTAGATATAGAACCCGGCCCTTGTCCTGCCAGCCTGGTCTGGCAGAAGGGTTACATTAGATTCCTAAAGGATTGACTGTTAAAGTGAATGGAAGGATTTCCACTGACATTGGTGGGCTTTGAGTCAAAATCAAAAGAAGCAAAAAGGAGAAATGTAAAGCAAGCTCTAAAACTTGTTAGTGGTGGTATATGAGTTGTATACTGGTATTGGAGCTCAGGATAACATTACCATTTAGCTAAAACATCACCTATCAGGGTAGCTGAAGCAGAACAGGCTACCTGTGGTTATGGTGTGTATTTGTAGTGTAATAGAGGGAACAAACAGTGGATCAAGTCCTTTAAATGGCTCCATCTTTTGTGTTTTAAGTTCCAGTCTCCTGCAATGAATAGCTAAAGGGTTGGAGGATGTCCCAATGGACATTTTTCTTTACTACCCCATCTGTTACACTGAAGTCCTAGGAATGTTTATCATCTTGGATTGGCAGAATGGTGGCTTTTGGAGGATGCATACATTGTAAAAGACAGAGTGGAGTCATTAACTAATCACACATACCTGTTAACTAGTTGATGAACTGTGAAGTTGGAACTGAAAAAGGTAGCAGCTGCTTCATGATCACAGGGTGTCTCTCCATGACAAAGGGAAGCCAGATTACTGGAGAACTGACAGTAGACATTGCTGACCTTGTAATATGCGTTTTCACCTTTAAATGTTAGAAGGCTGAATTGTTGTTTTAATGGCAACTCATGTTATTTTTTGCCATCCCAGCACCTGACATGCAGCAGACATGTCATATAATGGAGCTCCCACCTGACTTCAAACATCAGCAGGTATCACCAGTGAACCCCAAACAAAGCGTTCTGCTTGTTTGGGAAAATGTCACTGTGATGCTGGCAGACCATGTGCCAGCTTGTGCTGAAGCCCCAGGTCAATTTGTTTGTGTATTAATATAGATCAAAGCAATTGTTAAATGCATGAGAGTGTATGTGCTGTTTCAACTTCATGAAAACTAAGGCGATGTTACAGGATTGGTTTTATTTACCTGTGTCCTGTTGTAATGGAGTAGTAAACGTTTGCACTGTGTGTACCCCTGTAACTAAACAAGCCATCAAATGAGAAAGAAAACTTGTGGAATGCAAATGAAGAACTTCAACAGAAAAGTGCAAAGTTCAAAGCAAGGGATCAGTGTGATGATTGACTGTCAAAAGGTAGGAAGCTGAATTATACATTGCTTAAGTGTCGAAAAAGTAAACTTTTTAAAATTAAAAGACAGGTAGGTACAAGAAAACAAAAAACTGTAAATATACTTCGTGGGTTGAGAAATGGCTGTGTAATAGAAGTGCTTTGGGACAACCTGCCTCTTTTGTAAAATAGAAGGGATGGTATACAAGGCCCAGAAGACGATGATGGCCTGTTTTGAAGCACTGCTTACTCGATCTTTCTGACTATGAACATATTGGACCAGAACTGCAGCAAGTATACAAGGCCCAGAAGATGATGATGGCCTGTTTTGAAGCACTGCTTATTTGATCTTTCTGACTATGAACATATTGGACCAGAACTGCAGCTGGCAATTGTAATGGTGTATAACTACTGTTAGTAGCCACTCCAAATGGGCTCATGTGCCAGTCTTGGCACTCATGGCGGGGGCTTGCTGACACCTGGTTTAGAGAACTTAGGGGAGAAATTGCACTTGCTGTAGTATAGGTTTGTGTTACAAGAGCAATCTCAGGTACAGCCAGGAACCCCACAGGCAGCTTAATGCTGCACTGATGATGGACTGAGGCATTTATGGCTTTATTTGCATTATGCTTGTAATATTTATATTTCATTACTCCTGGGGATGGGAAATCAGAATTTACGGAGGTAGGAAAAGGTTAAGCTTTAATTGATGAAGGTGTAATGGCTCTATATGTTCCATGCAAACCCTGGATTCAATTGATGAGAAAAAAAGAGCCATTGATTATATCAGGGTTGGAGGCAATAAGCCATGGTCTGCTCCCAGTGAAATCACTAGAAGTTTGGCCATCTCTTGAGTTGTCCTGGTGTTGCCATTCATTATATTATTGTTCCACACAAAATGGTGGAGTGAAACCTGTCAGTAGGTGAAGGAGAAAAAAGGGGAGGGAATCCACTGGGATGAACCAGTGCATAAATTTTGAAACCCACCTATGAATTACATGGAGTGAAGAGATGCCAGCCATTGCATCAGAAAGGACCTGGGGTGGACCAAACACATTTAAATAAGCAAAGCTGTGGCCTTGCCCTCTTGTCTCATGCTTGCTATGCCCTGACCTCCTGAATCAAGGAGGCCTATCTCAAAGAGAAGAGACTATAAGTGATTTTAGTATTTTAGATACTACCCTTTGAACTAGGTTTTCCACCTTATAAATAAAAAATTCTCCTTTAGCTAGTTTTCATTAATGATCCTTTAGTATAATCCACTGAGTTTGCTTTTTTTGCTCTATTGTGGCTGACTTTGTGTGTGAAGCCTGTATTTACAGTCTGCTTATGGAAGTACACTAAGTTTAGCCAATGTTTCCAAAAGTACCCTCTGATTTTAGATGGTTCAGTTTGGAATATCCAATCTGAGACACTTTGGCCTGATTTTTACAACTGCCAAGCTCCCACCTGATGCACTCAAGTCAAGTCAATTGGATGCAGGGTGCTTTAGAAATCAGACCCAACATAGCCCAAGCCAGGTGCCCAATAACCAAGGCACCCAAAGTCAGAAAGCTTTTTTGGATAGTTTAGGCTGTGCCTCTTGAATCACCAAAGTTAATACATTGTGAACAGAGAGGTTTGGTCCTTGATAGCTAGGAAACCAAGAAGAGCGTCTGAGAAGAGTGCTAGAGCCTAAGGAGTTCCCTTGTTTTCAGTTTATGACTAGCCCTTTATTTTCATGGTGCAAATCTGGCACTGGAAATGTGGGCTGCCATTTTAGGGTTATGGAATTGTCATAAGGGGGAGTAGGGAAAAGAGGTAGCCTCAGGGAATCTGAGAAAAAGGTATGCAACATACAGTTAGGGCTAGATCACCAAGGTGCTTAGGCACTTCACTGTCAATTTAAGCACCTTTAGACCACAATTTAGGAGCCACTGACATTCACAAACCATTGCTCAGGTGCTCTCTAGCCCTGTAGGCACCTTAGTCCCCATCATACCTCGACTTCCACCAATCAGCTTGCACAAAGCTGCCTGAACACTGCCATTGCCCCACAGTTCAAAAGCTGCTTATAGCTGAAGCCAAAACTACAGCAGCCCTAAGGAAGGCGTCTAATAGAAGTGGTTCCCAACCCATCTTTCCAGTGGGACTTGATCCCATAGCTATGTTCAAATCATAGAAACTGGAAAGAACCATGAGAGGTCATCGAGTCCATTTACCTGCCCTCATGGCAGGACCAAGTACCTTCTTAAACTATCCCTGACAGATGTTCATCTAAGTTGCTCTTAAACACTTCCAATGATGGTGATTCCACAACCTGCCTAAACAAATTATTTCAGTGGTTAAGTATCCTGACACTCAGGAATTTTTTCCTGATGTCCAACCTAAACCTACCTTGCTGTAATATAAGCTCATTCCTTCTCGTCCCAAGCGGACTGAGTTTACTAGTAGATTGACTTCATGTCTGAGACCTGACACGTGTCATAAAAGGCAGCCAGGGATGAGTAAGTTGAGCTTTTTTTGAGGGGTTTGAGACCTCAGTTCAAATCCTCATTTTTCTTTCTGGTGGAAAGGGGGGATTTGAACTTAGGTTTTTCTTACATTACAGGAGCATGCTGTAGCCACCAAACTTTTGTGTACTGTGGGGTTGGTTGCACTTTGTCCTGTTGAAGCTGTTTGACTTTGTATAAATTATTGTATAGTCATTAGGCAGGAGAGACACTTCATGTCCCTCAGACTAGTACAGTGACACAGGCTGGGGTCAGCAACCCAAAAGATAAGTCATTTTTCAAGATTCCTTCAATAACCAAGTGTTTTGAGAGCTGCAATGGGTATAGCCTTCAGTTTGGGGGGCAACCAGAGTGGGAAACCAGGCCAGTACATCTACTGAAGGGTCCCCTAGTGGGAGGGAGTCTAGAACCAGGGGCAGGGGCAGGCCCCTTACTGGGTCCCATGGTGGTGGGGAAAGCTCTGAGACTGGTGCAGGCTGCCCACAGGGGCCCCCCAGTTGGCAGAGAGTGTCTGCAGCCTGGTGCAGAATACCCGCAGGGTCCCCCAGTGGCAGTAGGGGGCCTGGAGCCCAGAACCACAAGGGGGCAGCCAAAGAGCCATGGATTGCAGACCCCTGACCTACAATGTAGGTGAGTGAGGTTCAAGTCCCTGCCCTAGCTCCTGAGCTATTGACTGTAATGGGATGGGTTTCCCTTTCTAATTTATTGTAAGAAAGGTCTGGGGTTTTGCCTGCTAGCATACAGACTTACTCATTTAGCTATCTAAAAGCAGGTGACAGTTCATGGCTAAGAAGCCTGAGCGGAGATAACTACTTAGAAGTCCATCAGATCAATGGAAGTTAGACATGTAAGTACCTTTGTGGACCTGGTCCCTAAAACTCCAGCCTCTCCCTCTGCATTTCATTCTTCGTTAGTCGAGAAAGCTCTCTCTTCAATTTGGTGGCTCCTGAGAATCTGTTTAGGTGCCCAGCCCTCCCTGTGCACTGTGTGGGACTTCTACACCTAACTCTGGGCTATGAATTCCACTAGATGCAGCAAATTTAGGTGTTAGCCATTGCAATGCCTAAGTATTTTTGTGGAAGTGTCCTTAGTGCCTCAAAGCATGGACTGCTCCAATTTTAATTCAAGGTGTGAAAAGTTTATTTCCGTATTAGACCCTAAGGAAGGAGGATAAGAACTGCCATGGTATGGTACACAGACCATGAAAACCCATGGCAACTTTGGCAAACAGCATTTGGAATATGAGGACATGTCTACTTTGCACCACAGTTCAGATTTTGGAGGTATGAATTGCAGCACACACCCAATGTGCTGAGCTGTAACTCTTCCAGTTGTATGCTGCAGATGCAGACGTAGAGGCCTATAATTAGTTTTAATATTGGCCTCTTTGTGACATGCTGCAGCCTTGTACATCCTTGTGGTACAATCTGATTATCATCATTAATGTTCACCCTTATAGTGTAATGGTGTATGGTCCAATGCAAAGTATGTCATGTACGGTGTTTTTGGAATGTTCATGGCATATTTGCATTACTGTTATGGAAGCATGTTTCCTGAACATCAGACGTGGGTATGCATATGAAACTCTGCTATATCACGAGCACGACTGAAACACAGAGCTGCGTTTTTCACACCCAGTGGAGGAATGCGTACAGTCACAATAGCCTGAACTAATCAGCTGGCACATGGACAGTCACCTGACCCCAGTGAGTGTTGTGGAAACCTGTAGAAAGAGTGTGTCAGCCCTGGCTATGGGCTCTCCCTGGAATCCATCTTCTAGTAGATTAACTACTCTGCTGGAAATCATACATCAAGCTAAGATGTGAAAGGCAGAAGTAACAACTGGGCCTGCACTTGGCTTTTCTTTTGTGAGAGAAAACTTGGGGGGAAAGGAACGATACCTCTCATATTCCTTGCATCAGAATTCTCTTCAATTTATATCCTCTGCCATCACAGCATTTTCCTTTTGGCAGAAAGACTAGGCTTCATTGATAATGTATCAAATTTGGGTTACCTTTGCATCACTTAATGCATTACTTTTGGCAAAGAAACTTTTGTCTTTTTGAGAACAAGAGGAAGACTGAACATGCAAAGATGTTCAATGTGAGCATCATCTCAAGAATATTCACAGGATGCGAGACATGTACACATGAAAACAAAGGGAGAGAGCAGAAATAACTTTGAAAAATGTGTTAGAAAAGGATCATGAAAATCAGCTAGCGAAGACAGAGTGAAAAATGAACCGATCAAGGAGATAATGAGGCATAAATGTCTGCCAGAGACAAAGAACCTCCTGTGGGTGGATCAAACTCTCATGACAGAAAAGTGAAAAACACCCACAACAAGGAGTGACATGAGTTCTGGGTTAGCAAAGAGGAATGGGATAGGCATATGAGAACTAGAAAAACTTTGAAGCAGAAGGTAAAATCAAGATTGCAATTGGAGGGCACAGTGGTAAGGCGATATGCAGTGTGTCATGTCTCTAAGTAGTATGTGAGTATTCCTTGTTGTTGTTACACAAGTGAAGGACCAGCAGGCCTCATAAACAGGTATCTTTTTCCTCATCAAAGCCTAGCTTGGCAAAAGTGAGAGGCAGAGAAGTGCCCTTAAGTCTCTAGAGAGTAAGAATCATGATGAATAAGTGTAAGAGGTCAGGTGTCCAGTATGGGGCAAGAAACTACAAACACCAATCACTGATATTTTAGAATTTATATGCAAATTTGGCATCACCTTAGGCTTGAATAGAAATTTGAACTGGCTTTCTCATTACAATAAGTGACTTTCCTCATCTCTGTCTTTCCACCTTCTAATATGGTGTTCCACCCTGTTTGACTCCAGACAATTGCTTTGATTTGCTGAAAAGGTATGACCTGATCCAATGACTTACACTTTCCTCCATTTATTTTTTCTCCCATTCTGTAAGTTCTCCATCTTCAAGTGTCTGATGAAGTGACATTTTCTCCCATGGAAGTTCATGCAATAAATAACTTTGGCCATGTCTCCACTGGGTGGGGGTGGGGGGGGGCCTGGAAGTCAACCTAAGTGGACCTTGTTAAGTTGACTGCAGGGTATGTCTGCCCTGGACACCGCCTACCCCCTCCCCTGGTATCAAACTGGGTATCTGTAGCTCAGTCGGCTCAAGGGGCCAATCTGGGCTGGGGCTGATCTGGCTTCCGCCCTCTGGGGAGGAGCTGGGAGTTGAGCAGGCTTGCAAAGAGGGGCTAGGAGCCCGATATGACTTCCATCCCCTCTCCAAGGGTGGTGGGAGCTTGGAGATGGCACTTGCTCATGGTAAGAAGTGGCTCAGGGCTGAACTGGGCACTGGGTCACTTGTCACTCTCCAGAGGATGCTGTGCAGCCCAGTCAGTTTCACAGGAGTGAAACTGACCAGGCTGCAGAGTCACTTGAGCAGGGGCTCTGAAGCCTGGTCAATTTCACTGCTGTGAAATTAACCAGGCTGCCAAGCCTCCTGCCAGCAGTGGCAAATGACCTGGCACCCAGTTTGGCCCCGGGCCACTTGTCACCACCAGCAGGAGCCAGCTCCAAGCCCCAGACACCCGTGGGGAGGGTGGGCTGGGAGCCAGATAGAGCTACTAGCCCCTCTTTGCTGCCCCGTCTGGGGAGAGGGGCTGGGAGTACAATGGCACTTGCTTAAGTTGACTTAATGATTTTTAAATAAGGACTGGGCTTTATTTAAATTGACTTAAGGGCCCTTAAGTCGACTTAAAACCACAGTGTAGACATAGCCTTTGTTGGTCTTTAAAAGTGTCACCAGGCTCATTGTTTGTTTAGCGGAACTAGACTAGCATGGTTGCCCCTTTGGGACTTGGCAACATGTATTAAAGTGTATTAATGCTACAGCAATCAAGCAATGTGAATCCTGATGAGTATGAAATATACAGCTGATAAACCCATAGAATTTAGGGACCCAAAATAAGTGGGTGTAGACATACAGATAAGAAAAAGGGACTGAAACCCTTATGAATATGTAGAAGATACAGTGGACATGACTGTAATATAAAAGTTGTTTCCTGGCCTGTGTGCCAAGAGCGACATCAGAAGATCATCTATAGATATATTAGGTATCACCTTAGCTTCTTTTGGACTCCTTGCAGAAGATGATGTTAGTAATGCAAATGCATGACATAGCTTTCTCTCCTTTGCTCTGTTGCAGGTTGCATGCTTATTTTGTTAATAAATTTGCCAATAAGAGGAATAATATTGAATTGTTTCCTATGCTTGCCTCAGGGGTCTTTGTTCAAATGACAAGCTCACAACTGTAGAGTCTCTGGAGGCCAAACCTTCTCAGATGCTGCATACCAGATTATAGTTAATGTTCTTGTGACAGAATAGGCTACAATTGAAGGGTAAAGAAAAATGGTACAATGAATGGCATTTATAGGCTCCAAAAGGAGCTGAAGTCAGATTGCTGTTACTAGAAGGGGATACCATGAAAAGGTTGGAACTGGATCCTGAGCTCATGTGAATCAATGGAACAATGCCATTTTATGCCAGCTGAGGAGCTGGGTTGGTCTTTAAGGAGAAAGTAAAAGAGAATAATAGTGGTCTCCCGGGGTTCATAATAATACTATATAGGAATGTACTGATAATAGTAATTGTAAAGGATAAAAATACAGATAAAAGGATGTATAGTCCTTATAGTGAGCATCCCTATTCTCACCTCCTATTCTCACATGCTATTTGAAGTAGACATGAGAGGCGCACTTGTAGCCATTAAAGATTTTATGGCTAACGTACAATAAACTGCAGGAGTTTTCACAGACCTATCCTACCATCATTTTGTAATGAGACGTTTTTACAAGTGTTGATTTTCTGTCTAAAAACTTCATCCAGGTTCAATTAAAACCAGCTAGAAATGTGTGTAGGGGGAAAAATTATTGAGGTTATGTTGCAAAGGGACCAAAACTTTCTGGCATCAAACTGAGGACGGCTGGGTTGTTTTTTGCTGTTTGTTTGCTTTTGGCTTTGTAATGATATCCATTCACTGTATGTTTACTCAATTGCTGCTCCTTCGTACTGCCAGTTACACTTGGCCTTGTTAGAATGCTCACAGTACATGGCCATTAATATTAATTCCATAATGACAGTAAAGCACTGAAGTAAAATTTAACAGTTCCTCAGTTAATCATTAAAATTGGCCTATCGCTGTGGATAGTGGATCTTCTAATGCTTCAGTGCAATGTAATTTCAGATCATAAATGAGATGATGAAAGAGGGTTTTTAATGTATTATCACACCACAGAGGGCAGTAACGCTGCCTACATCCAGCTTCAGAAATGTCTGAGCAAAGTGACTCTTTTATGTAACCAATAGCTGAGAGAAGTCTATTTGGATCCATCCACTATGGATCAAGGGGTCAAAGATGGCTAAGCAAATACAGATAGATGGAGCATGAAAAGCTAACATGTACATTGTATTTTCTGGTGCACTTTTACAAATGCTGGAAGGGGGTAAAAATCCACAGTATTCATCAAATTGATTTGCAGTATGATTAACCCGAGAAAGCATGAAAACCCAAATCTTTTCTCTGGCTTGAATCAGGTTTTCTTAATTTTTTTCAGCTGCATACCACTGCTGGCAAGACAAAATAATATGGCATGACCCACAGATTGAAATGACAGCCTCAGAACCTGGGGGGGGGGGGTTTAAATGGCTCAGGAAAGGGATAGCTTTATCATCAGGTTAATGAGCAGTTCCTGCTGATCAGTGCTTTTCACTGGAAAGACAGAGGAGGAAAATAAGTATTTTATCATTGAAAAGACAGCACTGACAACAATGAAGGATGAGAATTTTGTTGTTCTTTCCGAGCTCATGACTGGTGGAAAATCGTTACTGGAAATACTTCAGAAATAATCATTTTCTCTTCTCTTCTCTTTTCGTCTCTTCTCATCTTAAATGATATTCTTTGAAATTTGAGGACTGGACTCCTTAGTGATTGCTTTAGAATGGCAATACATTTCCAGAAATAAACACTGACCCAATTAGTGGTTTAACTTTTGGCCTTGTTGCTTTTGTACAAGGTATTGAAGTATTTTGGTTTAACATTAATAATACCTTGCATTGCCTCTTTGGACCACCTAACTATTATGACACTGCCTAGGGAAGACTTTCTTTTCAAGAACTCAAGGAAATGATGTGATTACTACTGTAGGTTGTAATGATCACTAATGACTAGACATGCAGTGCCTAGTATCTGGGATGGGTGTTTTATAAATGCCTGCTTTAGATTCGTTGCATTCAGGTTTACAATAGCTAAGGAGCTGAGCCTTTTTTTTTTTTCAATTTACAAAAGGCGCTGACTGTAACCTCTAATTTATATATGATCATTACTTCTACATGAATTAAAATATAACTAATTTAGCCATTACCAAAAGTGAAACAGAGCTCTTTGAAATTCAAAAACACTTTTCATTTTGAAAGTTCCAAACCACTGTTCATTTTGCAAGTTCCTTTCTTAAAAAACCAACCAACCAAACAAACAAAAAAGGTCAAAATTTAAGTAGAACATTTTATCTGATCCTAAATGAAGTGTTCTCAATGTGTTAAATTAACTGAGCATTCAAAAAAGACTATTTCTGTATTCATGGAGTTTATGGTAGTTTCAAGCAGAGACTGGTCAACTGTTGCAAATAGCATTTTTCTCTATCTACAACAAGGGTTGGTACTGGTGCAGTAATACCAGTTGCCGGACACATGCCTGGTCTACACTGACAACAGCAGTCAATGTAATGCCCCTATAACATGCATCTCCACTAGCATCTCAGTCACGTCAATCTAAATTGCACTGATATTCAACACAATAAAACCACCTCCACAAGTGGCATAGCACTGAGGTTAAATGCTACAATTCAAATCAGTGTAGGCAAAGCCAATGTAAGTTGATGTCATAGGCTTTTATCCCTAACTTACAGGTGAGTAAACTGAGGTACAGGGATAGTGTGAGTTGACCACAGTGGCGGCTTTTGAGGAAAGCAAAGCAGGCGGCCGCCTAGGGCCCTAAGGAATAAGGGGCCCCCTTCTCAATTTGGTGGGCAGAAATGAAAATACAGAAAAATATAGAAATTGTTCCCATCTAGCAGAGCTAGTAGGGCTGGAAACCTAAGCACTTTTCACTCTTGGCTCATCAAGGCAAGCGATCATTAGGATTTGTGCTTCATCTGAATTGCAGATTTCACCATTATCTGCCCATCACCTTCACAATGACATGCTAAAAAAGCAGGAGCAAGCAATAGACAGCACAATAACAGGTACTTTTCCAGTGGCCTCAGCTTTTAATTCCTCAGTGTGCCCATTTATTCTGCCTTTTTAAATTTTGTGTAATATTGCCTTTTTCTTTTCTTTTTTACCTGTTCTTTTGCCTTTTCCTTTGATTTTGTGACAATTTTTACTTTGGCTTCGGTTAGCTCAGGTTCCCAGGTAGGTCCATATAGGTTGCTACATCTAAATACAATGCTGCCCTTAGGCAATAATTAGAGCTGTGTATGATGTCTGTGCTGTCTGTCTGTCTTTTGGTAAATAATTTTTTAGCTTCTTCTGTACTTACTGTTTAATATTTTTGAGGGGGCCAGAGTCTTATAAACTTAAGTACTTCAAAGAATTTCATTGAAATTTGGTGTTTTTCATTTATAGTTACACACTAGAAACCTTTTTATTTATTATACTTATTTGTATTAAATGTCTAGTTCACATAAACTTAAGCCTATATGAAAGATTTGACTGCTGAAATTTTAAATGTGGTATTTTAGTTATTTTTGAGCCATCATTAATGTTACTATTTTTTACTTTTAATTAATGCTCGTACTTTTTAAAAATTTTTAAATGTTCATTTTAACTTTGTAGCTTAGCATTAGCTCATTTATGTTAAGTGAGAGATGATCAACTTACAAGCTTCATGATGGGAAAGTCTTTAAAAATATCATACCCAAGAATAATTTACAAGGTCCAAAGGGATAGTCATGTTAGTTTGGTTCAGCAAAACAAACAGGAAGTCCTAGGGGATGGTATGGGGTGGTTAGGGATACAGCGAGGGACTGGGGCTGGGGGAGGGTAGCAGTGGGGGCCAATAGTGGGCCCTTTAGGGGGCCCCACAATGGGCCTTCACCTAGGGTCCCCTATTGCCTAAGGCCACCTCTGGTTGACCACAAGTATGTAGTGAGCCAGTGGAAGTGGGCAGTGGAATGTAGAATATTTTCAAGGAGAACTTGAGAAAGTGTCAAACTGTGGCCAGTTGTTAATGGTGCTCCTCTGAAAGTCATAGTTTGTACTGACACTATCTGGATGCTGGACAGATAATATTTTTTTAAACATGAAAAGCTTAAATCATCTTTAAGATTGTGAATTGACAATAGAATGGAGAGTTTAGTGAAAGGCACCCTGAGAATCAGTGAGGGCAAGTAGATAGAGATGGAGAGAGATAGCTAGCTAGCTAGAATAAGCTAAGTTAACTTTATCCTTTCTAATGGATGTTATGAGGACAAATATTCAGTTCCCACACAACTTTTCAGCAGTGTGGTTAATTTGTTAAGCCCAACTGGGCACATTAACTGAGCCCCTTTGTCTTCATTAAAACTGATGAGGTTAAAATTGCAAACTGTAGCATGATTTGTCTGGACTGATTCATTCAGTGTGCAACCCTTCAAAGCATTAGAGTGTGAATGGCTGTAGTATGGCCATGTTATGCATTGGCCTCACTGCATTAACTAACCCAAGCCATCTTCACCTCTGCTTCAGAACAGTTAAAAGTAACAACAGTCCATTAGCATCAGCAAAAGAGCGAAAAATTCCCTCATTTAAGGGGGAATTAGAGAAATTTGTTTTCTGTTGTCAGCGAGAATGTCACAAACCCTGCAATCAGAGAGCAAAACAGCTCTTTAACCTTTGCCAAATATTACTTCCTGTCCTTCATTTATAAGAATAAAATATCTAGTTAATTTGTGCAGCCTTTTTTTTCCTAGTAGCATTTACAAGAATTTTAATTAACATTGTCTTCGTTTGGAAGGAGGTACGGAGCTGTCATTTCTTAATAGCCTATAATGCATTGTCTCTGTCAGTGGCTTTGCTTCCTAGGGTATGTCTATACTGATGGCGGCAAATTTGTCACCATCAGTTTGCTTTCTGAGCTTTGATTGAGTGATCTGTGTAGATGCACTCAGTTGATCTTTGGCTGGACACTATAACTCCAGCCCCATAACTGGAGAAGTGCTAAGTTGCTGCAACAGCATTTCCAGTCAGTTTAGCGCAGCCTGTACAGGAGGTAATTAGTAAGACAAGAAATAAACCAAGTATTTTACATACCTGGTGTATCTCCCATCGAATGCCACCAAAAAGTGCGGCAACTGTAGTCTAGGGCCTAGGCTCCTGACAGCAATCTGAGAAGGTATATTATTTAAGTCACCAGGCCACATTAGGCTAAACAAAAATTAAAGAATGTGTGATGCCTGAAGACAAACTACTCCAGTCCAGATCAAGTCAATAGGAGAGAGGCATCTGAATACTATTGAGAATCTGGGCATCCTCTTCCATTTTGAGGTGGCATGGGTAAAATTCTGTTGTTGCTACTGTTGCTGCTGCTTCTAAAAGTGAGAACAGTGCTTCCATTTTTAGGGTATGTCTACACTGGAGGCTTACATTGACTTAACCTGACTTAAGTCAACTTAAGCAACTCCATGGCCACATTTGCCATTTATTAAGTCAACTTAAGCACATGCTTAAGTCAACTTAATAACTCCTGCCTTTAAAGTTGACAGTAAGTGTTAAGTTGACTTTATTAAGTTGACAACAAAATGTGGCTACCTAAGTTGACTTTATTAAGTTGACTTGAGTGGCTACCTTGGCTTAAGTTGACTTAATAAAGTTGACTTTAAAAAAATGTGGATTCTCTAAGTCGACTTAATAAAGTCAACTTTAAGGCGACCTTGTTAAGTTGACTTAACTGAACCCTCTAGTGTTGACATAGCCTTAGTGCTGTCTTTCACACTTGTCATACTGCCAAGGGCTTGTTTACACTATAAAAGTTGTAATGGTTCACCTAAATTGATGTAAAATCCATCTAATTAAGCCAGTGCAAATCCCCAATGAAGACACACTAATTTGATTCAATACGGGTTAAATAGGGTTAAATGTACATTCACTATCATTTTGCACTAGTTTTGTTGGACTGATTTTTAAGTCTGTTTCAATAAACTCAATTTTTCTAGTATAGCCAAGGCTAGCACAGTTGTCTGCACTTTGTATTTTAGATCCAAACCTGAAAGAATTATGGGCAGACATTAAGACCAAAATGAAAAGAAGCAAAGAGTACCAGGGACTTCATCTTCAGCTGGTAAAAAGTAGCATAACATCACTGAGTTCTATGGAGCCTCTCTGATTTACACCAGCTGAGGAACCAGTCCAGTATATCCCCTCAGGTGCTTCACGTAGAACATGAGTTCATAGTTGAGTGTCCTGGAGATGGTTTTTTTGTGGTTTGGTTTGTTTTCCTTCTTCTGAAACATTGGATATGGGTCACCTCGCAGGTGTAAATGGTGAATTCTCTGTAATGTGATGTCTTGAAACTATGACTTGAGGATGTCAGTAACTCACCAGAAGTTAGCGATTGAGGGGTCTATTATAGAAATGTGTGAGTGAGGTTCTATGGCTTGTGAGGTGCTGGAGGCAGTGCTTGCCATTTTTTTTTTCTTTTTTTAAGTGCTGGTACCCTCCTTTCCCCTGCTGACTCCCTTCCCCTCCACAGTGCAGTCAGCAAAAAAAAAAAAGGTGCCTGTACTCCATACCTCTGCATACTATCACAAAAAAAGCATTGTCTGGAGGTCAGACTAAATGATCACAATGGTCCCTTCTGACCTTAAAATCTATGAGTATACGAGGTCTTCTCTGTGTAAGCAGCCCACAGAAACTTCAGGCATCAGCATAATTTTTTTGACACATAAATGTTGGCTAGGCGCCATTTCTCCCCTTCCACCCTCATCCGCAGCCTTTGGAAAAAATGATAAGGGCGCTTTGGTTTCATCTGGAGAAATTAGAGTGACCATTATTTAACTTTGCATCTGAAGTGTCCTTATCAGCTCTGCCAATAAAGCAATACAATCCCCACCTCCCCTATACTTCAGTAATGGCAATGGGCCACATGCAGTGTTGGCTTTCAGTTCTCGAGCTGATGTCCCAGAAGGTAAAGGATGAGTGAGACACTCTTACTGCACAGATTACGCCAAATATATTCTTGGTTTAACATGGAAGTCAGGGGCATTGGATGATGGATGAGTTTAGCCTACCATCATGCATTTTATGTACAGTATTGAAGACTGAAGCAAACTCAAATGAAGACTAATTGCATCTTTGGATCCGGATGTTAACAAATGTAGCAGTTGAATGCCTGCTGCATTTTCTCTTCTGTGTGCAATACAGACTAAATATACCTTCCAACCAACCGCAGTTCAAATCAGATGACACAAGCATGTGAGTGTCTGTCTCTGCCATTCAGATCTATGTTTGCAGTGTCATAGCTGTGCTGGTTCCAGGGTATGAAAGAGGCAGGATGGGTAAGGAAGTATCCCTCATATACAGAGCAGAGCCTACAAGCCACAACCTTCTTGCCCTCTCTGGGCAGCAGAATTATCCTAGAGCAGTCCTTGTGCACAGGTAAGTACAAGGGCTGCAGTTGTGCAAGGTTCTTGGATACACATGTGAGAATGAGAGGCTCCCTGTGCCCTTTTCTTTATGCCTCCCTCCCTTTACACAGCTATGCAGGGCTAGCAATAACTGAGATATCAGCTGTCCATGTGAGAGCTGAGGCCACCTACTTTTAAATGGAGCTGTTGATGACTTGGTTCTAGCCCACTTCCTCCTGACCAGTAAGTGCTGTGAATCATGCTGACCCTACAATGCTATGGAGACTAACCTTTTTGAACCGGTTGTCTGTATTCTTTGGGCATGAGGAAATTTAAAAGATGACAGTTCTGAACTATGCAAAGCTAAAGGGCGCCAAGAAGTTCTTTACTATCAGTATTGAATTAGTGTCACATTTGTAATGGGGGCAACAGAGAAGAACAACAAATTTTTTAAATTCCATCGGGAGAGCTGTGTTAGTCTAGTTCAGCAAAACAAATAAGGAGTCATTTGGCACTTAAACACTAAAAATGTTATTTATCACATGAGCTTTCATGGGAGAAAAATTCCACTTTATCAGCTACTTTGAAATTTCCAGAATTTACAGAATGGGAAGAATATAAATGCAGGCAAGTGTGAGTCATGGGATTAGGTCACACTGTAACAGCAAATCAAAGCAATTGTTAAGATTCAAACAGTGGGAGACAGCACACAGAGCAGAGTGAGGTCAAATTGCCCATTGTAATGGGAAAAGAATCCACAGCCACAATTTAATCCTGCTTTCACAGAGTCAAATTTGCATATCAATTCCAATTCTGGAGTTGCTCTTTTGAAGTCTTAATGCGTTACCCATTTGCTTGAATACAGCTATTAACAAATCATCAGCAAAGTGATTAGGAAGATTGATGTGCTCAGCTACTGGTTTTTGAGTGGTGTTATTTCTGATGTCACTTTTGTGCCCATTTATTCTTTTATGCAGAGACTGTCCTGTTTGTCCAATGTATAAGGTGTGGGGGCATTTCTGGCACATGATGGCATAAATCATATTGGTAAATGAGCCCTTGATGGAGTAGCTGGCTTGATTAGGTCCTATGACAGTGTCTTTTGTGCAGCTACGTGAGCAAAGTTGGCAATGTGCAGCTATGTGGGCAAAGTTGGCTTTTTGCGGAATATGTGCCTGCTTTAATATTTCTGTTGTTAGGTCTATAGTTCTTATTGAGTATCTGTTTAAGGTTAGGGGACTGACTGTAGGTGAGGAGAAGTCCATCTCCCGAGGCTTGAGAGAGTGAGGGATCATCTTGTAGAATAGGCGGTAGGTCCTTAGTGATGTGTTGTCGAGAATGAATCTGATGAAATGGGTTGTAGACCATGAAAGCTTATGCCCAAAGAAGTTTGTCAGTCTTACGGTGCCACAAGACCCTCATTGCTTTTGCTGTACACAGACTAACATGGCTACCCCTCTGGAACTTGTCAGAAGACAAGATAGGGCGCTAGATGGACTATTGGTCTGACCCAATACGACTGTTCCTATGTTACTGGATCAACTTCTCTTGGTGGAAGAAAGACATTTTCCAGCTAATACTACCAGACTGGCTTTCTGGGTATCCCAACTAAACCAAATCTATGATAGTTTTAGTATGCAAGCAAAGCCATAACTAGCAAATTCCCCACCCCTTACAATAGCTGGCACCTGGGGTGACCGGTGAGGCACGTGCCCTTTAATGGAGCTGCTCAGTGGATCCACACCGGTGCTCCTGGAGCAAAGCCCTGCTCGCCCGCCTTAGTTACAAGTCTGTGTGCAAGTCCCATGGGCTGCTGAATTGTGAGGCCCTTATTCACACTGATGAGCCGCTGTTCAAACAAGAAGTTCCACTGAAGGCAAATGGACTATTTGTGAAAGTAACTTCTCACTAACAGAAAGAAGGGGTTTGCAATTGAGGCAGCTAAATACAGAACTAAGAGTGACACAGACTATAGTCAATGTGCTCCCTTGTTCTTGAAGGGCAATGGAGATTTCTTCTCTTCCTCCTCCCCCAACTGCTTAGTTTTCTTTGTTCTTAGCTTCTGTTACTCTGGGCAGTCTTCTTCATGATGATGGGCTTTGCACCAAGTTTGAAAACATACAGGCTTCAGTCTGTCCTGATTTCTTCAGATGAGGTGCTCCACCTTGAGAGACCCAATACTGAAAATGTTTTTCCTCCACTTCTCAGTGGCTTCACCCTGGATATGGATCATCTCCCTGCCTCTGATACAGTGGTTAAAACATAATTTGAGGGTCCCTGGAGCTTTCCTAATCTCTGAGACCCCTTCTTGCATTGTTCTGGTCCCCTTCATGCATGTGTGGGCCCAATTTTTCTAGATTCTGAAATCTGGCCCATCAGATCTGTGGGCCCTAGAATTGCATTCTCGGGCATTTCGGCTTACTTTAACCCCTGTTCTGATGTATGCTTTAAAGCAGTGGTTTTCAAGCCATGGGTTGGGACACAGGACTGGGCTGTGGAGCCGCTGGTACTGGGTCACAGTACTCCTGCTGCTGCTGCTGCCAAAAAACTGGAATGTATTGCTCAAAGATCTAATTCTTGTGTTGCAGTCAAAAATAATGTTTTCCAACTGGGTCCTAAGGAAAAAAAGTTTGAAAAACACTGCTTTAAAGACACAAGTAGAAAACGCTTTCCTTTCACTGACGAACTTACCAAATATATTTGGAGCACAGAGCAAGCAAGAGAAGTTAACAAACAAAAAGCAGAGCTGAGAGGTGGTAGAACAAGGGTTGCGGTCATAAGATAACACAGCAATTCAGGTTAGGTATTTACCCATCTCAATGGGTACATTTACACTATGTGTTTAAGTTGAATTAAGGGCCCTTAAGTCGACTTAAACAGAGCCCTGTCTACACTGCAGGGCAATAAAGTTGACTTTAAGGTCCAGTAAAGTTGGCTTTATAAGGTCTGCTTATAAAGTCGACTTTACTGTTAAGTCAACTTTATTGAGTTGACTTAAGGCAATGTGAACTCACTAAGTCGATTTAATAAAGTCAATTTAGTGCAGTGGGGCCATTAAGTTGACTTTATAAAGTCGACTTAAGCAAGGGCACCCATTTAAAGTCAACTTTATAAAGTCGACTTAGCTTTTACGATGTAGACATAGCCAATGGGTGCAGTTCAAGTATAAATAAATACATGTCTGCAGGCCAAGATTTTCAATAGTGACAGATGATTCTGGGTATCCAACTCAAGACACCTTCACTTCAGAAGGCGGCCACTTGGCACTTTTCCCCATTAATTTATTCCGATGTAGTCACTTTTGAAAATCTTGGCTCTCGCAGGGACTCCATTCACTCACATCAAGGGTGAGCGGGACATTTTCTAGGCAGCAGTCTTCAAGCTTAGCCCAGGAGACCTGACTTTGATGGACCGTTGGGAGCGCTCTCCAGGTGTTTATCTGGTACCTAATTTCAAAACGATCAGAGTGATTGAGTTTGCATTCACTGAGGGCAGGCCTCAGTTCTCCCTGGCAATGGTATGGGAAAACACAAGGCAACCACTGGAATTAAAAAAAGCATTACTTGCAGCCTGAAAGAATCAATCAACATACTAATTAGACAGTGAAAATACACATAGTACACAGCCTGCCCTGACTGGCTTTCATTAAACTAATATGATGATAGGAATGTGTAGGAAAATATGGGTTAAAGAAACTCAGTGCAAATGGACTAATGCCATAAAACTCTACCTTCTCTTCTATGGAATTTGGTGGCACTTTTAAAGACTAATAAAGTTATTTATTGCATGAGCTTTCTTGGGGGAGAATCCCACTTTGCCAGATGCTTGAAGTGTTTTCTACAAGTGCCACCAGACTTCTTGTTTGTTTTTGCTGGACTAGACTAACATGGCTACCACTTTCGAACTTCTCCTCCATAACTGCCTACACTGAATGGATCCTACTTAAATATGACCTAACTCTTAATTCACAAGTTTCTTCCCCCCATATGCTTGTTTGCCCTTCCGTAAAATGGTGCTAATGCTATTTACTTCCTCTATAAAGCGTTCAGAGATCTGTGAATGAAAAGCGTTATACACATACTAACGGCATTAGCTGTTAGCCATTGTTATTAAGGGTTGATTCAGGATGCATTCATACACAAAAGTTTTTTCTGTTTATAGCCAATGGGGCCCATTGTCAGAGATAAGGGATTGAAGTGATGGGTGGATTAGCTGCAAAATACACCAATATGGCAAGGAGCTCTCAGGAACCACTGAGTCTCTGTGTGGTGAGGCTGTGTAGTCTACCCTAATTCAATAATATTTGGCTGTTTGCCTGCTCTCTCATTGTTTACTTCCCTCTGGAGGGGATAAAAAAGCAGAATTTATCCATCCTTAAGTCTCACCCAAAGAGGTTCTTGCTGGGAAAAACACTGGGACTTGATTTTTAGGAGCACTTGTCTCTGACTCTCCTGTCTAGAGAATTACCTGGCTCTGGCTTATTTTTTCTGTTCCCTTGTCCCTCAGGGGAATATTGTGGTTAACAAAGTCTCTATTGGTCTTTCTTAGCCTCTACTGCAGTGGTCTCGAACACGTGGCCTGCGGGCTGCAGGTGGCCCCTAGTGCTATTTCCTGCAGCCCACAATGACACCATTGTTACCAATATTTGCAATATCATTGTATGGAAAGGTTTCAGTGGTTTGGCCCTTGGGCTGCTGTTCTAATCCTCATGCGGCCTTCATGGTGATTTGAGTTTGAGACCCCTGCTCTACTGGCTACTCTCTAAAAAGCCGTGTTCTTGCTCCCATGACTATTAGAGACAGAACTATAGGGAGCTTTTTGTTTGGATTCACTGTTTCAAGGGGCATCGTTCTGTGTAAAGGAAAACCCTGTGGCAGGGTGTATAACACACACACACCACTGTTGTGAGGTTCATGTTCCAAAAAAAAGCAAGGAGTCTTGTGGCACTTAAAGACTAACAGAATAATTTATTGCATGCGCTTTCATGGGAGAAAATCCCTCTTCATCAGATGCTCCCCCTCTTCAAAGAGGCTGATGAAGTGGGATTTTCTCCCACAAAAGCTCATGCAATAAATAAAACTGTTGTGAGTGTATACATTCATTTTTGTGGAATTTTGACACCTCACAAGTTTTTCAAGGTATAGGGAATGTCTACCCTATAGGAGTCCATGGGTGTAGTCTCCAGAAGCAAGGTGTACCATATAGATAGACCAAATGTGTCAAAATTTATGAATAAGTGAATAGGATGAGTGTGGCTATTTGTCTTCTGGACATAGCCGTAGAGAGGCCCTCTATCAGTTCTAATGAAACCATCTCTGTGGTGTGGCCCATCCTGAATCCAGACGCAGGATCCTGTCAGAGGCTGAAGTGGTTCTGTGGGAGCGTGTTCATTCCCCCATCTCATGGGATTTCTCCTAGTAGAAGATGGCTACAGCAGTGGTTCCCAGCCTCTTCTCTGCCGTGGCGTACCTTGATACCTATAATTATTTTGAGGCACACCATCATATAGTCTCCAAATAAACTCATGCATATTCATGAGAAATCCTGAACTCTTCGAGTAGTTTTTCAAAAAATTCCACAGCACAACTGCTGAGGCCTGATGGCACACCTATGTGCTGTGGCACACTGGTTGGGAAACACTGGGTTAGAGGGTTAAAAAATAGTGTGTGAGATTGTTGCTGTGCAATGTTGATACCTTGAGGACTGTCTGGCCTATCTCATGCTTCAGGGACATTAGCAGTTGCCTTCTCTGAGTGAGACAGTACTGGGGTTTTGTTTTTTGTGGAAAGAAGCATGTCAGTACTGGATCTGGTTTTTGCATGGTAGTTTTCACTAGACATGATGAGCATGATACATACATAGATAGAGTTTAGGTGACAAGATGTCAATGGCTGAAGCTTCCAGTTGGTGGCAAAGCAACTGTAGACCATTTGTAATCTTATCCTGTGGTTGGTCACTTTCCTCTGCTCTCATTCATTCTGGAATATTGTCAGGACTGTATCTTACCAGTAGCAGTCTGTTCTAATCATTCAACCACTCAAATCCATAGGCTGGAAAGCTGTTATGCCCACCTTGGAGGAGGTGCTGACTGGATCAAGCGAGAAGTCTTGCTATTATCCCATTCTGCGCTGATTTTCAGATTCAGTTGGTTTGCATCCTGAGACCTTGACAGGAGATCAAGTTCCAAAGGGGCAGCCATGTTAGGGTAGTTCAGTAAAACAAACAAACAGTCCTGTGGCACTTAAAGACAAACAAATTTATTTATTTCATGAGCTTTTGTGGGAGAAAATCCCTCTCCGGCAGACACTTCCTTCATCTTCACAGCATCTGACAAAGTGGAATTTTCTCCCAAAAAAGCTCATGCAATAAATAAATTTGTTAGTCTTTAAGTGCCACAGGACTCCTTGTTTGGTTTATTTGACAAGAGAAAAAAACCATAAGCAAGTGTGTCAGAATTGGCCTCTACGTGGCTATATCTATCCTACAGGGCTTAGTTAAGTCAACTTAATAAAGTCCACTTAAAGTGGACTTTATTAAGTCGACTGAAGCAATGGGACACATTTAAAGTTGACTTAATAAAATTGACTTTAAATGGATTCCCTGGCTTAAGCCTACTTTATAATGTCAACCTAAAGGGCTCTGCTGCAGTAAGTCAACTTTAATGGGCACATCACATTATGTCAACTTAATAAAGTTGACTTAACCCTTAAAGTCGACTTTACAGGCAGGAGTTATTAAGTCGACTTAAGCAAGTACTTAAGTTGACTTAATGAAATCAGTATATGGCGAGGAGCTGCTTAAAATTCAGGTTTAGATCTACAAAGTGACTTAGGTATTGGAAAGCTGAGCAACCCAATGCTTAACTTTTAGATGTCGAGGTAGTTACTAGAACAACAGTGCAATAACCATGCCTCAGTTAGGCACCTCAGCTCTCTATACAATGAATGGGGAAAAATGGGAGAATGAGCCAGAAAACCAGCACAGTAGGTGGAGTGCCACCTAAATTAGCCAGTGGGAGATGTTGGCGAAGACTGTTCAGGATCTTCCACATTGCAACAGCGAGTCTCAGAGCCTGACTCTACAGCCTTGGGCTCATGGGGTTTGCTTTACAACGCTAAACTTAACAGAATAGGATTCTTACGTGGGCTGGAACTCAGGCTCTGAAAGCTGTGGTGAGGGGTGGGTCTCAGTGCCAGAGCAGGAATATATACACTGTTACTATTAGCATCATAGTGTCAGCTAAGGAAACAAGGAGTCCTGTGGCACTTTTAAAGACTAACAAATTTATTTATCACTTGAGCTTTTGTGGGAGAAAATCCCACTTCATCAGATGCTTGAAGATGGGGAACTTGCAGAATGGGAGAACAATAAATGCAAGGAAGTGTGAGCAGCTGAACTCTGAGAAATACTACCACTGTTTTGTTTTTCTCTTTTGTAGGGTGAGGTGTCCTTTCATGTCTGAAGTTGGAGGGGGAACATGACAGGCATCCAACTTCATTTCGCTTGGCTCACTTTTCCATTCCTCTGGGCTGGCATGCCACGTGGAATACATGCTGCCAAACCATGAAAACTTTTAAATGATCAATTTTGCAGGGAGGGATAATTACCAGCTTTTAACTTACCCACTAACATCAATACTATCAGAGAGGGCTTAAATGCATAGCTCCCTTTCCCGAGGAATTACTACCCTGTAACGCAATACCTTTGGTTTATATCGATCCACTCAGGGAGGATTATGCACAGCTGTTGACAGATAAGATTGCAAATATGAAACAGGACTCTCCAACCACTGGTACCATACAAAGCAATTATTGAATAGCAATCTAAACATTCAGGCTGCTTCACTCAGATAACCTAATCTTTTCCTGCATTAACACCTACGCATTGAAAGGAATCAATTATGCCTATCAGTCTATATACATTGTGTGCTGCATTTTGGAAGCTTATTCTTGTTCCTTCATTATCAGGTGATCGATAAATCCTTTTACTAAGTGCATTTTCCAGTGACACAATACAAAAACATCATATAAGTCTGGCTTTAGCTGATGCTTTTTTTTGTTATTATGAATTAATTACATAAATTAGCTCTTGAAGACAGAAATCCAATCTGTCCTTTACCAAATGGAATCTGTATATATATTCTCCCCCTCATTATTTGTACTGCTAATAAGAAACAAGAAAACTAGCAATAACAAAACAAAAGTCAGACATCAATATTTTATGTTTTCATTTTCCCTGTGTTAATTGTTACTCTTCATTTATTAATGGGCTGAAGTGGAATTGCCATAGCAACTGTAGCATCTCATTAGGGAATTTACAGACAAAATGCAACACTCAATATATAGGACTAGATTGTAACATTTAGTCACATAGATCTGAATAAGGGGGCGGAGCAGTTTGCATAAGAGCGAGTTCCAGGGAAGAATATGCTTGGTGGAGTTCCAGAAAACACAAGAGGAGTGTGCACAGCCCACTAGTCTTTGGGATGGTCTACAGAAATTTTCAAACTTTTTTCATTTGCAGACCCCTAAAAAAATTTTGAAAGGAGATGTTACTCCCTTTGGAGATCTTAGACAAAATAAGCAGATGCCCAGGAGCCTGCAGACTACTGTGACAACTTTTTGCAGACCCTTTTGATATATTCTGCAGACCCACTTGGGGACCAGGGGTTGAAAACGACTGGATAGCGTGGTCTTCTTTCCCTGTCTCCTTCCTATTTCCTTTAGAATGTGTTGTGATTGTCTCTAGTGCTTAATCAGGTTCCTTGGCTATGTCTACACTAGGAAATGTTAGTTTGAATTAACAAATTAGAACTAATAAATTCAAGTTTAGTTCAAACTAAATTCAAACTTATTAGTTTGAATCAATTAAGTGGACTAATTCAACTTAACATTAAGTTGAATTAGTCCACTTTTTGAAGTCAAACTAGCTGTCCTTAATTCAAATTTCTTAAGTTCGAACTAAGGGTTAATCCTAGCCCACACCACCTTTAGTGTGAACTAAGCATTGAACTAAGGGCTTAGTTCAAACTAACCAGCAGCTCTTACTAATTCAAACTAAACTTTGATAAATTCAAATTAAGGAATTCCTTAATTCAAACTAATGAAAGCCTAGTGTAGACAGGTACTGTTAGTTTGAATCAAGCCTGCTTAATTCAAACTAACTTGCAAGTGTAGACATACCCTTCAGACCTTCCTCTAGGTCTGGGCACCTGTAGAAGAGCTAGGGGCAATCAAACCCATAGGGAGAATACAAATCCTTCCTATCGCCACAGCCCATTTCTAAAATCAATTGAAAGGAAGCTGATGTGGATAAAAGTTTCTGCTTTAATGTGGATGTAGGGCCAGTCACCTTTGCTGCTGAAGCTTCTTTTTTTAATAGAAAATTGAGTTTTAGATGAGATGAAAAGTTTCACAGAAATTGACTGCATTTTTTGAAGATTTGCTTGCTGTATTTTGTTCATTAGACGAAGTTATTTGCCCCTGCGTTTCTGAGCCTTTAGGTTGCCCTTGGGTTAGTCGTTGAGTGCCACATGACTCCTTTGTGGTTTGTGGGGTTTTTTGCTGGAGTTGAAGAGCTTGCTACATGAGGAAGCAAACACAACCTGAAAAAGCTCTCCATTAATTCTACTTTCTGACTGACCAACTTGTCCACATGTAGTTGAACAAATTTGTATTCACAGCTATAAACGTTCCCTCAGCAGCTCTACCAGAAGCTGGTGATGGCAGAGGGCAATGTGGTGGGAGGAGAAATGGAGATATAGGAACAGGTTTGCATAGGTGTTTCTTGTCTCTCTAATTCTATGGTGTAAGGCACGTTCTGCAGAGAGGTCAGCACCAGCTCATGTGCAGATCTGGAAATTCAGCAAGGGGCGGTTTATTGTAATTTCCTTTCTACTGGCTGGCCATCAGCAGTCAGATTTTGGGGTGAATTACTCCCAGTTTTCAAGCTGTTTGCATTTTTGTGTGTGTGTACCATACTTTCTCTTTTTTTCAGCTGTATTCATGCTATGGGGAGTTAGAAATACAGAGGTGCAATCTGGGATATTTTCCTGGTAGTGGAGGGTTCCCCATCCCTCATAAGGGAGATGCTCCATGATGACAGCATTAGGCTAATGTCCTGTGGGTAACAAGGCCATCAGAGCACTGAGGATGTCCTTTAAATATGTCCTGGGTAGTAGCTAACTCAGGTGCTGTGGAGTGGAACTTGTTTTTCCAAAGGTTTTTCTTGGATTTAGAGAAGGACCCATCCCTGACACCTGTAGAAATTAGTCTGCCTGTAAAATCCTGGCCTACTTTAAGTTACTAAAAATTGATTGTCTCTGTCGCACTCAGCTGTAGCATAAGAACACTTAAGAATCTGATTCTGTGAAATTCTGAACACTCATGACAGAATGTACCTGGGTCTGCATCCCATAGACCATTGTAATAATCTTTATACAAAATATGCTTCATGCAGCATCATTTCTAGACTCATAATTGCAGGTCATTATTGTCCTGATAAAATGCATGTGGCAATGTAGTACATGAAGTTAGGAGTCCACAGTATGTTATTATCCCATGTTCCAAACTGGGTAGGCAAATGGGTCTGTCTCAAACAAAGGAATGTGTGCTCTGCTAATTTGCATTTAAGCAGTGAACAGAGTCATCAAGCAGGAAGGGTGGGGGGAGACCTTCAAGTGACTTATGCTTGATGTTCACTTTGAACCTTGAAAGAGACACAATTGCTCTCCAGATCTTCTTTGCCTAGACAGTTAGTTATCTGTGAGGGTATTTTTTGTTGCTGTTGTTTGCCTTTCCCTTTAATGTGTTTTGTCATATTTGCTTCCACACAAACTTTTCTTTTCTAAATTAGAGCTGCCTGTGATTGATAAAGTGCCTGGTAGCTCTCTTGTCATGTCTAATTTCTTGATGGGTCACTGTAAATGGAAGGTTAAGTGAAGGGAAGTGGGGGAGGCTCTTTTTTTTTAACAGCACAAGTGCTGAGTGTTACAGAATATAATTCATGAGCAGGAAGAAAAGGTTGGGGAGCCTGAATTTAATTAAGGAATTTGCTGCTAGGAGCAGTAAGGAGCGATGTACAGTTATCCATGATCAGTGTCACACTTCAGCTCATCCATGTGTTGCCTAAACCCTACCCCAACAGTTAGAACAAAAAACTGGGTCTGTGTTGGGCTTGAAGCTTACATCTACTTACTGATGAGCATGACAATATGATGATTAAGGCCCGCCGTAAAAACCACTGAAATCACTGTGAGTCTCTTCATTGACTTCAGAACAAACTCCTAATACTTAACCTTACTTGTGACCCTCCACCCATTTTTCATGACAGCACTAAAATCTGGCTCATTCTTCTGTGCACTAGGTGCAAGGACTTTGGATGTGGAATGGACACGTCTTCTTTTGCAATACCATGCCCATCCTGGAAACGCTGTGTTGTTTCAGAAGCTTCTTGAGCAGTAATGAGCACCATCTGAAACTCTAGAGGGGAGCAGTTATTGGAAAGGGGCTGGTGGTTGTCCCCCAAATTGTGATGATGGCCAAGGAGATTGGGGTCATTCCCATCAGGATGGAGCCCTTGCTCCAGAGGCCTGTCCCGATGCGTGCTGCTCTGTAAGCTTCCTTTGGCCCTTGAAAAATGGCACCAGTTTGTGGAGTTCATAGAATGATTGAATCATAGGGTTGGAAGGGACTTCATGAGGTCCTCTAGTCCAACTCCCTGCTGAAAGCAGGACTACTCCTACTAAATCATCACAGCCAGGGTTTTGTCTAACCAGGTCTTAAATATTTCCAAAGCTGGGGATTCCACCACCTCCCTAGATAACCCATTCCAATGCTTCATCACCCTCCTAGTGAGAAATCTTTTCCTAATATCCAGTCTTGACCACCCCAGCTGCAACTTGAAACCATTGCTCCTTGTTCTGTCCGCTGTTACTACTGAGAACAGCCCAGCTCCCTCCTCTTTGGAGCACCCTTTCAAGTAGTTGAAGGTTGCTATTAAATTCCCCGTCAGTTTTCTCTTCTGCTAACTAAATAAGCTTAGTTCCTTCAGTCTCTCCTCATAAGTCATGTGCCCCAACCCCCTAATAATTTTCATTGCCCTCCTCTGGACACTCTCTAATTTGTCAACATACTTTCTGTAGTGCGGAGCCCAAAACTGGACACAGTATTCCAGATGGGGCCTCTCTAGTGCCGAATAGAGGGGAATAATCTGATTCCAGTGGAGATCTGTCTGACGCCTCCCTCATGCAGTATAGACACGGGTTTTTATCAGCCTTAACTCCTCCATGCACGACTGGATTAAGGATGGCCACTGTAGGTCAGCATGATTAATTGGGGCTTTGCCTGTCCTGCTTAATAGTTCTGGCTGATATCATGAAGAGGATGAAGGGCTGTGTCATGAGCGGCTCTATGTATATGGATCCACCAATGTCAATGGATGGTGTAGCAGGCACACAACAGTACAAAATACAGTGAGGTGGTATTTAGGATTCAGTGACTCTAGTCAGGTATAAACACCTCAAATATAGATGAGCTGCATCCTTTGGGAACCAATTTAGCTTACTACTCTGAACGGAGAAGAGAGGGAGGGGCAATGGAAAGATACCCCAAAGACAGAACAATGGAAGTAAGGTGAGCAAGAGGAGTTTTAAATAGTGAGCTACAAAGAAATAGAGGGAACCAGGCCAGGAAAGCAACTATGTGCAGGAGAAAGCAAGACTGCACATCACAAGTAAAGTCCGCCATGAGAGGGGGAGGTCACCCAGTCTATGGCAGGCTGCATGAAGGACATAGATGGTCCCCCAACTAGTCATAATGGAAAGGTGAGTGAGAGAGGGATGTTGCAGTTTATGAAGTGTTTTGTTTAGTATAAGCTATATTTCCTGTGATTAAGTAGCAATGGCTTGGACTTAGTGGAAGC
>ML682004.1:6918028-7069159 GCA_007922195.1 Podocnemis expansa
CTATATTTCCTGTGATTAAGTAGCAATGGCTTGGACTTAGTGGAAGCTAGGCGTGTGTGTGTGTGTGTGTGTGTGTGTGTGTGTGTGTTACAGGCTTCGTGGCTGCTTCATGCCCCTGAGACGGTTAAACCGTAAATCCGAAGCTTCATGCCTTTGGGGTAGAGTTCGGGGTGGGGAGGGAGGTTGGCTAAATGCCTGGTGTAATGCAAGAGTCAATGCTGCTCCTGGTGGCCTACAGCAAGAAGTGGTAGCTGACTGTGCATCTGTGCTCAGGAAATGTGCCGGAGAGGCCAAAGGAGGAACAAGGGTTATAGCCTGCTGACTATTCAGAAGTTTGAATCCAGAGCAGCAGAGGCCTACCTCCTTCTCACAGCTCTTTAATGTGGGTGGCCAGGAGGCGGCACTTGCTAGGATCAGCAATAGCTTCTAGCTAGGGGCTTGTGTCTGGAAGTCATGTGATTAATCTGAATTCTGGCTTTGACTTATTAGAGAGAGAGAGAGAGAAAAATGTGTTTTCAGCCTTCATTCCTCTGTGGCGAGGTTTGAAAATGTGACTTAACCATAACCAGTACTGTCCGAGTCTGCCGAAAGCCTGAGATCACAGCTCAGGGGCAAGTTAATCCAATGCCCTGGCCCGCTACCTTGATTGTATACAGTGGGGCAGGAGCTGAGGAGTGCCAAGAGGCCTATCCAACACACCAGACAGATACACTTCAGCTGCTACTCGGTAAACACTGAGGCGGCTCCTCTGCTGCCTTTCCGGCCTCTGTGGGATGAGATGTCCTCCTTATGAAGTGATAGAAGCCTGCCCTGCTATTGACAGAGGAGAGACAGGAGCCCCATAATGGTGACTCTGCGTCTCTAGAAGGAGAGGGATCTTCACGCCATTGCTGCTCCAGCTGAGGTGTAGGCCAGACAACCCACAAAGGGTTGCAATGTAGTGGTGTGCGATGGGCCTAAACTGCCTTAATCTGACCGTGCCCTCCTAGAGTGCTGTACAGAAAGCCACAGGGTTCTGAAGAGAGCATGCCACTGGTAGGTGGGTCCTTGCTCTGTTGTGCTTCATCCTTTGCTTTAATGGCCAGCACACCAAATACATTCAGGAGGTCCAGCGGTGTGAGTGCTAGCCTAGGAATGGAATGGCTTGGGTTCAAATGACTTTTCTGCCAACAACATCCCATGTGACCTCATATGCACTGCTTAGACACACCTTCTTACAGGTGTTTAAACACTGATGCATTCAGTATTACAATGCCTAACCAACTGAGGAGGCTAAATCTCATTTTCTAAAGTGATTTAGTCACTGTAGAGCCTAAATCCCATCAACTGTCAATGAGAGCATGGCTCCTAAGTCCCTTTTGAATACGAGATCAAGTTTCCTAAATCAGTTAGGTTGTGTCTACATTTACAATTTAGTTTGAATTAATGAGGATTAATTCGAACTAAATTAGTACATGGCTACACTGGCTTTCATTACTTTGAACTAAGGAATTCTTCAGTTCGAAGTAACAAACGCTTACTTTGAAGTTATAAAAACTCCCTTAACTTCAAAGTAACAGTTAATTCAAACTTTTTAGTGCGAATTAACCCAGTGGAGCCATGTTAATTCAAACTAACCGTTAGCTCAAATTAATGCGGTTTGGCCTTCTCTGTCCCAAGTTGCCTTCCTCTTTCTATGTATCGGGTGGGGTCATGGCCCTTCTTGGGTGCCATGTTGCCACACTTTCCATGGTGCCGCCTTCCTAAATCAAACTAGGAAGTCCTGTCCGTGGACATGCTAGTTCTATATGGGTTTCTAGTGGGGCCATGTTACTTTGAATTAACTATTATTAGTTTGAATTAATTAGTTCAAAGTAAGTTAATTTGAAGTAATGTTCTAAGTGTAGACATAGCCTTAGGTATTATAAAGCTAGGCACAGCAATGCCTACTCAGTACTCCTCAGCATTGCAATACCCAAGTACTTTTAAAGATCTGGACTTTAGTACCTCTGTGCCTCATTTCCTCATTGGTGGAATGGGGATCATAGCATAACACTCCCAGAGGTTTTGTGAGGATAAATACATTAAGGATTGCGAGGCACCAAAAAGGACAGTTATGGGGGCCAGATAAGCATGTGTGGTGGACTGGAGACTCTGTGGGCTTTGGTGGGAAGCAGGGAGCAGGGTATGCAAGTTCTTCTGATTATGCGTCCTGATTCCCGCTCCTGTGTTCAGTTCTAAGCTGCAAGAAGGGCCGGTATCTTTTCCTTGCTATCCTCTTTCGGTGTGGCTGCTTAGTGCCAGACAAGCCACAAAGGGGGTGATTTTGGTTTTTGTAAATAACTGAGTAAACAAATTGCAGTTTTTACTCATTGAATTGTTTTGTTTTCTCCTTGGGGAATGTCCCAAAGCACCTCTTGCCTCCCCTGAATTTACTTCTTCAGACTGATGAGTTATTTGCTGCTGTTATGTGATTGTTCAATGCTCCCCAGCTGGACTGTGTTGCTCTTTTGTGACTGCTCACATTAATCAACTGGCATTGTCTCTGTTCCCTGACGGGCAAGCATAATACTTAATGTGCGTGATCCAACTCCTAGAGAAATCAAATGAAAGACTCCTGATGAGATGAGTGAATTCTGAATAAACTCATAACAAGAATGAGGACCTGAAGAAGTTACTGGCACTTTCAGTGTCTCAGAAACAGGGTGTAGTTTGAGGCTGTTACTCAGCAAAATTAAAATCATTCAACATGCAAATGAATTTATTCTTCTGTACTCTGCTTTTGTTATTCATTGCTGTATATTTGTGTTCCAAAGGTATAATTATAGGTAAGTACACAATTAAATATACACCTCAGTAACGGGATATACAGAAAATTACACATAAATGTCATATAGGCAGTAACCAAGTTGCTGACTGAAAATAACTGCATTTGTGCATGCTTACCTAGTTGGGAAAGGCACAAGCAGATCCTAATAGTCTCTATAGCAGGGCTGTAGTGTAGAATTTAAGAATTTAACCTTTCCCTCTGCTGTGTTAACAGTGTCCCATTAACACTCTAAAAGATGTTGGTTTCTGAGTTTCTGCTATGTTTTTGTTTGACTGTTGTTACACATGGAGCCCAGGTATTTGGGCTGCCAGGGACTGTACAGGTCATTAACACTTAATGACAGCATCAGAAGCAGCAAAACTTGTTGTTTGGCCCCGGAGGCATACTGATACCTGTAATCCTCTCTGTCTCATGCTTAGTCTGAAATCCAGCTGAGAGTGGGACCAGTCCCACTGTTGATAAAAGGCTGTCTTATTCTCATCCAAAACCCACTCCCCATCTTCCTCAGGCACTTCTTGGGTATGGCATGCAGCTATCAAAGGTAGACAGAACGCCCTCGACTTCAGTGGTTCTCAACCTTTTGTGGGTTGTGACTTGCTTGGTGGCATATCACAACGCTACAGGACACACACCCCAGACCAAATCCAGTCATTTCCCTGACATATTTACCACTGCGTGGTAAATGCTCTACCATTGCGCTACATCACCTTCCTGCCTCTTCTCCCACTTAGATGCAGGGAAAGGGGCATGGAAACCAGCAGTGTTTCCCAGTGACAACATCACTTCTAGGGTTGTGCCATCTCCTTCCTCCCTTTCATGAGGATGAAATATTTGGTGTGCAAATCATTGTGCAAGTGTTGGAGGTGGATCCGGTGATGACACGTGACTGCCTGTCTGTCACACCATCAGATGTTTGGTAAGGGAATGGCCCCTGAGACTCTGATATAAACCAGAAATCCTACTAAACCATATGCCAGCCGTTGTAGCTGCTATGAAACCCCACTCACCTGCTGCTTGTCTGTCTCTACATTGCAGCTTGTGTTTCTTCATTTCCTTCCAACACAGTGTCCTTCTGACACTTCACCCACCTGCAGAGCTTCTAGTTAGTCTTTTATTAAGAGCACATTTATAAACAGTAAATAAAGTTCATAAATGATGTATAGATATAAACCTTTTACTTACATGAGTAGCAAGTATCAGCTGGTTATCAGCACATCAGAAGAAGTTGCTCTGGATGTTTAAAATAAAGCTATTAGATTCTAGGAAGATTGATTGACCATTTGTTAAAACATCTATGAATTCTTCATTAGCCCCGTATAAACAGTTTATAAAGTTTCCATTAATAGTCTAAATTGTCACTCAATATTTTAAAAAAGATATTTAGATCAAATACTTTTGCCTGCAAATTTAAAATTCATGTGTATTTGAATGTTGACATCAACACTTTGCTAGACTGGACTGCTCAGAGAACTCAAAAGGGGCAAGAGTGTAGCTGAAGCAAATTCATTGTTCTAGTGTAGCAAAAAAGAAAATATCTTGGTGTATTCCCCCAGCATTGTGGGTCACCTTCTTTAAAAGGCCTGACATTAGACTCCTCCTGCCCTAAGCCCTGCAAGTGGAGTCTTTGGACCTTCTCTCTCTTAGAAAATGCTGACTTTTTTAATGACAACGACCGTAACTTCCGCTAAGGCTTTATCTAGGCACAAAAGTCCAGTAACCAAATTAAACTAAATTGTTATGAGTCAGTTGTAAACCTATTCGTGTGTTTCCATAGGGGAAATTCCATGAGTTAATTGGTTCATTTTAAAAATTATTTCAGTTAAACTGGTATGACTTTAGTGTGTAGACCTGGCCTTAGTCACAGACAGGCATCTTTATCAGAACCAGGAATGCTATTCCAAGCAGTTAACGCTTGACCTGCTTGCAGCCTGGGGTAAGTTAATAAGTTCTGAGATGGAATCAATTATTGCCTGAGTGACACTGTCATAAATGTTAATACTTTTGGTGTAAACTTGCCAAACAGGAAAGACTAAATCACATTATTACACAAGTCAACAAACTGATTTTTTTTTTCCGTTTTCTATTGCTTTTGGCACTGGATATGTGAACTACTAAATCAAACACATCATAAACAAATTAGTAAAATGCATTATAACAAAAAGTCAAGTTTAATGGCATACAGCAGATTGCCAAGAATTTGAATAACTTCCTTTCAATCTAGATCCTTATATGTTTAAAAGTAGAGGAGCTATTATAAAAAGACTTGTGTCGTGCACAGAAGGAAAATCCCCAGTGAAGTTGTCAACATAGAGAAGGAATGTTTTCCTTCAGGTCTGTCTCCAGCACTGACACTCTTACACATGAAATTTGATTTGAGTTTTCACTACTGCTTCAATTAAATTGCCAGAACAAAACAGCAACCGCAAATTCCCTCCTTCTCCTAACTGCTCCAAAGTCTCTCAAGCTCTGATACTGGGGAAGAATATTAGATGCCATTTAAATGAATGAGGTCACCTTCCCCATTGACATTTGAGATTGACATTGATATTGAGATTTGGTTTTGAAAAAAATGCTAGAAAAGTCCAGAAAATACTAGAGGTGGTTGAGAATGTTTCATCTTTCTTTCTTCTTTTTTTGTGGGTGGAGGGGGAAGGAGGGAAGTGGGAGGTAGAAAGGAAAATAAAATTTTTGGCAAGATCGATTTTTTTCAAGAAGAGTTTTGAGTTCAAAATTCTTCAGTCTTCCACCGAGAAACGCTAAACTAAATGCTTTGTTTCAAGGTGCTTTGACCTAGGGCAAAACATTGATTTGCTAAACTGAACCAAAAACTTTGTCTGCCTGTAGTGCCACAGCACCTCATGGAAGTTGTCATTTGACTGTTTCACACCTTGTGATCTTCCCTTATGGGCCACGCCCCCTGGCTGGACTTCGTCTTCTAAAACACCATCAAAATTGTGTTTGACTTCTAACCAATTGATGTATCTATGGGTAGAATAAAGGGTATGGAGGCAGGGTGTTAGATAAGGAAGGGAAGAACAGGAGAAAGTGACTGCCTTTCTCCCCTCACTCAATTAGTTATCTAGCCATCCATCCATCAATCTAATCTAATCTAAAATAATCTATATCTTTTAGAAGCAATGATGTTCCATAAAAGATGCATTCCTCTGGACCTGTGGACATGCTGCATCACAAGAGCAGACTCTGAGTTTTTTCTCATGTGGGCCCAAAACTGAAACTCAGCATTCCACAGAAAAGAAGAATAATAGTGATTTTCAGTGCTTGCAAAACATTTCATTGTCTTATCTTCACCACTACTAAAACCACAGTTTAAGGAGTGCAATATAATGGATAGGAGGAGGTAAAAGACACATGGAAACAAAGAAACAAAATCCCTGATTAGCTGAAAGTAGGGAGGAAATCAGATTAGGCATACAGTGTGTTAACTCTTAGTAATTTTGTGTTCCATAATTTTGTTAAAATCTCAGCATCTGAGTCTCCTCCCACTTACACCACTGTAAATCAAGAGTAACTCTGCCTTGGTATAAGCGAACTAGTCTCCAAACTGATTTAAATTTAACTATGATAAACAGCAAAACCTGGGCTAGAGGCAGAGAGTCTACTGAGCACTGGTCCAGAGGAGTAGCCATCTTAGTCTAGTTCAGCAAAACAAACAAGGAGTCTGATGGCACTTTTAAAGACTAACAAATTTGTTTACCTCATCAGCTTTTGTGGGAGAAAGTCCCACTTCCTCGCACTGGAGGCAGATAGCGTTGGAGACAATTATGAGTGAAGGGAGGGCATCAGCAGAGATAGCCACTGGAAAGGAAAGTCTTGCTGAACAATCTGAAAAGGGAAAGCAGGTCCTCTATTAAAAAAAGCCTCGAGTTCATACCTGCCATCCATGTTAAATGTGTGACCTGTTTGATATGATAAGAAATGTTTAACTTAAGTAACAAATGCTGATAACAATCTGGCATATGGACAGATTTGGTTCATGATGAGAAATTCTTCACTGACATAAATCGGTATACTCCATTCAAGTCAATGGAGCTTCACCAGCTTATCTTGGCAGCAACTCTGGTCCAGAGAAGTTGAAAGTTGCCCGTGCGATTGTTAAAACTCTAAGGAAATAGTTTCCATTCTTCTTCAGAGACCAGCACAATATCATTTACATAATGGCAAAGTTGCATTGACTATAATAATTTTTTTAATCAACCAATTCCCATAAACTTGCATTTCTTAGAATATTGGATGCAAGCAGCTAAGAAGTTTATTAAGGAAAAGTGCACTTATTGTATATTGCCCAGGAATTCCTCTCTAATGAGAAGTACTATTATAGCTCTGACAAATAGGTACATATTGTAGAAGGTGACTTAAAAAAAAAAGGAAAAAAACATCTTTTTTGACAGCTTGATTAGGCACATACCCATTTTTTGTGCCAACTACAAATAAGACTGAATATTTATGCCTGAAAAATGTCTTGGCCTTTATTCAGCACTGTACACAGAGAAAGTTTATTACATATATTTAGCAAGGCACTCAAAACTGTTCTTTGAAATCATGCATATACATACACACAAAATACAGCACTTACACAGTTAAGAAATTCCACTCCACTGTCTGTTTTGTCTTAAATTACCTACCAGCATAAAGTAACATGAACTGCCACTCACAACCTGAATGTAATACTTCACTCAGTAGGTGTCTCAGTTGAAGGACATTGTTTTCTTGCCACCTGATAAGAGAAACACTGGTGAACCAAGGGAAAGCTACTCCTGTGCTCTGAGCTGAAGACGTTAGCTGCTCAATCCTGTGATTACCTCCTGTGGGATGCTTGTTTGATTTCAGTCTCACTGGAAGCCAAAAATGTTGCATGGCAAGAGCTGTCAGAGGAGCATGGTTTAAACAAGCTGAAATGGCAGTCCTCTCGAATGGAGGAGTAACAGGAGGGGGTTGAAGGCACCTTTGGGGCTGCTGGTGCCAAGTGCCTGAGGGCTGGTCTTCCTTCCAGGGCGCCATGTACCCTGGGAGGAAGGTCAACCCATTTCAATTTGAACTCAGTGAGTTCTAACTGACATGGCCACACTGGGTCAATTCCAACTACTACGTTCAAATTGACCCTGACATCAAAGTGAAATGAGGTTTGACCAATTCGAAGTCAGCTTTCATCAATTCAAATTGAGGAGTTCCTCAGTCCGAATTGATGAAAGACAGTGTGTCCATGCACTTAATAGAATTTGAATTGATTGTCCTCAATTTGAATTCAGCTCTAAGTGTAGACATACCCTAAGAGATTTTGATAACACTATGGATTTTATTCACCTCTGCATAACTACTGTTTATGCCACTATAATTCCACTGATTCCACAGAGGACAATCAGACCCTATTTATTTTTGTTTAATCTCTGTGCTATAGCTCTGGCCATGGAAAGCTATATAAGCAAATATTGCTTTAGAGTTTAATCCTGATTTAAGAACCAAAGATTACTCATTCTGCCACCAGTTCCCTATCTGAATGATGGGTGTGTGGTATGGAGGAGGTGGACTGACGACATGGCATTTTGAAGGCCTCTCTTTGTCCTTTATGCCTGCATGGAAAATGAGAGAAGAAATTAATTAAGCATGTTCCAAGGGAATAGTGATAGCTATACAGAAGGTCTGACAGGCCCTGACTGCTGATACGCTACAGTTAGTTGATCTATTGACCTATTTTATAGGTTAATACTTTTCCCTATTCTATCAATAGGCATTTTCAAATCCAGAACATATTCCATGATGATCAACCTCCTGTTTTGTCACTATTTCACTCTCTTACCTGATGTTTTGCTTTCTACTTCACCCTGTAGTGACTCTCACAAATCAGCCATGGATTAACTAGTGAAACAAGAGTGGCCCAGAGCCTCATCTCAAGTAATCAGTGTAGCTGCCTTGACTTTAACAGAAGTCTTCTAATTTACCCCTGCTAAGGCTGGGTCTGGCCCAACGATACAGTCCTTGGTACCTAAGGCCAGATCTACTTTACATACTTACATTGGTATAATTACATTGCTCAGAAGTGTAAAAATCCACATAGAATCAATGTAGAAAGCGCCATGTTGACAACAGAGCAACACAGCTGCTGCGGCTCATGGCGGTGGATTATCTATGCCAATGGGAAAAAAGGCGTAGCTGTGTCTTCACAGCCCCACTACAGCAGCACAGCTACACTGGGTACAACTTTCCATTGCCGTGTTTTAAGTGTATACCTGAAAAGGCATAAAATGCTAGAAGAAGAATTTAGGGATGACACACCTTGGACTTCTTGCTAACTTCACTGTTGAGCAAACAACAGAGGCAAGGAAGGACCCATCAGCTGTGTGTGTTAAAGTTCAGTTTTCCTAGCTGTAAATGTCTTAGTTTTCCACAGTGAATCTTGATATTATAGTATGGCTAATATGTCCAAAGTGCTGTATAGCCACTAACAACATAAACACTGGGATTGATCAGAAAATCCATGGACAATTTCCTCTTTTCAGTGAAAAGTCAGAAAAATGAAAAATTGCAGTCACAAACCCAAAAGCTTTTGATTCAAAATTTTTTTTATAGCCAAAATTTCATAATAGCTGTGGTGGCTGATGGCCATTTTTGTTCAGGTATCCCTCTTCTAAGGGTTGGGCCTCCAGCCAGACCACATGCCCCATGCTGTATCAGCTCCTCTTGCTGCTTCACATAAGTTATTAGCGATGGTGCATTGTGGAGATGGGATCTTTCTAGAGAGTCCAGCCCAAAAGAAAAAAGTGGAGGCCTGAGGATTTGAACTAAAACTGCAAAAAGACATCAGGGAAGCATTTGTCAAGAAAAACCTTTTTCCATGTGTGTGGTGGGCTTTTGTTTATTTTTGTTTCTTTTTCTTTTTGACAGAAAGTCAAATTTTTCTGTGGAAAGCAGGCACTATATAGTATATTAAATAAAGCACTAAAATGTTAAAATTAAGCATATACAATTTAATGGATACAATTATACAGTCTTCTTTAAATACAACTAGTATGTTTACACAGAAATGGGAGGTTTGCATGCACAGACGACCAGTTAGGTACTTAACTGCCCATGAAAATACCCAAGATGCATATGCAAATCAGGAATTTTCATGTACAAATGAAGCAGATGTAATGACATATGACAACTTTTGAAAATCTGACCTGACAAGTATCATTAACTTATCATATAGGGTGCCTTAGGTGTTGACAAGCTATGTAGTGCCAAAAAGATTCACACATGTCTGCAGGAAACATGCAGTTCCAGCAGTCATGGGTCCTCTCTTCTCTTTGATTGTAAGCAGGTGCAGTCCAGTGGAAAGGTTTCACTGATACCACCAGGTCACATAGAAAGCGTCTGATTACAGAATGACTTCTACTTGCAGCATCCTCCAGGAGTCCATCTAAACCCATTTTGAAGAGGCATTTATGCCTCAATTAAATTGGCATGTTACTCTGAGCAGGCATAAGGCCATCCTAACAGATGGGCATGGGTTGAAAGCAAGGCAATGATCAGACATGAGTACCAAGAGCATTAGTTAAGGGCAGCGTTCCCAGTTATAAATGATGAAGTGACAGGCCAGTCTGTGGTTACAGGCTTAAGATTTAAGGAGATTTGACATTGCTTCTGCAGCCCAGAGTGTGATTAATGTTGGGGGGGGGGGGAAATCAAACAATGGCATGTATGTTGAGGTTCTGATGGTGGTGAGGCACGCTTAGTGATCTGTGCGACTGTGGCAAAAAAAAGTGGCGCTTTCTCCCCACCCATTTTAGCTCTACTGCCAAAAGTCTCTTCTTGGCTGGATTTAAAAAAAAATAAGCAGCCTGCTAGGTAAATGTAGGGGTGTGCCCCTGCAGGGGTGTGTGACACCCCAGCAATCATGCTGGTTGACATATCAGTGACTGTGGGGACACAGAAATAAAATCAGCCAATGACAAAGTGACACAAATCAGAATTTAACAGTACTTTACAGTTCAGGATTTTGTACAATCTATGTTTATTTCACTGTGTGGTAGCCTCCTGAACCTGCAGCTTAGATGTAGGGGCTTTTAGTTTGTGTCCAGCTCCTCTCCCTATTGATACAGTGAAACATTTCAATCAAGGATAGAGTTAGCTGCAAATTTTCCAGTGAAAGAAAGCTTCATTGGAAAGTGCTGCTGTGTGGCTCCTGGCACGTTTCTAATGCTATTCAATAATGGTGAAACTGATAAAAATTATGTCACATTCACTTTGCAGCTTCAAGGGGCATGTTTTTGGTTTTGAATCACCCTCTAATTTTTTTTTTTCATATGGACTCACCAGCTCACAGGCAATTAGGGAAAAAAATAGTTTTGACCTAAAGCAGACCAAAACCAAATTTCAAAACGTTTCGATTTCTTGTGCAGCAAAAATTTTGAGTACTAGTCTGATCTAGTTGAGGAAGCAAACAATGAAGCACTTCTGTGCTATAGGCAGGACCAAATGACGGCCCAGGGGAGCCTAGGGCTGCCACTCTTGTATGCTGCAGGGAGTCTCCAGAGGGCCTGGGGGCTGGTGGCACTGGAGGGGCCTTGCAGGCCCATGCTGCTGCTGGGAGTTGGGGTTGGGGTGCCAAAGTCTTTGGTGATCCTGCCCTGCCCCCAGGTGGGCTGAAAGTGAGTGGCGACAGAGTGCCACTCAGCAAGGACTGGATTTTTGAAGGGCCATGGACCCCCTACATCTCTAGGCCAGAGTTTGGGGCTACAGTCTCGAAAGCCCCTGCCTTAATCTGGCCCTGGCTATAGGGAGTTTTATAATGTGTATCTGGGGTCGGGGGGAGAGAATGTGTCATTTGGAGTTTTATACAGATACAAGATCCAAAAGGGGAGCCACTTAGTCTAGTTCAGTAAAACAAACAAGGCGTTCTGTGGCATTTAAAGACAAATTTGTTAGTCTTTAAGTGCCACAGAACTCCTTTTTTGTTCTACAGATATAATTAGTTTCCCCCAACCCCGACTCCTGTTTAATTGCCCTTCACATCCTTGTTTAAGCTGCAACTGTGGAACAGTTCTTGCTGGCTATTTCTGAACCCTGTGTCTGACCATCACCTTGACTCCACATAGCTTTCTTATCCTCATTCCTCCTCCTCCACTATCTGGTCCTCTCATGACTTCCAGCCCACCAACATCCATGACTTCTCCTCTGCACCCTTCTTCCTGCCACTCCCCCCTGCCCATTTTCTCAGTCATGGATTCATTGCACCTCCCTTGCTCTTTTGACTCCCCATCTCTCATTACAAGGTCTTTCCAATCAATCTGGGTCCCTAGCTTACCACCAAAATATCAGCTACAGTAGGCAATGGGCAACAAAGAGAAGTTAATACTTGAAAGCTATCTGCATGATGAAACCTGCATGTTGAGGAGCAAGCTGCCCTGCCTTGAACACAGGAGATAGGGAGGAGACGCAAGACCAGACCAGTGTTGGAGTAACCCTGCTTTAGAAAAGGCTCTGTTGCCTTGTAGTGGAACATCCATCACAGCTGAATGCCACCTATATCACACTTTGATAGCTACATAACGGGTAGCATACTATCTGATCTTTGTGTGCACAAATAGGTGAGTGCTCACATTTAAAGGGACGTGTCGGAAACACAGCAATGGTCAGGTCTGTAACGTTTGGGAGTAGATGTTCTTTTCTTCAGTCAGCTCCATTGCCAATGCGAGCAACAGTCCACATGGCCAATCACCCTACCAGCTATGGGGAAATGGTTTGTTCTGGCAAGCTGCACATAAGCATGCAGAGTTACTGGAATATTAAGTTGTGCAAAAGGGAGGTTTAAGTACAGGCATCAGCTTAAGAATTACAGGCTGTCTATGTCGGCCTCAATCCATTGGATAAACGGAAAACAGTTTTAGTTGCTATAGTTGCACCAAAACCCAGTCTCGAGCTGGCTTGTCCTTGGAGGCGAGATGGGTTTAGCCTTGCCTGTGATTAGGCAGGTAATCCTCAGCCTCACGGGTGATTTGGCAACTTAATGATAATTAGTGACCACAACTGGATGTAATAGGTCTTAATTACAGTGATTCATCCCACCTGAGGAGCATCACAGAGAGGAACAAGGAAAGATTCTTCACTCAAAGACCCAGGAGAAGCCAGGCTGGAAGATCTGTAGGCTGAAGAATAGGTTTCTGTGGAAGGAAGTCCTGAGATGGAGTCTTCATTACAGCAAGGGGAGAAGCCTTCCAACGAGCAATGTAGTTTCCTGTAGGAGACAGTCATGAGATTCGGATTTGTAAGTGGAAGCAGTCAGACTCCAGAGGTAAATGAACAGACTCCCTAGGGAAGAAAGAAGGTGGGGAAAACCTGTTTGAAGAAAGTAACATAGAAGAAATGGTACTGGGGCATAGGTGGCCCAGAAGTAGAAGATTTCTATTGCCCCAAAAGGGACATGATAATTATTATTTAGATTTAGTTGAACTTTAATCTGAGCCTGTTGTTATCCCTGTAAGGGGATTAAACTCTTGTGGGACTTGGTTGTGGGGCTGGGCCACAGAATGCTCACGATGAGTCTCAGGAGATGATTCAAGCTGGGAAAAGCCATCACATGGCCTAGGAAGAGGCCACTGGGGCACCGGAGATAAGAAACCCTTGCCACACTATCCCCAGGCATGAGAAGATGCAATGAAGGTCGGTGAAGCCTGTGACACTTTTCCAGGTCCTAGCATGTTGCTTAGGCAAAAGCACTATAAAATCCACAAAATATGGTAGGATCATGTTGTGCTTTTTTGTGGTCAGTTAAATATATGACTAGAAAAATGTTTGGATTAAAAACAACTGAAACCATCATGACTTTATTTCGGCAGCTAGTATTAAACTCTGAGTGCTACAGTGATGTTCAGTTGCTGCGTTCTACATTGGAGGACTGAGACCCCACTAATGGTATAAGTGAGCATTCCTCTCCAATCACTTCTAAAATTCTTGACATAAAACAAATCTTATACATACCTCAGTCTTTGGTTTTCCCTACGTCCCTGCTCAGCTGAGGATCTGGTCCATGGATTCCTTAAGAGCATCAGTTTTCAGCAGAATAGAGTTAAAAAGGTAAGACTGCAGCATGACATTCTGACACAATCACATTACACTTGACCCTTTTTGATCTTAAGCCTGTCAAGACTTACACCTTGAGTCACCGGCTGAAGTTTTTGCAGAAGTTGGACCATACCAGCAAACTTTAGAGCCCTAACTGGCCTTCCTCCTAAAAGAATTGGAAACTTTATTCTCATGTAGCCCAATATTAAAATTTTGAACAAATCTTCAGTTGGGTACTGTGAGAACAGAGTGGCATTACTCACTGACGACGTTTCAGATGCCAAAACAGTAAAATTTATTAACAAACTCTACTAGGACCACAAACATACAGTTAGCTTTTGCTATTTGCGCACAGAAAAATGGTCAAAAAGTAATTATTAAAGCATTTCCAGAATACACTATGAATCTTAACCTCTCCCAGAGGCTGAAAACAATGGCACACTTTTCACTTTTGTTTACATCTGAAGCCTTTATTATCAACACTTGAGATCTTTGAATCAGTAACATTTCTTTTAAAGGAATTATACAGATATTCTGGATGGTTTTAATCTCATCTCTAATGCACTATTTACAAATCTCAAAATATAAAAAGCTCAATATAGCCTGCTAAACAATATTGGTTTTTTTTTTTGGTGGCATACTACTATTTCAGGTATTGATTTTTTTTTTTTGTTTCCAAATAAAAGAACTTCCCTAATGGTAAAAACCTTCCCAGTATAATTTTATCAGGATATATCTATTCTAAATAAAATTGGCCCTGTAACTCAGAATGCATCCCTGTTATATAGTATTACTGGTTGCTTGAAAATTATTCTAAATGTTAAGACAAATGTAAGAGCAAGGAAAAATATTTCCCTGTAGTTCAAGCCACAAGTTTGATTAGATAGGAGGGTAGGTGGGTGGAAGCCTGGCTGTGGAGAAGTTAATGGGAGTTTTGTCATTGATTTTTTTTGTAGGGCCCTTTCATTTTATGGCTCCACTGATTCATTTTGAGAAGTGCAGTTGGCGGCATGTGTTGTGGAATCAATCCTTGTTCACTTTACAGATATTTCCACTCAGAGGTTGGGAAGGGGCTTCCCAGCACAAGCATGTGCTAGGGCTCATTCAGAAGTACCCAAAGTTACACATCTTACCCTCAGGAGGTTGATTCTGCCAATCTTTACTCACATGAGTATTCCCACTTGAATTAATGTGATTAATGATGAACGGAATTATTCTCTGCTGAATGAGTGTTTACAAGACCGTCACCCCTGGCCTTTATTAGCTTTATTTATTTTATCTATATTTACAAGTTTTTAAAAGGGAACAGGATAAACATTTTTGATGCAAAACTTGGCCACACGACCCCCTCTCATACTTATAGCTAACAGAAAGAGTCCATTAAACAACTGAGACAGATAAACAGCCCACAAGTAAACTCTCTAGAGTTCCTCACCCCAGCCATTGTGAAAAACTAGAGAAGGTGTTTTGCTGCACGTCCCTAAGATCAGCAAATCTTTGTTTTGTAGTATTGGGGTTGTGTCCTTATAGACTGAGTGTACCTGGTATGGTCTTGACGGGTCGCTGAGAAGCATTTGTTGGTAGGACAGTTAGGATGAGGCATAAAAAGCAGAGTTGTTGCAAGCACTTTACGTATAGGGTGGGATTCTCCAGGATCATGTCCAAGAGAGCATGTCCATATCCAGGAGGGCTATGTTCACACACAGGGGGTTATTTCGATACAAGTTGTTTAGAAACAACTCGTATTGAAATAATGCCTTATTTCGAAATAACTTATTTCAAAATAACAAAAAGTTAGTTTGAAATAAGGAAAAAAGTGGGAATCGAAATAGCATGTTCACACTGTGGGCTTGCTATTTCGATTCAGGGGCAGGGCACCAGGGGAGGTGTGGCAACATGGCCGCCTCACTGGGCCATATTGATGGCCATGTCGCCAGCCAGGCACGCCCAGGCAGGAACTTCCTGTTCCCCGGGGTGCTCAGCACCCTGGGAGGAAGGTCAGATGGTTGTTTTGAAACAACCGTTGTTTCAAAACAACATGTTCCAAAGGGATTGTTTCAAAACAACGTTGTTTCGTAACCAAATGGGGTTTAAGTTGTTTCGAAACAACGGTACGTCATGTGAACATGGCGTTTCTTATTTCGAAACAACCTCTGTTGTTTCAAAATAAGACTGGTGTGTGAACAGACCCGAGATGTCTAAGTCCCACACTGAGGCACTCGTGAAATTCAAAAACCCTGCTCAGCTATTGCAGCCTAAGTTTCTTCCAGTAAAGTCTGCAAGGCAGCTACATTTTAATTGCTAAGGCATGCACACAGCTGCCTCAGTCCTGACCCCCATCCAGCAACTCATGCCTAACGTGCAACAGGATACACTAACCTGTTTATCTTGCCTTTTGGGCCCAATCTGGTAGATATGTGCAGGCCATGTTTAAATTCACACAGAAAGGAGATGGGTGATATGGTGATATGCCTCCTCTACGACTTTCAGCCCACTGACTGAACCATTTGCCCTTGAGGTCGGTGACCTGTGTTCAAGTTGCCCCCTCTGATTTTTTTTCAGCAGGAAGCGAAACCCAGATCACCCACCTGCCACGTGAGTGCGCTAACTACCAGGCCATAGGATGTTTCAGCATGAGCCTTCCTTCCTTGCTCTCTTCTGCTGATGCTGTTCATACTTTCTATGAAACACTTAACTATTCCTTTAGTCAGACAGAGAATGGGTTTCTGGCATATAAGGTCACACTCTCTCCTGGCCAGTCCCCTCTCCAATGTCTAAGTATTTTATACAAACTGAACAGCTTCAACAGGTGAGACAGAGCTCCTTCCCAGAATCCTCTAGAGCACAGGGATTAGGCCATCCATCTAGTGGGCAGGAGAACTGTGTTCATTTCTGAACTGGACAAACAGGGACTTAAACCACTGGGCCATAGAGTATGAGGGAGGGTATAGGTACTACTACCAGCAGAGCAGGGTTTAGGGGCATCTAAATTCTGGACTTAAATCTCTTTGTGGGTCTATCCCTGGGGCACTGGAACACAGAAGAATCTTGGTCAATGTGAACCTTAAATGCTTTTGGAAAATGTCACCTCATGTTGACATGGATGCAGTCACCAAGAGACTCTGGCACAGGACCTCAACTCATTTTCTCAACTCCTACCTACATGCCCTATCCACACTACCCTTCTTTGTGTAGCAAGACTACATGAAAAGGAGAAGCAAATCCACTACTTAACGAGGGCATCATATCTTGAATGGGGGACTGGGGAAAAGTGTTTGCAAGAGTTTGTGAATTTGAAATTAAACTGTGATTTAGGTGTATTTGTGAGAAACATGTTACAAGCTATTCTGATGAGAACTAAATGAAATCAGCACGCTGAGACAACCAGAAGATCAGATTGCACAAATTGCCTGAGGCTTGGTGAACCTAAACAGATGGGCAGTTGCATGTTATCCTTTTCTTACATTTAGCCTTTAGGCAAAGCCTCAGGGTGGAAAATGAACAGATGGTTAAGTGTGACATTTTAGAGTGACATTTTAGAGTCAAGAAGTATTCCTTCTTTAGGGACAAGTGTTGGCAATTATTAAAAAGACATAAGACAGTACTTCGCTTCAAATGGCAATTGCTAATAACCATGTGCTTTTAGCAATTCATGAAGGGTTGGATAAAATGTATGCAAAAATAACCATAGTACCAGGTTACCTTACTCACTGATACTCCAAGAGTAAATTGAGGATAAATCACATTCCACTCATAACTGCATGAAAACATAAATTGGAATTATGTCCACTTTACAAACACTTGTCAGTTTGAATTAGATAACTTGAATAAACTGTCAGACAGGAATTTAGGATAGAGAACACTGTTGTTACCTGTTTTTCAATTCATGAAGAAAGCTATTAGTGCAACTTATAAAACATAGAGGGGTTCTGGCCATTAAAATGGAGCCTTTTTAACATGTCTAAACAATTAAATACAACTGAGTTCTCTGTTTGGGAATACGCTGTGAAAAGGTGTGCAGCTGTTTGGTTTCTCCCCCAGGCAAGTTTGCCAAAATACTCTCCCATCTTCACTGAACATTCCCAAAATTCAAGTAACACTTCTGTGTTTTTCCCTTTCATATAGCGAGACAGCATGCACAGTGTGAATGAGAATACTGAGCACTACATCCTTAGATCTCCTCTCAAAGCTAAGTGATGGGAAATGTTGTCATGTCCATTTTACTGATGGGAAACTACAAGAGGTGATGCCATTTATTCAAGGTCTACCCCAGGCCAATGGCAGAAACAAAAGAGAGAATCCAGCTCTCCTGCTGCCCTGGCTACTGAACTACTCTGCTTTCTTACATTACTACGTGCGTCACACCAGAAAGTCAATTAAGAGGGAAAATTTCAAAGAGCTCTGTTTAGTAATTGTTCTGCTTTACCTCCCAGTCCAAAATATGCCTTTATAATTCTAGTCATGTTTTGTCTGGCAGTCCACAACAAAGACTTTGACATATGCAAAAGCAGACATTGTCAAAACTGGGGCAGAGAGAGTGTTTGTACATTTCAGTGGTACATGTATCGTATGCAATCAGAATTGCTCATCTGTGTTGTAGGCCTTCCTTGACCACTAGAGAATCTCTTTCAGTCCAAGTAATAAAGATCCCAACATCTGAAGCAAGAGGGTCTGCAGTCCAGCATTACTAAGGGCTTGTCTACACTGAAACTGCTGCATCGGTTTCTGCAAATTAACGCAGAGGGATTGATTGAGCAGCCAGTGGAGACCTGCTCAATCAGTCCCAGAAGTGCTCTCTGTTTGGTGCAGTAAAAGAAAAGAGTAATGCTGCACTGAACAGAGAACATTTCCCATCTGTGTAGCACAGTGAAGATGCTGTGGTAAGGCAGAGTACGTAAGTTGACGGGCAATACACATTATAAAGTACATAACTTGTATATCTCCCATTGACCCAGTGTGGCAGTGTAGACCAGACCTAAGTTTACAAATTTTGACCCACTGATGCCCAAGTGGCCACCATATGTATATTTCTCTCAAGAGTATGGCATAGTTATATATCATACATAGATATGCAATGTAATCATTTAGAAGGACATACCAAAATTACCTTCAGTGTTGCTTTATTTTCTGGCACAAACGCTGCGTAAGTACATGGAAACAACTGACTAATGGTGCAACAGTTGGTAATTTCTATCTTCTAACCAAGAGCTTTATTCTAATATCTAAAACCAGAAGTTTCATAGTTATTTATCCTTTTTTAAGCCAAACTGCAATAACTGAGCTTTGAAGTGGCTGCCTCTTAGCAGAAAGAAGGTGAATTAATCTTTGACTGACTTAGAAGTTTTAAGCTTAACTTAAACCAGGTACCTGGTAAACTGTTCGCTGCCACTGATGAACATTTTCCATTGCTGATATTAAGTATGCAATTATTTGTGGTTATAGCAGTGGTTTTTCATTTTACATGCTCTGCAAAATGTAGCAATAATGGCTTTCTCCTAACATTTTTGGATGCCCTCCCCCCCCACCCCAAAGCTTCATTTTAAGTGAAAAACAGATAATGGGACAATTCATGGACCAAAGTACTACCTGCTAATGTAACTCATGGGCTTAAATGAGGAGTGACTGTTTATGAGATTTGCTGGGGTCTGGGTGCTCTTGTTGGGTCACTGTTTCTTTTGAAGCTGGTGGCGTCTTGCTTATATAGGGTGTCACCCTATTTGCTTAGTCAGCTGCAAAAACAAGAATATAGAAACATCTCTTCATGACCTAGGTCATTGACATATACAATGAGCAACATTTGACTGATACCTAAGTATCAAGTTAACTCACTTCAGTCACAAAAGTTCACAGTTAAATTAGAACATCTAATTTACCAACGCCAGGATCCCTTCTTTGCACATATGTTGCAAAGCACAGGCCCCTGACATGAGTCAGACTACTTAAATACTAAAAGATAGACCACTGATGTGGTAAAGCCCCCCTTGTGTTATAATGGCAAAGGTAGAGACCAGACTACTTAAGTATACATAGGTGGAAATGCCAAAAAAGCTGATTTATCTCAGACCATTTTAATGTCAAAAGTTAGACCACTTAAACTGGAAATTCTAGACCAGATGTTCTGAAACTCCATTCAGGTGGTCTGCAAAGCACTGCCCATTTTCCATCACATGAACACAGCAGCAGCCCATCTCTTTCCCCCTACCTCTGTCTCACCACGTGGACACAGCGACACACCTCTTTTATTGTTTAACCAGCATGTCCATATCTCATCAAACTCTGTGGGGATTTTAAGGGAGGGGATTAGGAGGTTCCCTACCTCGGCATTTGTTAGCTTGTGATGCCTACAAAGGACAACTGGCCTACTTGCCCAGTGACTGATCAGGATCACTGGTGGTGTCAGTTTTTGGCTGCACGTGTGTTCTCCCTGTGTGCTGTACTGGGTCTGGTCAGGTATCTGCCCAGGCGACCTTGATGGAACTGCCCCGAGAGATCATTGACTTGGTTTGGTGGTAAAGGGGCTTGGCCAGGTTTATTGTTAATAATGTATGGTCCTAGCATCATATAGGTGCTACACAAACACTAACTCATGCATGCCCATTAAAATAGACCAGCTCAGTGAGTGACAGGCCTTTTCACTCCCCCTCTTGGCTGGACAAAGTGTTAGGGTGAGACATTTCAACATCTGTAAATGGAGACGAATGAGCTGAGATAAACAACTTACGTTGCACCTTATGTATTTAAGGACTTATTTGATATCGCCCTCCTGATGTTTCAGACAAAATATCATTGCTCATCCCAAAACAAACAAGGAGTCCTGTGGCACTTTTAAAGACAAATGAATTTATTTAATGCATAGGCTTTCATGGGTACAATCTCACGTCAGTGCATGAAATGGAAGATCTTATTGCATGCTAGGTAAGTGTAGTCATGTGTGAGTCTGCTGAAACATTTTTACATATTCTGTAGATTTTAGCAATGCTAGCAATACTCAGTGCAAGTTTATGGACAAGACACTGAACGTTGGGGCAAGTGTCTGCTTTTGACAGGGCCTCCCGTTTTACTCCTAGCATAACTGTTGCTGAGTTTTGTGCAGGCCTCACCAAGCCCATGCTTCAGGCTCTCTCTTTCTACCACAGAGGAAAGAAACATATATTAATTCACTACAGCTAGGAAAAGCAAAAATCCAGCAACGCTAATTTTGCCTAACACAGTTACTCCTTCACTTTCCCTTTCTTCTCTTGGCCCCAAAGAAATGCACATCAACTTTATCTTCCACTGGGCTTAATGAAGAGCCTATAGTTTACTGTCTTGTCTTAACCATAGAGAAAAGAATCCATGCAAAGCTCCCCCCATCTTCAAAGCATCTGATCAAGTGGGATTTTTCTCCTGCAAAAGTTCATGCAATAAATAAATTTGTTAGTCTTTAAAAGTGCCACAGGACTCCTTGTTTGTTAAGCAGAGCCTGTTTGTGATTACTGCAGCCAGAGGAGATGCCTATAAAATGTTTATCCAGCTAATAAATCTTTCCTTGAAACAGAATGCTTGGCAATCTGACCATGTTGAGAGCCTTCGTGGCAGCAACATAAAGTAAAACATGAGGTGCTAGCTTGCTCTTGACCTCCCTGGCTCCCTTGCCCACAGGAAATTCAGCAGGTTCCTGATATCAGCGCAAGATAATGTCTGCTTGGTGAGGAAGAATAATTGCTGATAATTCCTATTTAACTGAGTTGCAAACATTTGGTGGGAATCTTGTGTTGTGTATTAATCAGTTATCTGGCTCTATAATTTCTACATTGTCTGGTACTGCCCTCTGGCTCTATAAATGTAGCATAGATTATGGGCTGGTCTGTACTAACAGCAATGGTACCCTGCCACAGAAAAGGACTCCTGTCCACTTTCTCTGACTTGTCCTCTCCCCAATACGTTTTAAGAGAAATAAACAAGCAGTAAATTCATTTATGGCTCATAGGTGTTGGGGCAACAAACTGCAATAATAAGAGGTCTAAGGAAGAATACCCCCCCCCAACTCTATTGCTAAAGAGCAGGTACGTTTGAATACTTGGAAAATCTGACCAGCTAGAGCCAGTGATAAATATCCCCAAAGCATGCAGGCAATTTGCTAATGAATTAATGGCAATCAATTAACCAATCTATGAACAATACAACATGGATGGAAAACTGGCTGAAGCTATGCAAATAAAGGGTAATGTAAATACCCTGAAGCTGCGCAGATACAGGGTAATGATAAATAATATAGATTAAAACCTGCCTTGCTTCTGAGCTTGCCTGGCTTCTCTTGCTTCTGAGCAGGTTACAATACTGACTCATGTCAGCTTTGTTGTCACAGAAATTAGACCACAGAGCCCAGCTGCTTTAGACGTCTTTCCCACCTGCCTCCCAATAGACAACTCAGTAGTGTAAGCACGCTCTCCACAGAACTCCAATCATGTGGGATCTTCAGGGCTAGAAGTCACTTTCCCAGACATTCATAACAGTGAAGCAGACAGACATCCAGGCTTTGTAGGTGTTCCAAAATAGTTATTCTTTACTTATCATGAAAAATGCACACAATTAGGCAAAGTAAAAACAACTGTTTGCATTTCCCTGGTTCAGTTTTCTCACTAATTCTGGTGATTTTATAGTTTTAGATCAGAGTCCTCTAACGAGATCAGGACCCCCCTCCTGCAGAGGACATTCTTCTTTAAGCCTTTCTCCTAGTCTTGCCAATTTTCATGGTTTTACTGTAACTCAAGTGATTTGGTGACATATTTTTAACCCGTCTCATGAAAAGAAAGCCACCATATCATGAATTTAATAGTAAGCTAGAGTTTTGTGCATACTGTAGTGTACTTTCCCTGGCCTTGCTCCTTTGCAACCCAGCATGAATCCTGGGGCAACTGCTCTGTGTTTAGGAATATAGCATTGTTAGTGCACCTAGGAATATTGTCTGTGAATGGTGTCATGAGCTCTGTGACAAAGTGAAGTAACAGGAAATTGGTGGGTGTCAGACCCACTTAGCACTAGACAGCATGTGTTGTGAACTAATAAAGCTTAATTGTGTTCCAAAAAATAGAATTTTATTCTCACATGAACCAGCCAATTAAAAAGAAACCATTTAAAACACAGTAAATTTAAGCAACAAAATTTCTGAAGGGGAAAGAACGCTCATTTCCATTTCCGGTACCTATGCACCAGCCATGGCTTTCACAGATCAGTGTCCAGCAGCTGTGGCTGTGTTTAATGATCCCCACATGGCATGTTAGAGAAAGTGCACCAGCCCCTCATGCCTTGTGGAATATTGAGGGTGGTGCAGGAAGGGTCTCATGTAGAGTTTTCTATGGACAGCAGAGGGAGGCGAGCACAGGATCATTGAACCTCCCGATGCACCAGAGGCTGCAGCATCTGTGTGTTGGGTGAGAAGCACAAACATTGTCTCTCTCTGTTTCCTGTACCTTTCCCCTCTCCACTCTGTCCTTGTCTAGCTTGTCTGCAAGGGGGATCCTCCGAGCCCTGTGAGCGTTCTCTAAAGCAGTACTGGTTTGCAGGGTCTCGTGGAACAGGCCACACTGAATCCTCTTCTTTCTCCTTACCTGGGTCACTACTCTACTGGTGTGGAAGGGGAGAACCTGAAGACAGCCGTGGTAGAAGCTGATGACAGAACACACAGTTACCACTGGCTATGCCTGCTCTACAGGGGTCAGGTCACTTTACTTAATAAGGTCTACTTAGAGTCAACTTTACTAAGTTGACTTAGTGAGGCCCCATTTATTTAGGTCAACTTTATGAAGTCAACTTAAGGCAGGGGACCCTTATAAAGTTGACTTAAAAGGCTCTACTACAATCAGTTGACTTTATTAAATCTATTTTAATGGGCACACTGCATAAAGTTGCCTTAACCCTTAAAGTCGACTTTAAGGGCAAGAGTTATTAAGCTGTCTTATGCAAGTGCTTAATGAACTCCAAAGGTGCCCAGGGAGTTGCTTAAGGTGACTTAAGCCTCCTTAAGTCGAATTAGGCCTTTAGTGTAGACATAGCCCCTGTCAATGTGTTCACAATGGAAACCTGAACTTAAAATACTTCACTCCCTCCCCTTGCCCCCCAAAAGCTGTGAGCATGGCATTCTCACTTCTGCTTGGGATTGAGAAACCCTGGTGCTTGCCACAGCACCAACCACTGTATTTGACCCTCGGGTGGGGAGGGGCTGGGAAATGAGCGGGGAATAGCTCTGTGGCATGATTCCAGTTGTGTAAAGTGATAGAGCTGAATACCGGCCCTGTGGTGATTTTAGCTGACATACCTACACTTAGAATAGATCTGTGACTTGGTAAAATTTGTAAAATGAACATTCACTCACTAATTATACAGGCTTATCTTAACTTCTCAACTTCAGATCTCAACAGACTTGGTTTTTCCATTTCCTGCTGTATGTGTTAATGCTCTTGTTAGGAAGAGTGGTTAATTCACTTGACACTAATTCCAAGGCATTATTTTTGTTGTGCAAAATTTATATACTGCAATAATGAGATTATTTAAGCCATTTCTTTTAAAAATGTCAAACAAATCTGATTGATGCAATGCGATGGGGGTAGAAGGAGAATACGTCAGCGTCTCCTGTCTTTCAAATCCCAGTAGTGTAAATACTGCTGTGCTGATTCACAGTTATATTGTGTGGCTCAAGGGCACAATTATGTCCCTGGAGGTTTAATGATGCTGGAAGCACAGCTGTGAGGAAACTTGTTTTCAGTTTGCAGAACAGATTCATATTACTGCCCTAAATATCAGTCAGATTTCGGTACAAATCCTTCAGAAACAGTCTACTAGATTTCTTTATGCTTACAACTTTATCAGTGTAGTATATGAAACACTCATTGAAGTTCAACAACTGATACTCACACGATTGGGGCTATTAATACCATTGATTCTATGTTTTGACTGCACAAATAGAGGAATTTCCTCTTTTCAGGCTTAACATATTTTGCATGGGCTCTATGAGCTCTTCCACCATAAGAGGAATGGTTCCATTTTCCAATTTTTCATTCTTTTCCATTCCTCCCCTCCTTTTAGATGAGATGCTAGGATGAGCTGTCAATCAAAGTCTCATTTGTGTCATCTTTGTAGGAAGACTGCAGCATCTTAACAGGGTTTAGGGAAATCATTTCAAGGCTAAGCAGTTTATCTTCTGCTTTGTTTCATCTGTTGAATGATGTCAGCCTTTTTATGGCACTGGTCCAGTCTATGTTCTGGGAGTGATGCTTCAACCTTCAAAACAGTCCTACCCAATAAACCCTGGGGCTGTGACATTTTCTTTGGTTATTTCTCCAGTTTGCACCAGTTCTGATGGTCTTCACCCTCAGTGTTCATGAAGTAGGGCATGAAGTGAGCAAAGCTGATTAAGGCCATGCAACACGTGCAGTTGCAAGGGAAAATCCCCTAATACTCATTTTTTGTTCTAGTGGTTGAGATTTTTTTCAATAGCCTCCTTTGCATGTGTCTGACTTTAAATATGTGTTAACACCAGTAACTACATACAAGACCTGATTTTGACATGCACAAATTAAGAGTTGTAGATACATGACAAATGTGTGTTCATGCTTCAAGACTGGTTCAGATTGCTGAGTTGCTTGGGCAGCAAATCAATTTCCACTAAAGTAATTTTTGCACAGCCCCTGAAGAGTTAAAACGTCGATACCTTCTAGAGATAGCTGTAGGATCTAATGAACATGCTCTGCTTTCTCTCTCAGTCAAGTATTATTGAACTGATCCTGTAGCATAGTGTTTTTCTCAACCTTTAACACCTTAAAGTATTAATTAGATTACATGGAACACATGATGAAAACTTTCTCTAAAAAGCCAATATATACTGACTATAATGTTCATAACGTCTGTGTACTACACAGTGCTGTGAAAACAATTCAGGAAACCAAATTAAACACAATTTTATTAATGTAACAGACTTTTTAAATAAAAAGATACATAATGTTTATGTATATAACTTAAATAATGTTACTCAAGAATGATATTACTCAAGAATTACTCAGAAAATAATATTACTCAAGTTTTAATGGGAATTTGGGGGCTACATATTCAAACCAAGTTCATCTATTCTTGGGATAAGATTTATCAAAGTCTGACTATGGAATTTAAGTCCAAGTGATTTTGATAGCAGTGGACACAGCAGTGGGAAATTTAAAATGCCCCAGCCACAGCAAAAGAGATGGTTGGGTGCCCAGAGCACCTGACCCTGCCCCCCCTGCCCATTCCCAGGCCTTGATCTGGCCCTGAGCATCTCTGTGGCTTTCAATTCTAGTGTATATCTCCACTGCAAGTAACACATTATCTACACTCAAAGGAGAGCAGCTACATGAGGAAAATGATGCTTGAGCTCTGTGTCCAAACAAGCTCTGTATTCACTTGTATGCGGCACTATGACTTGTGGGCTCTGCGTGCTGGAGTAAAATGAACTCTATGATTCTCTCCCAGTGAATAGTGGGAAAACTTGTCCCTCGCTTCTGGGCACATGGGGGAATTGCGGGAAGGCCCTGGAGGACTGGTGGCACCTAAATGACCAAGACAGCAGATGATAAGCTGAATTTACTTGAGCTTACCTATATCCCCTGTTTGGCCAGTCATCTCAAGCTACAATCATTACTGCACTTGAATGAAGGTTGTGGCCAGGACTTCACTTAAGGGCAAGACTCCAATTATACCATGAGTTATCTTTGCAGTAAATACATCCCCCACTTGCCCACCACCACCAACCCCCATATGTTTACTCCTACCCTTTTCTGTGATGCTGGCAGACCAGGTGCAGGCTCTCTAAATCTGTAGGCATCAACTGATCACTGACAAATTCCTAGGTGAAAAGCAAATCAATGCATTAGGTTGCAAGTGTGTGTTTAATATTTAAACTCATTAATGCAAGCATTTTATCTTTATTTGTGATGCCCGATGCTCTATAGTAATATGTACATCTTGCTTAAGAACAGGAAAAAAATGCCTCCTTTGAACTGTGTGAACCCACTCAGGAGGAGGCTTCCCCACCCACCAAGGAGGACTATCAAAAGTAAGTGGGCCAGCGTGAAGCATCACAATACAAAGCCTGAGCTAATGGCCCTTTCAGGCCCTAAAAGGTGCTACATATAAGGGTGCTTGCTCCATTAAATTAAATTCTGGAAGACCGAAATAAAGATTGCTGAAAAGAAAATTCTTCATTTCTTTGCTGTTTGAACTCTTCCAGGGCTGGAGAAAGGAAACAAAAGGGGAGAGTCCCAAGGTCAGACTGGGTTAGTGCTCTGCTAAAAGACATCAAATGGACAGCTTACTACATCTTTATCCCCATTTAGAACCATGGACTAACTCATTTGTGTATGGATGTAGCCTGCTTCAGTTTGTAAATAACTCTCTCATTTATTTTTTCCTAGTTAATAAATCCGTAATTAGTTAATAATAGGATTGGCTGCAAGTGTCCTTTATGTGAGACCGGCTGTACAAATTAACGGGGGGGGGGGGGATGCAACTGTTCTCTTGGGATTGGGAGCAACTTGAATATTTTATAACCTTTGGCATAAGTGACCATTTAGCACATAGTAAAGCCTGCCTGGGTGCCAAGACAGACAGGTGTGCCTAAAGGCTTTGTCCATGACTCCATAGTAAGTCTGTTTAGTGTTTGAGGAGTGAACATTTTGTTACTGGTTTGGCAAAATCTAATTCTAGAACAAAACACCAATCTGGGATGTTTGGTCTGCTTCTGAGTCTGCCCTGAAGTTGGCACTCCTAGTTAACTTAATACCAGTCAGAAGGGCTATGAGAAGCCTGGGGATAAAGTTGTGAGTGATATGCAGATTGGGATGTAGTTGCACATAAGATTTAAAAAAAAAAACAAAAACAAAAAAAAAACACAAAAGTGTAAAAAACTAAAATGATCTTAGTACATTTTTCTTCAAGTAACATGCATTTACTACAAATTACATGTTTCCTTTATGGCACTCGGTGTTTATAGTGAGGGAGGCTAAATTCCTTTGAGACTGTCATGTCAAAGCATCCATCTCTGTAGGCAAAAGTAGAATAATCATAATCATATACCTAATCATGTACAAAAGTAAATTTTTGTATTATCCAGCAAATAAGCAGTTACAAGCTTACAAAGATTTCCTATTTTTCTGTATACTAAGCCCATACATCCACTGGAGTATTTATAAAGTAACTAATCATTGTGATATTTAGGCATGTGAAAATTACTAAAGATTTAGCTTTCAACTTCATGTTCATAGCCCCTGCTGCTTACCTTCAGCTACGTTGGAAAAGGTTACCTGTTGCTGACAGTAGGGGGATGGGGGAGAGGGAGGTCACCCGTGCCCAGATTAATCACGAGTGTCAATAAAGACAACTTATGTGCAACCTCATTAAACCAACAGAAACTTTAACTAGGGATTTCAAAGGTGGGGCAGCATAATGTTTGTCCGGGCCAGCTCTGAGAGTTCAAAGATATATTGCTGAATTCTTTGTTGTCACTAACCATTTTTTCTACTATAGATCAGGACTCGGTGAGCTAATTTTCTTTCTTTCTATCCCACAGTCTCTGTTCCCTTTTTCCTGTCTAACTACTTTCCTCACTCCATCTATCTGACTTATCATGACATACTTCTGGCCTGTCATTGTGGGCCTTGACAGATGCCTTCCACAAGACTTGGTCTAGGGTCCTCCTGGTGGTTATTGGCAATATGTTCTATGCCCCAGGGTTTGCCACTGAGAATGTGCCATTTGATTAGGAATGCCTCCCCAAATATGTGACCTTCCACTTTATCTCTCATTGAGCAGAGTGAACAAAGAGATGGGGCCAAATCTTCAGCTGGTTTAAAGTGTCATAGCTCCTTTGACCTCAGCTGAACTACAGCAGTCCATGCTAGATGGAAATGTGGTCCCTAGCTCTAGGATAGCAGGCCTGCATCTGTTCAAGATCTTTAATGCTGATATCTAGACAGTGAATGGGACCCAGTCAGACAGAGAGTCACTGGAATGCACAGTTCCTTAGTGAGCTTTGTTTCCCCTGATCTTTTGCTTACATGTGGCAGGTTACTGCCTGCTGCACATGTCAGAGTTTCTACTTGACCTTCATCTTCACCCTCAAGTGGGCTTCACCCTACTGTGAGCTGAGCTGAAAGTAACAGAAGCTTGGATCACAGCCAGTTGTTATAGCCTCACCTTCAGGGTTTGGCAACATTTGCTGGCCCCCATGCCAGTCCTGCCCTCCCTGAACCCTTAGCAGGTTCCAGGGCCAGAGCCAGCAAGAGACAGGAGCCGTGCCAGCAGAGTAGGCCCAGTGGGAAGGGGGGGCAGGATCCGTACATGACAGGGCAAGTGGGGGGGAGCAGTCATGGCACCACAGGGCCAGGAACCCTCTGTCCTGCAATGCACAGGCCCGTGTGACAGGTTTGGCATGCATGTCAGAGGGTTGCTGACCCCTGGGGCTTGTAGAAATGCCAGAAGGAACTTTGCACCAGTGCTGCAAAAGAGAGATACAGGAGCAAAAAAATAATACATTTCAGATGGATTAGGTTATGCTTCACAAGAAACAAAGACAATTAAAACTGAAGATCAGAAATCTAATGGACCTAATCTTAAGAAATTCATTACATTTACTGCTCAACCCACCAGTGCATGTACACAATTAATCTGAAACCACTAATAACTTTGAAAGAACCTGTAAATCCAAATCCCTTCATAAAGTCTGAAAAGAACTTTGAGACTAAAAGTAAAATTCTGTATAACTTTCCTATTGTACTTTAAAATCTGTTTTGGGGACTCTTGTAAGAATTTTTTTTCTTTAAAGGGGTGACTATCATTTTCTTATTTCACCCATCACATCATTTTAAAATGGACAATTGGTCACTGATTCTCACCAATTTTGGCAAAAGTGTAATCAGGCTCTAAGGAACTGAAGTAAAATGTTTCGATATGAAAAGAATCAATCAATTGTAATGAAAATATTGTCTAGAGAAACAGAAAGTAACATTTTGACCTTTAAAAACATTAGATTATCTATAAAAGTGATTGTATGAGGCACCAATAGATCACTTCCTGTTAAACCAAACTGAACTGAAGAACATCAAAAACTAAATTCAATCCAGGGGAGGTCTTGCAACTCAATACAAAATGCTGATTGGTGACTATAGATTTAAAAGAAAATGGTCTAAAGTAGTACAGAAAACCAAGTGATGGAATTCCAGTGAAGTTAGCAAGGACTTGAACATGCAAATCTTGGAGAAGATCTCTTCAGAAGGGTTAACAGAAAATATGAAACAATGCAAATAAATGATTGATAAAATAAAAGCCACAGTCCTTTTTGCTAAGGAGATCTGGTTGTAGAATGAAAAAATTTGAGCAGCCATGAAGAAAAAGGAAAAGCATTTTAAACTTTGGCAAGTGAAGCTCCAACAGCAGATTTTCAGAAGTATTAATAAGCCAAAAAAGATGATAAAGAAAGAGGTGTCCTCTGTTAATGCGAAAGCCATGGCCCATCTTGAATGAGAGACAATGAGAGAAATAAATAGACTGGCAAAGGTCAATGTTAAAATAGCTAAAGATGTTGCTAGGATCAAAATAATTAAAGTTGATATAGCTTAAATCAATGAGGACCAGCTTAAGAAAAGATAGAGAAATTACTTTGAAAAGCTTATGAATGAAGAGAACAAAAAACCCCAAACCCTCATACCTTATGATTAAACCAAACCAGGGTCTGATGGTAGCAGTCTCAGAAGTACTTGTGGGAGCACTGAGTAACATTAAACATTAAAAATGCTTTCAGCCCCCCTGGCATGCCTGCAGAAGTATTGACATGTCTGGCAAGCAGGCATGAAAATATTGAGACAACTGTTTGATTTCATTATGAAGACGGAGAGGCTGCCTGGAGAAAGAGCACATTAGTATCAATATTTAACAGAAAAAAGGGACATACGAGGTTAGGGCATTAAACTCATGAACCACATGATGAAGACCTGAGAGAAAGTCTCTATGACACTTAGAGACCCTCTGTGCCAACTAGCAAAGCATTCACTGTTCTGTAACCGCAATTCCTACCAGGGCTGATGAACCCAGAAGACCAGAGAAGTCAAACTCATGCAATGTGGAAGGCCACGTTGGAAGGCAGTACACCTGTCATGGGACACATGTCTGCACAGGCTCTCCAACCCTTTCCCCTGCCACGTTCAGAGTGGCTTGGGCTCCCCTGTCCCCTCCCCAACCCTGCAGGCTCTGCATGCTGCTGGGCAATCAATCAGTTTCAGTCATAGCCATAGGCAGCCTGGGCTTCCGCCTCCCCCCCCCACTCACTGTCAGACAATCAGCATGGTGGCCTTTGATTGGCTCATTCCTATGTGGGCTCCAGCCACTTTTCCTTTTCTTTTTTGTCATTCATTCAGTGTGCAGTCAATCAGATTAGCATGCCAACTGACTGACAGTGAACAGGTAGAGTGGAGGGTGGTGTACTGTCTGGTCCAGCCTGCTGTGACTGACACTCTGATTGGTTGGCAGACCACAGCAGAGCTGAGCTGGGGTTGGCTGGAGTGCTTCTGTTGTTCCCCTATGCTGTGACTCACTCATATGATCTGAGCGACAAGCAGGTGTAGCCCTGTTTTGCCGGGGACAGCCTGTCTTTGCTGTTCACTGTTGCTGCAGAGAGCTTCCAGGGATAGCCCGGGCAGCAGCCCTGTGGGCCAGAACAGCGCCTTTCATGGCCCAGATCCAGCCCTTGGGCCTTAAGTTTGACACCCTGTAGTAGACGGTTTTAACAGCATTTAGCCACAGAGAATATCATGTGAGGTCTTACATAAGAGCCAAGGTCATAGTGGTTGTTAACATCATTGTAAAATATATGTGCAAATACCACACAGGAAGGCATGTGTGAGCATACATGCACACACCAGGACACTGTGTTACTAAATGTCTGAATCAAGGCAGGATTGACAAACAGACACTATATAGGGCCATTATATGCCATGGCTTGAATACAGCTTACAGTTCTGGTACAGAATCCTATATTATCTATATAATCTGTCTTCTGCCTGAGATAAAGGTAGCAGCCCTCTGATATTGGGGGAGAGATCCTGACCCAAGAATTTGGCTTCCCACCTTGATGGAAACATGTGTTGAGGATTTTACCTTGGGCCAGCTCTAGCTAGTTGAATTCCAAAGGGTAGCTGTGTTAATCTAGTTCTGCATAATAAGCAAGGAGTCCTGTGGCACTTAAAGATTAACATATTTATTTATTGCATGAGCTTTCATGGGAGAAAATTCCATCTGATGAAGTGGACTTTTCTCCCAGGAAAGCTCATGTGATAAATAAATTTGTTAATCTTTAAGTGCCACAGGACTCCTTGCTTGTCTAGCTAGTTAAGTTTTAGTTACTAGAAAGTGTTTTATCTTGATTTATATTGTAACCATTTCTCCCTTTAATCCTTATACTTGTACTCAACATCTCTTTTTGGAATTAAAAACCCTTGTTTTATTTTTAACCTAAACCAATCCAGTGCTGTGTTTGAATGGCACTGTTTGGTAACACTAGTTAAAGTAACCAACTGGTGGATATTGACTGTTTAAAGAAGCAACAAACAATTTTCCTCAGGCTGTTTCAGAACAGGACTGGACATTTCAGAACATGTTCTGAGGTACTTGGGGCTAGGGAGAGTGTGGATTCCCTTCCCAGTTGTTAACCAAGGCTGGTAGAAATGAGTGGCAGTCTGTGCCACTGCTAATAGGCACCTTAGACCAGGATTACCCAATACATAGACATCACATGCATGCTTGTTACTGACTGTGGGCATCTCAGACTGAGAGCTTTAGTAGCACAGCTTTAAGGTACATAAGGGTCATGGCATAAAAGGTGACAACTTTTCACCCGTCTAGATTTCACCCCAATAGTAAACCTGGTATTTCTGTGGGTAGCCAGTTTCAGGGATGACATAATTCAAAAGTGCACAGGGCCTGGGATAGTTCTATTTTTTCCTATAATAAAAACAGGCTGGCATGCTCAGGGAGCTGGTGCCCACTTAAACACCAGTGTCTCTCTCTCTCACTCTTGGGCATCCCAAAAAAGCACCAGCATTATTGACAAGAGATTATGAAGAGAAGTAAAGGTTAGTAACAATCAGTTTATATTCACACCAAGCAAGTCAAAATTGCATTTCAGTTGCTTGTGGAAAAATATAGAGAAGAGGAAAACCTGCACGTAAGCCTTCTCAGGACTGATGAATACCATGACCTCAGTCTGATAGAAGTCATCTGATGGTGTATGAGAACGAATCGGATACCTGAAGATTATATCAGACTTGTATGGAGGTGATATTATCACAGCAAGGTCATACGGACAAACTGAATAGATTCTAGTGCTCAGCACTGAGCCTCTTTCTGTGCTCGTTGGCACTTGATGCTCTTGCAGAAAGCCTCAAGAGAATGGCACCCTTGTGAAGGCTTTTTACAGGTGATTCTATGCTTTTGGGGGAAAGCAAAGTGGAGATGGGAGAAGATTTAGAAGGAGAGAGATGCTTGCTTTAAGGAAATAGCATAAAAATCAACATATACGGTCTATCGATTTGATACCATGCAGGAAGATGATGTGACTGCAAGCCATTACCAAAAGGTACAAAAGTCCAGTGAGATAGAACACCAGTGTACTGGGCCATGAATTGATGAGCAGAACAGGAAAGGCATGGACTAAAAGGAGGGAAGTGCTGTGCAATAGGAGAATGCCTTCCAAATGCCACGTCAGATCTATAAAGTGGTAGATAAGCCTGTGGCTTTATAGAGCTCTAAATGCTGCACACCAAGGAAGAGAATAGGTGCAGATCTTGACCACAGCAGAAATGAAAATGTTGAGATGGCCGTTTGGAAAAACAAGGATAGACCAAGCTCAGAATAAACAAATTAGGAAGGATGTGAAGGTGGTGGTAAAAAAGTTCAGGGAATCCTCGTTTAGAGGAGGGCATGTGAAAAGATCATAAGACTCTACGCAACACAGGGTGTTAAACTTGGAAGTGGAGGGTAAGCGAAGGGTTGAATAACCCAGCACTAGATAGGTGGATGTTATACATAAGGATTTCATTAGCTGAAATGTTTCTGAAAAACTCCTTCAAGAAAGACTGGTAGGGGGAAGGAGAACTTCAGGTGACACAACCCCATAGATATTGGACTAAGACTGGGTGTAGAAGAGTAAAATTTTCAAAAGAATCAAGTGCTTAGGCATGTCTCGAAAGGGGATTTAAGTTTCTAAGTCCCTTTTAAAATGCTTATGTGATCTATATGCTTGTAACATGTTTACCCAAAGTTTTGGGATGCACAAACCCAGCAGGAGTGAGATCTACACATGGGACGTTTCTGCAGTCTAAGAGTGCAGTAAGTGCAATAACCTACCTGATTCCAAGAGAAGGGATAACAGACCAAGAATCTTGAGTTACAATACAGAGTGGGCTGAATCAACAGGCCACTGAAGTCTCTCATTGACTCCATGGGACTTTGGATCAGGTCTAAGATGCAAGCTACCTTCTAGGCTACCAACTTGTTGGCTGGGTTTGTGCATCCCCAGTACCTGCATCAACAGGGCCCTGTCTGTTAGTTATTTAGCTTTCCAACTTCGTTCCGCTGTAGAAAAGAGTGAAAAAGACCAGCTCCTTGCTCCAATGCATAGCAGTGGGAAAGCGAATGTAGAAGGCACAAGGTTTGGTCAGTGCATCAATCCCTATAGGTCTGTTGCAGCCAGTGTATATTATGCCAGGGAATACCTAGATGCATACACTTGGAAGTGATCTAAAAAGGTCATCTATCCATTTTCCCATCCATCCCTACAGGGAGTCAGGATTTAGTGCACTGGACTATTCCTGACAGCTTTGTCTAACTGTTCTTAAAATCCTCTGACAGGGGTTCCAAAACTTCTATCAGTAACCGTCCCTAGTGCTTAATAATAATTGGAGTTAGAAAGCTTTCCCTCCTGTCTGACCTAAATTCCTTGTTGTAAACTAAGCAGTGCAAATTAAGATCAGCTGAGGTGCATGAGCTCAGTGCCCACTGGTTTAGCTAGTATGGGAGGTGCCGGCAAGAGATTTTTGGAAGAAGGACCTTTGACTCTGAAACTCAGTTTTCCTACATTGGTCTGACAGAGCCTGAGTCAGTTAACCTTAGGGTCAAACTGCAAAATTTACACCTGGGCTACACTATGGGTAATATGACAGTTATGGCACTGTAACACCATAATGTACAGCAATGGAGAATGTTTTTCCATCAATATAGGCAACCACCTTCCCTGAACAGCAGGAGCAGTGGAATTCTTCCATCAGCCTGACTGTTCCTCTGCAAGGAATTAGGGCAGCTGAGCTATGATATTCATGGGTGTTAATTTTCCACACCCCTGAGTGATATAGTTTGGTCACTCTAAATGCTATGGATAGACCAGGCTTCACTTTCCCTTTTGAGAAAATAAAGTGTGAATAGAGTGCTAGGGCACTTATTAAGACTAATGTGTGGGGACTTTTTGAGAAAGAAGAGTTTACAACTCCCTATTAATTTATTCTATAGGATTTACTTTATATATAGATCTCAGAACTAGGCAAAATGATAGGACCATTACCCCAGAATTTCCCTCCCTATCGAATTTATTGCATGCATTATTTTACAGTGCCCAAAGGTATGCTTGACTCCTGATAGAAAAAATAGCAGAAGGACCTGCCCCAAAGAGCTTGTAATCTAATTTCACAGAACACAAAGAGGCAAAATGGGAAGGAGAAAAGACGGGGAAGGCAAAAGAGATGTCACCATAAGCTTATTTTTAGCAGGGAAGTCATAATAAGAGTACATAGTTACTCAGCAAAAACATGGGTCTCTGATGGCTGAACAATGTTTCTTACAAATAAATGGGGTGCATTTCTCCTTTCCTCTTTTGTCCCTTTATACTGTAGATTATTAAAACCTTTTTTAAAATTCCCTCTCTATTGTACTTTAAAGAATTTGTATTTGTAAAAGAATGGTCAAAGAACAGCTCTAGGCTCTCACCCAGCAGTGTCTCAAAGCCAGCCAATTGACAGCTGTTGGTTTTCTTAAGCTACGAGCACTCATATGAAGAATCAAAGTTGCTTGATTTGCTTGGACCGCTCTGGAGAAGGCTGGCATAGCACTAAAACCAGACTACTTCCTCCCCCTTAGAAGCCACAACATATGAAAAACATATGAGTAGGTTGGTTGTAATGGATATACACTTAATTTTAGAGAGGAGATGAAGGAAAAGGCTTGCATGCACATTATCATCTCACTAGAGCAGCTGACCTGTGCATTTGCACAATCCAATCTTTGTAGCAAAGTGCTAAGCATCCTCAGCTCCCATTGAATAGAGTTGAGGAACATATGCTCAGCATTTGGCTTTAGCTTTATCAGCCAGATCAGACATGCCATTTTATACCAGCTGAGAAACTAGCCCAGCAATTTCACATTCTTAGGGAGACTCCAATCATTAGTCAGAATCATAACAAACAATTCATACTGTTTAATAAATTACAGAGTCAGAACAGAATGATGTAAACTAGAACACAAAATGCACTTGGAGAGTTGAGCAATATCTTTATTTCTATATATCCCAATTAAGGATGATTTTACCAATATGCTGCTAAGCAGCAAGAAGGTTAAATTAGTTCAGTTCATACATATTTAAATAGCATGACCTGCACTAGACTCAGGCTCAAAATATTTGTAATGGCACAATTAGCTTTAGGCAAATCAGCTAACTAGTATCAGCTACAATATGTATTTATTTACAAATGACACATAAGGGAATTAAATACTGCCTTCTCTGTTGTCTAGGAAACAAGTCTTAAATTTTTAATTTTTTAATTTAAAATGTTTGTATTATAAGCAGGGCAAGTCATTAAAACTGTATGGGAGGGGAAAAACTAGTGCATCTGCTTATGGTCAAACTGATGTATGCTGTAATTACAGCAGGTTACAGAGAAAAATGTACCTTTCATGGCAAGCCATTGTTATGAATGTTTCAGTGCAGTGCTTAAGAAGTAGAAATTCATTTATTCTGTACATGTAAACCTTTGGCAAAAATTACAAATATGAATATATAATTTGCCTTGTGTACTGAAATTTTTATGTAAAATACTGGAATCATTGCCATGAAAATGGTTGCTCAGTAAAGACAGATTTATAATGCTATAAATGGTGATTTGTGTATTACAATTTAGTTACTAATGTCTTAAATTCATATATTGAGAAAATTAGAGAGGTGCATAAGTGGATTTTCTCAAACAAATTTCTTGAAAAGCTTAGGAACTAATGACGCCACTGCATATCTATGATGTCTCACCAGTGAAATTCAGAAGAAATAAAAATAGGGTGAAACTTAGAGGGATACTACATTTTGAACAATACAGAAGAAGATTGACTTACCCCAGTTTCAAAGATCTTCAAATACCTACTAGAGAGTATCTATTTGAAGAACAAAACACTGCACCGAAATTCTTTTTTGAGAACTGTCCTCATGACCTTAAATTGCCCAGTGACTTGAGGGCTACTGTGTTGCCAACCTCTACCTCAGTGGTTCCCAACATTTTCTCTGCCCTGGCACACCTTAACACCTTTAATTATTTTGAGGCACACCACCCTACAGTCTCCAAATGAACTCATGAATATTCATGAACCAATCCAAAATTCTCAGAAGTTTTTCAAAAAATGCCACAGCACATCTGCTCAGGCCTGATGGCACATGTGTGTGCTGTGGCACACTAGTTGGGAAACACTGCTCTGCCTCCATTTCCTCCTCCATACCTCTTCTCTCCAGTCACCCGCCGTGCTTTGTTCAAGTTTTATGTTTATAAGTTAACCCATATCTGGTGTCCAGAAAACAAAATTGTTCTGCCTGGTCATGGAAGTAGACTGTGTACCAGCTAACCCAACTCTGAGACAGTCAATCTCATAAAGGGAAGTGGGATAGAGAAAATTCAAGCCCACGCTGGGGGCTCTTTTAGGTGCCATAGCCAGATGACCTATTCAGTCTTCTGAACTGTCACAAAGCTGAGGACGAGTGCACTTGCATCCACTTGGAGGAATGCAATAATATTGCTGACCTCAATACCTGGCTGCAGTTGGAAGCGCTAATCCATTCCATTGCAGGGAAAGATTGAAGAGATGTGGGAGCTGGGGCAGGACACTCTATTCACTGCTGGAGGGCACCACTTCCTGGTGGTTCTCGAGATTAGCTCTGCGAGGTGGATGCCTCTTCCTGCTATTGACCTTAGCCTCTCTCTCATACCAGGTGCTGCTGTTGCCTCTTTGATGTTCAACCCTCCCTCTGGGTCACACAGTGGTTCTTCCCTGCTGGGGTTATCACGTCCCTTTTCATCAGCAGTCTCAAGCAGTCTTCCCTTTGACTAGTCCAGTGGTGCCACCTACTCATGTGGTGGGCAGGGAAACCAGAGCCCACCCTGTTCTCCAGGTTCAAGCGCAGGGACCCTCTACTCAACATTTAAGGGGTGCTCTGTCCTAGACCTTACTGCCATTCCCTGAGCCTTCCCCCCACCCCCATCTTGCCAGCTTCTCTGCTATTCCTTCTGCCTCTAATTTCCTCTCTACACATCCAGCCCAGATTAGTCCTCCTCCACTGGGTTCCCTCCCTGAGTCAGAGGATTGCTTAGCAATGTGGTTCCTCTTGCCTGTGGTGTTGCCCAGCACCTTTCTCTATCTGCATTAATCCTTTCATAGCCAGTTTGGTGGGGGGGTGAATACCCCATCCCAGGGCTATATAAGTCCTCACTGCAGAGGCCATACCCGTGCCTCCAAGTGGGGTTCCCCTTGGGATCCAGAGTACAGAAGTGATCCATTTAGTCCAATATCCTGGCTACAAGAGTGGGCAGCCCCAGCTCCTTCAGAAGTAGGTGAAAGAGGCCCTGAAATGGCTACTTGTGGGGTAACTTGCTCAAAAGAAACATTTCCTCCTAATTTCCATTACTTAATGGCTGGCACGTTCCATGAAGCATGGTAACAAGGGATTATTATTATTTTAATAGTTGCTGGCTTCCATGAACATCCTCAACTTTAAATTTCCTTTTCAAGAAGAGGCTCAAAATGTGTGGTCTATTTACAAGTGTAACCAAGAACAAAAGACTTTAGAACAGGCATTAGAAAGTTTTAGGTTATTTTGTGATGGTGTTCCCATGTCAGTGACTTAGCTAGAACTCTACTGAGAAAGTGTTGAGGACACTAAAGACTGGATAACAGGTTAACCCCTTGGTATCATTGGGTTCAGGACTTCAGTGACTTTCATTTGATAGTACTGTGAAATCCTTGACATTTTGCTCCAAAGAGTTAATTAGAAAAGGGATGAGAAGTCAGTCTCAGTTTCAGCCACAAGTTTAATAATAGGAGAATGAAAGTAATAGGTCAACCTGGAGACTTGCCAGAGTGTGAAATTGTCTTTGAAAAAATGTATTGCTATGCCACAGTGAAACCTGTGGAGTTTTGAATATAATTGTATTGGTGAAAGACAGGAAATAAGGTAACAGCAGATACATTAAATTATTTTGCCTCTCTGCAAATAAATGGATAGCAAGAGAATCACACTTACAAGTAACAAATATGTTGCTACAAATACGATCACCATATTTGAGGTTGGGAAGGAATTTTCCCCCAGTGCAGATTGGCAAAGGCTCTTGGGTTTGTCGCCATCCTCTCTAGCATGGTGAAGCATGTGCTTGTGGTTTCTCTGTACTTTAAAGTCTTTAAACCATGATCTGAGGATTTCACTAAGTCAGTCATTGGTTAGAGGCTTATTATGGGAGTGGATGAGGTTCTGTGGCCTGCTTTGTGCAGGTGGTCAAACTAGATGATGATATTGGGCCCTTCTGACCTTAGAGTCTATGAATAATGAAACCTGATCATTGCAGAACAATGCATTTATGCTGCAAAATAATGGAGGGTTAAAAAATAAAGTACTTCTAAAATTTAATTAGAGACACACAGAGATATCACAGACCAGGGTCTTAGAGATAGTTTGTGTTGAAGTCTTAGGAAATAAGAGGCAAGTTCATACAGATGAACGCTCAGCTGAGCACAGCTTTACTTTGTTTTGTTTTGTTTTACTGAGGGTATACAGAGAGGCTTGAGGAAGAGAAAGGTGTGACTCAAGCTGCCTGGTACTGTCAGGTTAGACTAGGGGTGCAGGGAAAACTTAGACCCTGTGGAATGAGGATGCAGAATCAGCTCCTGTTTATCTCCTCCACCATCTCTCTCTACCTCAACTCTCCCTCCCTTTCCCATTTCTTCTGCTCTAGTCCTTACCAAATCTCCCACTAGAAGCACTTGAAAAGGCAACTGCCATTCAAAGGGCTTAAGGCAGGGGAGGACTTATCTACATGGGGGGCGTCCTTTGACCCACCACCCTTCTATCACAATGCCCTCTACAGCAGCAAGTCCAAACTTCCTGATGGATTTACGATATCATGGTTCTCCCCATCTCCATTGATCCTTCCCTGGCTCCTCTTGGCTGGGGCCAGGAAACAAAACTGTGCAGCCTCCCACAACCATTGGGGAAATTGGCCATTCCTGATGAGTTGAAACACCGTCACAACTGCCACTGTATTAAGAGTTGAGCACAGTGTCGATAAGTTCTTTATAACAATCTCAAATGCTATAGTGATATCAAGATGTCCTCAGGAGTCTATGTGTTCCCTGCTCACCATGTAATTACCAAACACAAATCATGTGTGTAGCAGACTTTTGTCTCAGACCACTCCTTCCGTACCAGAAGGAAAATAAGTAGCAGCTTTTACCATCTCTTCTCATTTTTCCATCAATCACCTATTACTGTAGTAAATCATTTTCTCCCACACCTCTCATTCACTTTAAATATACCTCCTTGTGTTACATTACCAAATTTGCATACATTTCAAGATTGCTAAGAATTTTTTCTTCACATTTCCATCCCAGCCTACATTCAGCTTTCTGTATTTAAATAGGGAGCACAAATCACATTAAAAATTGAATAGGATTGGTAATATATAATTTTTTTCAAAGTGGAAATAATTAATCAGGTATCCCAACACTGATCGCTTTGGCTATGTCCACACATACATTGTTATTTTGAAATAAGTTATTTCAAAATGAGTTATTTCAAAATAAAATCCTTATTTCGAAATATGTTAATTCAATTTAAGGGAAAAGCTCAAAGTGAAATAGCATGTCCAAACTCAGGACTTGTTATTTCACTTTAGGAGAGGACCATGCCCCCACCCAATATAGGCTAAAAGGAAGGCACCCTGGGAAGGAGAAGGGCAAAAGTGTTATTTTGAAAAAATGGTTATTTCAAAGTAACACGTCCAAACAGCATTATTTCGAAATAACCATTTTGAAATAACAGCTGCTTCACTCTAAAGGAGGTTTAAGCTATTTCAAAATGATGGCTCTTATTTCAAAATGACAGAGCCTGTCATTTCGAAATAAGAATACATCGTGTGGACCTAATCTCTTTTATTTCAAAAGAAAAGAGACGTGGACATACCCTTTGTTTTAATTAATCAAAGGTTTTAAAGTGCAATTACGTAGTAACCTTTGAACAGACTATAGCATCACTTAGACAGAAAAATGTGCATAATATTGGGGAGCTTTTTATGAACATTTTACTATACACCCGTAAAGCAAAAATTAAGGGAGAAAGCCACACTGGTTTTTAAAAAGTAATCTGGTTTAGAGGGGAACTGAAAGTAGGTATAACAAACAGTGATAAAAAATAATAAATGTTTGTCAGAAGTGCACAGAAGATGAGTGATTTTAATACATGGCGCCTGCCATTGAGCCAGGTTGGGGGAGATGGACTATAGGAGGGAGACTTTCCCCCTGAGGAAGAATGCCCACACCTGAGAGCTGCACCCAGTTTTAATCTCTCAGGCTATATCTACACTGGGAATTTAGTTTGAATTAATGAAGATTAATCTGAACTAAATTAGCGCATGGCTACACTGGCTTTCATTACTTTGAACTAAGTCCTTACTTCTAAGTAATGAACGCTTGCTTTGAAGTTATAAAACCTCCCGTAACTTGGAAGTAATGGTTAGTTCAAATTAACTTGGTTTGCCCTTCTTCCTCCCAGGGTGCCATCCTCCTTCTATGTATTGGGTTGGGAGCATGGCTCTTCTTGGGTACCATGTTGCCACACTTCCCATGGTGCCCCCTCATAAAATGAACTAGCAAGTCCTGTCCATGGACATGAGGTCCTGAGGTCAGTTGCTACTGATTCCCCATATAGGCCACACAAAAACCAAACCAAACCAAACCAAACCCTTACCTGTGTGTGTGCTTTGGACTGCCTCAGATCCTGCTTCTGCCCTGCAGGAAGTCCTCAGGCAAGTTTGGGGGATGCAAGGGAAGACGATGACATCTCAGCTTCCCCTCATTCATGGTCAGGAGATGCTGCAGTGGCCAAGACAGGCAAGGAAACTCTGGATGGCACCCAATAAGCGGAGACAGTATGGTGCCACTGCTGAGGAGATGTATTGAAATGCTCCCTGTAACAGCCCCCCATCTCCCAGGGCAATGGGGGCGTGGAGGAGTCAGGTGTACCCTCTGGGGGAGGAGAGGAGGGAGGGAGCAGGCAGTCTCGGCCTTACTTCACACATACCAGACAAAAAGAGGAAAGATGGACGAGGAATGATCTCTCCTATCATCCAGAGGAAGAAGGGCTATACTGCCCCATTGACTCTTCGGTGTAGGAGCGAGAGGGGCTGAAATCTAGCCCATCTGACAATCAGGACCGGATGCAAGCTAACCACAGAGGGAATCCCAGCCTTCTAGGTATGGGATTTTCTGTGCTTAGCTGACTAAGGGTGGGAACCAGCTGTCTTAGCCTGAAAGAAGGGGTGGGGCTCTTCCCCCAGTGGATGACAGCGGAGCAAAGTGGATTGAGATAGAAGGTGGGGCCCACTGATCACCCCTAGAAGCCTGAAGAGGGGAGGAGGGACTACCAGACACACCCCTAAGAAATCTCTCAGGGCATGTGGGGTAGGAACAGTTGAAGGGAGGGGGCCCATTGTTGTGGGAGGGTAGGTGAGCATGTGATTGCAGGGAGCCAGAGTAGGCAAAGAGAAGCTAAGGGTGGCTCTGTTTGAAGACTGAGGGGAGGGAAAGGCCTGGGTCACTGGGCCAGAGAGGACCCTGCGGAAGCAGGAGCTCTAGCAAGCTGGAAAGAAGCAGAATGACTTAGGGATGTGCAGCTGAGCCAGGGAGATTGGGGGGCAGTAAGGGGTGAGGAAGAGGGGCATGACGGATGAGGAAGAAGGAAGGGGTCCAGGATATTTGTTGGGAATGGCCGCATGTGGGAGCGAGGGTGAATGCAGGTGATTGCTTCCAAGTCAACACACGTGCATGAGTTCTTCAAGTCATTGCAAGACCTTTTGCTCAGGGGGCAAAAATCACTCAAATTCATGACAGCTGGCAACACTATGCTATGCAATTCAACTCTACCCCTTCTGCATGGACATTGTGGTAGTTTAACTGTGTGATGGCATAGTACTTTCTCCATAGGGCCCCACCTCCTTCGGTGCACACAATAGATGGGGCTCACTGACTGTATCTTTTCAGCCTTGATTCTTTTGCTAACTTTTTAATACTTCACTTTGCAACCCTAAATAACACTCCCTTATTTACTTTCTATACACCAGGCATGATTTTTAGAGACCTCCAGCATATTTCTTCTTAGCTATCTCTTTTCCAAACTGTAAAGTCCTATTCTTACTAATCTCACCACAATGGAAGCTGTTCCAGGCCATTTGTGTTGCCCTTTTCTGTAGCTTTGCTAATTACAATACATCTTTTGTGAGATGGGGTGACCCGATCTGCATGCATTATTCAAGATATGGGCATACCATGAATTTATAAAGAGGCAACATGATATTTTCTGTCTTATTATATATCCCTTTCCTAATCATTGCCAACATTATGTTAGCTTTTATGGCTGCTTTTGTACATTGAGTGGATGTTACATATCATATATTAGGATTCCTAGATCTCTTTTTTGAGTGAATACAGTTAATTTAGACTCCACTCTTTTAGATATGTAGTTGGGATTTTATTTTCCAATTTGCATTACTTTACTTCTATCAACATTGAATTTCATCTGGCATTTTGTTGCTTAGTAACCCAGTTTCATGAGATCCCTTTGTAACTCTTCAGACTGCTTTGGCCATAACTGTCTCGTGTAGTTTTGCATCATCTGCAAATTTTGCTATCTCACTGTTTACCCCTTTTTCCTGATCATTTATTCATAAGTTGAACAGAGCTAGCTCCAGTACAAACCACTGGATGCCACCACTATTTCCCTCTCTCCATTCTGAAAAACTAAGTATTTATTCCTATCAATTGCTTCCTATTTTTTTATCAAGTTACTGATGCAAGAGCTGCCCTTTCTTTTACAACATGACAGCTTATTTTGCCTAAGAGTCTTTGGTTAGGGACCTTATCAATAGCTTTCTGAAAATCTAACTACACTATAGCCACTGGATCATCCTTGTCCACAGCTTGTTGGTCGTCTCCAAGAGTTCTAATAGATTGGTGAGATATGATTTCCCTGTACAAAAACCATGTTGACTCTTCCCCCTCAAAATCATACTTATCATTTGCACTTTACTATAGTTTCAACTAAGTTGTCCAGTGCTGGAGTCAGGTTTACTAGGTTGTCGTTGCTGGGATCACTTCTGCAGGCCTTTTCTTTTTCTTTTTTCTTTTTTTTTCCAATCATAATAGCTATTCTCCAGTCATCTGGTACAGGAGCAGATTTAAATGGGAGCATACATATCACAGTCAATAGTTCTGCAATTTCACATTTGAGTTCCTTCAAAACTCTTGGGTGAATACCATCTGGTCCTCATGACTTATTACCACTCATTTTATCCGGTTGTTCTAAAACTTCCTCTAATGACTTCAGTCTCAGAACTGTCACCTAAAAAGAATGGCTCAGGTTTGGGAATCTCCCTCACTCATGAAGAGTGATAGAAAGATTTAGTTTCTCCACAGTGGTCTTATCTTCCTTGAGTGCTCCTTCAGCTTCTCAATCATCTAGTAGCCCCAATGGTTGTTTAGCAGAATTCATCTTTCTGATTTAATTGAAAAAAAAAAAAAAAAGTGCTGTTGCTTTTAGAGTCTTTGGCCAGCTATTCTTCAAATTCTTTTTTTGCCTTTCCTAATTATGTTTTTACACTTCAGTTGCCAGAGTTTACGCACCTTTCTAGTTTTCTAAGCACGATTTAACTTTTATATTTTGAAGGCTGCATTTTTGTATCCAACGACTTCTTTTACTTTCTTGTTTATCCACAATGGCACTTTTTTTGATCCTCTTAATATGCTTTTTAAGTTGAAGTACACATTTAAACCAAGTCGCTATTATGGTGCCTTTAAAAAGCTTCCTTACAGTTTGCTAGGAATTCACTTTTTATACTGTACATCTTAATTTGTGCTACTCTTATTTTTGTGGAGTTCCCATTTCTGAAATTAAACACTGCTGTGTAAGCTGCTTTGATGTTTTCCCCATACTGGGATGTTAAATTTTGTTATGTTGTGGTCACTATTACCAGAAAATTCAGCTGCATTCATTTCTTGGACCAGATCTTGTGCTCCAGTTAGGACTAAATCAAGAAATCTTTCTCCTTTTTTGGGTTCCAGTTCAAGCTGCTCCAAGGAGGAGCCACTTAAAACAGTGTTTCTCAACCTTTTGTGGGTTGTGACACTCTTGGTGAGATGCATGACCCTACAGGGCACACGAGCCAATCTCCAGACTAAATCCAGCCCCCCAACTCTCTGCAATACACTTACCGCTGTGAAACAACACAGTAATATGTCCCAACACAATGGCTGAGAACTGCTGATTTAAAAATGTCAAGAAATTTTACCTCTGCATCCCATCCTGAGGTGACATGCACCCAGTCAACAGGGGAAGAGTTGAAATCCTTCATTATTGTTGAGTTTCTTATTTGTATAGCTTTTCTAATCTCCCCGAGGATTTTACAGACACCATCAACTGTCTGGCCAAGATGATAGTGTATTTCTATGGCTATATTCTTATTATTCAAGTATGGAATTACTCTCCAGAGAGGTTCATAGAAACCTGTTAAAAGTTTTAAATAAGTTTTGTGCTAGAAAGATGAGGCAGTGATCTGTAACGTATAAATCCAGTGGATGAATGGAAACTGTAGACAAGGTAAATCTTGATATTACTAAGACTTTTTGACACAGCCTCACAAGACATTCTCATAAGCCAACTAGGTACACGTGGTTGCCAGAGGATTGCTGTAAGACACAAGCGTAGCTGGTTGAAAGATGGTATTCAAAGAGTACTTCTGATGGTTCACTGTCAAACTGGGAGGGTATAGAGAGTGGGATCTCATGAGCAGCAGTCTTGGGTCTGGGACAGTTTGATATTTTCACTAAAAACATGGCTAATGGAGTGGAGGGGGTGCTTACAAAATTTCAGATGATACCAAACTGGAGGGGTTGCTAGCACTCTGGATGACTGACATGGATTTCAAATGAGTGTGACAAATTGAAGAACTGGTGTGAACTGAACAAGAGGAAAGTGAAAGTGAAGAGTACTTCACTTAGGAACGTGAAATCCAATGCATAACTACACACGGGAAATAACTGGCTAGAATGTAATCATGCTGAAAAGGAGCCAGGGATGTCAAGTGGATCACAAATCAAGTGTGAGTTGACAAAATGATGCAGCTGTGGAAAAGGCTAATCTTCTGCAGCGTATTAACAGGAGTATTGCACGTAAGACATGGGAGGTAATTGCCTCACTTTAGTGAGTACTGTGAGTCCTCAACTCGAGTAGGGTGTCCAATTCTAAGCGCCACACATCAGGAGAGATGTGAGGTAAGTGGAGTCTGAATGAGCTCTCTCCTGATCTCTAGTGACGAACATGGGGAAGAGCCTTCAGGAGCAGGCTCCATTTGCCACATGACTCCTTGGGTTTTTTTTGGTTTTTTTCTCTCCATTCGCATAGATGGGCCTATTCTGCCTGTGTGTTCACCACATAGCGCTGTTTTGCCAAAGGGGTCATTTTGGCTGGTTTGGGGTTATGCTTCACTTCAAGAGGGGACAATGAAATGGTGTTATCCTTAATGTATGAGTACAAGGCAGTGGAACCACTGTTAGCATGCCCCGAATGAGAGGGGTCACCTGAAACTGAACCTCATGTGCTAAGCAGGCACCCTGAGAAGTAGCAGCAGAGGCAGCAGCAGCTGAGAGCCAGTTGCAGAAGCAGAGGCATTGCTCAGTGCTCCCTTCCTCTACCCTTTTCAGGTTGGGAGGTGAATACACCTCTGAATCCTGGGTCTTGGCTGACCAAGGGCAACCAATTGTCAGCAGGGTGCAATGGAAAAGGGGAGTTAAAAGGAGGCTTGTTCATCAGACTTTCACACCGCAAGGCAGGAAACTGAGGTAAAGGACACTGCTCAGGATGCTGTGGAGTGGGTTTGCTTACGGTACATGCTTTTGAATCACGGCTGCAGCATTTTCCCAAATTAATGCTGGGTTCCCTTTTAATAATATTTTTCTCTTTTATTGTACAGGCTTAGTCCTTGCAAGAGTCAAAGTATTGTCTGTTGCCCATGGGTGATGGTTAGTTTTCTCAGATTACTGGGTGGGGACTCAAGCCTGTTCTATTTTGTGTTATGAAGAAGAACCGCCTAGATACTGACCCACTCTGTGTTGCTGCTAACTCCATCTTTCAGAAGGGTTACAGGGATAAATTGGAGACAGCTCAGTGGAAAGGAACAGAAATGATAAAAGGTTTAAAAAACCTGACCTATGAGGAAAGGGTATGTTTAATCTTGAGCAAAGAACACTGAAGGTGGAACATTAAATACATTAAGAGCTGTTGTAAAGAAGCCTGTGGTCATTTGTTTTCCATATCTACTGAAAGTAGGACAAGAAGTAATGGGCTTAGTCTGCAGTAGAGGAGATTTAGGCTAGATATTAGGAAACAACTTCCTAACTATTAGCTTGGGAATAGGCTCCCAAGAGAATCTGTGGAATTCCCATAACAGAGGTTTTACAAAACAGGTTGGATAAACACCTGTCAGAGAGGGTCTAGGCACAGGGTCTAGGCACTAGATGACTTCTCAAGGTCCTTTCCAGCCTGGCATTTCCATGATTCTTTAAGCACCACTCTGATCATCTAGGATAATCTCCAGCATAACACAGGCTGTAGGACCTCCCTGAATTCATTGCTCACTCAAGTCCAACAGCTGTGATAATTAGAGCATATCTTCTAGAAAACCATCCAGTCCCATTGCCGAATCTCCAGCAACAGAGAATCTACCACAATCCTTAAAATTGTTCCACTAATTAGTTACCCTCCCTGTTAAAAAATTGCATCTTATTTCTAATCTGAATTTGTCTAGCTTCAATTTCTAGCCATTGGATCTTGTTTTACCTTTGTATGATAAAATGAAGAGCTCTCTATTATCACATTTCTGTTCCCCATACCTTCAGAGTACTTACAAAGTGTGACTAAGTCATTCTATAACCTCCCCTTTGTTGAGCTTAACAGACTAGACTTCCCTAAGTCAATTTCTATAATGTGTGTCTTCCAATCCTTTCATCCAGGCTTGTCCAACATGCAGCCTGGGGGGGCAGAATCAGGCCTACCAAGGACTTGTATCTGGCCCACCAAATGCTGCCGCAAGAGCCTGGGAGCTGGGGTGGCCAGAGCTATCTGGAATACTCTGTATTGCTGCATCAAGTGTGTGGGCAGACATTGACAATTTGTGCAAGCAAAAGCAATGCCAAATATCACACTAAACTTCAGTAAAATAATGATTATTAAATAAAGATCAATTTGTATGTCTTATCTATCAAAAATTCTCTCACCAGCCCCTGACTGAGAAAAGAATTGCAATGTGGCCCCTCACCCAAAAAGGTTGGATACCCCTGCTTTAATCGTTCTTGTGGCTCTTCTTTGAACCCTCTCCCATTTACCATTAACCTTCCTGAAGGGCACACACCAGAACTGGACAGAGAACTGGAGTAAGGCTTGCACCACTGTCAAATTCATAGGTAATCCTTATACCTACTATATATTCATCTAAGGATCTCATTAGCTCTTTTGGCCACAGTACCTCACTGGGAGTTTATGTACAGCTGATGATCCACCATAACCTCCAAGTCTGTTTGAGTTACCGCTTCAGAGGACCGAGTTCTCTGCCCTGTAAATATGGCCTACTTTCTTTGTGCCTAGACATGACCTTATACAAGGCCCGTTCAAAAATGCATATTATATTTTGTGCCCAATTCCCCAAGCAAGCCAAATTGCTCTGTATCAATGACCTGCCCTCTTCATTATTTACTACTTTCCCTGCTCTCACCACCCAGCCCCAGCCCACCCTTTCACCAGAAATGCTTCCAGGCCCTGGGGGTCACTCACTGGCTGTGCGCCAAGGGCTCTGCTCACTTGCTGCCTTCTGCCCCCTAAACTGGCTCCTCTTTCCCTCCCTCTTGCCCAGGGACAGGAGGCTCCACAGCACTTACCCACATTGTGCCCCATACCACCACCAAACACGCTGGACCAAAGAAGGAGAGATTTAAATTTCCCTTCTCTTTTTCCATCCTGTACCACTTGTCTCAGTGACGTGCTGGAGGGTAGGACAGCCCCTGCCAGCCCCAGAGGGGCTCCTCCCAGGCAGGCATGCCAGAGCATGGGGTAGATAGGCTGTCTGCATCTGTGCCTGCAGGGGAGCACGACTCGGGGCAGTGGCTAGTGACACCACTGGCCTCTTCTATGGTGAACTTGACAAGATGCTGTCAAGGGCTCCCAGTACAGAGTCTGAAGTGGTTTGCAATCTTCTCCTTCAACTAAACTGGCCTCATTGTCCAATGAAATGCTGACGACAGCCAGAGTGGGCAGCAGAGACAATTGAGAATATCTCGGAAGGTGAGGTGCATATGATTTTGGTGAAACAAAAGGCACATCTCTTACACAAAGGCACCAACACCTCAATTAAATTTCAAGACCATGATCCAAAGCATGGGGCCGTAGAGCTTCTCAGCAAAATTGCACATTTTGTTTTTAGAAAAACATGAAGAATGTGGTTTTTTTCCCCCTTAAGCTAATTCTGGGAAAAGGCTTAACCATTTTCATGGAAACTTAAAAATAAATAAATACACAGAATAAACAACCTGAAGAAGATGCACAATGTGGAAAATGCCAGCCTGGATAGTTAAAATTTGGCATAGTTACACTCAGCTGAAGCAGAGTGCTTTAATGGCAAACGATGGGCAACATAACATCCCTTCCAATGCCTGCAGTTTAGGTTAAAAGACAAAAACAAAAACATGGCATGAAACCCAGGCCTCTAACTTCAACAGCCAGGATTTCACTCAAGTGCCTTTACACGTTTGAAAGCACTAAAAGATTCTTGGATGAAAGGCACTGTAAATGTATTCATAATTACACAGTGAGAAACATCCCATTTGTTATGAGTGGTTCATTTTGCCAGAGAGTAGCTGGAAAGTTCTCGAGGATTTTGATTGTTTTCTTTATTGAAGTGACAAAGTATCCACAAAGAGTTATCTAACAGTCAAACAATTCAAAATAAACTCACATCACCTTCACTGTCTTAGTTCACATATAATCAATTGCAACAGAGCTATGGTCTCTGGGAACTTCACAAAGTATTACTAGATATCACACAAAGTCAGTGACACTAGACTGCAACAGAAAAGAAAAAATAAGGTCAGTTATTGCCTCTGGTCCACCACAGTGTGCACTAAATGAGACTCTCTTCTGACTCTAGCAGCATTTTGGCTTTACATGACTTTTAAGCACCTTCGGTTCTAGTCGGCAGAGAAGACAGTACCAGAACACACAGCAGCCAGTTCATTGTAACATCGTAGCTATATACAGCATGTAGAAATGCTAGCTATATACTACATCTAGTAGTGAGACCAGCACCAGGAACGACAGAGAAATTTCAAATCTTCAACACACTTACTAAACTAAATAAGGACTAGTTCTATACCTGTGCCTCCCTATACTATTTTTCCCCATTTTCAATCGTCTGATAAAGTAGGATCTCTCCCATGAAAGCTCATGCAATAAATAAATGTGTTAGTCTCTAGAGCTTGCAAACAGGGGGACTGAAAACAGGGGAGTTTGAGACGGAAGGAGTTGGTGAAACCCTGAGGAGGCAAAGGCAATCCCCTAGCTGAAGAAGCTAGGGAGAGAGCGAAGCTTGGGTGAGTGAATTGCTAACTGTGTGTTTGTGTCTTTCCCTACAGGTGATTTCTGTTAGTTGCTGTGGGAATTGGGACTGTGATTGGGGACTGTTTGGATCATTGTTCCCTGCTCACCTTTGATCACCAGCTTCAGCCTTGTGATCACCCTTCCCCTGTGTGTTTAACGAGGGGCAAGGGCTGACCTAGGCAGAGAAGGCCTTAAAAGCCAGTGGTTGAGGAACCAGGGGGAATGAAAACAGGGGAGTTTGAGAGGGAAGGAGTTGAGGATGAGTTTGGTGAGTACACAATGGTGAAGAGGAGTCACACTGCTTGCGCCAGTGCCCCTTCTGTCTCCTCCACCTGTGCCTGTAGCCACAGACATCCTGAGCATGGATATCTCTACCCAGATCCTGGTGTGGACTTGCAAGGACTGTGGCCTGCATTTCCCTGTCTCCAACAATCAGGCTGGGGAGATGAATCAATGTGACAGGTGTCTTCTGGTGGAATCTCTCAGGAGGCAGGTGGGAGAGGTGTCTAAGCTAAGGAGTATCCATGCGCTGGAGAAGTTCCTCAATAGCAGCCATGAGGAGACATACAAGGAGGAGGATAACCTATCCAGGTGCCGAAGACTTCTGCAGCACCACCGGAGAAGGAAGGGATGGCTATGGCAGAGGGAGGACACTGGCAGCTGGTTACCTCTGGTAGCAGAGAGTGCTCCATCTCTGCTCACATCCCACTCTCAACTGTGGTGAAGAACAGTTACGTAACACTAGAGATGATGGATGAGGTGGAAGAGAAGACACCATGCACCTCGGAGGCTGGGAGGATCACAGCCACCACAGCTAGGAGGAAACATAGGGTTGTGGTAGTTGGGGATTCACTTCTGAGAGAGACAGAGGCATCTGTCACTGTGACAAGGCCTCTAGAGGAGGTATGCTGCTGCCAGGTGCCCACATCCGAGACGTTATGGAGGGATTGTCGAGATTCATCCGCCCCATGCTACTCATCCACATGGGAACCAATGATACTGTGAGGTGATCCTTGGCAGATCAAAGCTGACTACAGGGCTCTGGGAGCGCAGGTGAAGAAGTTTGGAGCACAGGTGGTATTCTCCTCGATCCTTCCAATCAAGGGTAGGAGCCTGAGCAGAGACAGATGCATTCTGGAGGTGAATGCTGGCTGCGAAGATGGTGTCGTCAGGAGGGCTTTGGCTTCCTTGACCATGGAGTGCTGTTCTAGGAAGAAGGACTGGTGGGCAGAGATAGACTCCATTCCTCAAGGAAGGGGAAGAGCATATTTGGAAGTCGACTTGCTGACCTAGTGAAGAGGGCTTTAAACTAGGTTTGAAGGGGGAAGGAGATCAAAGCCCACAGATAAGTGACAATGTGGGAGACCTGGGGAAAGGGATTGAACTTGGGTGGTGCTGGGACTGTTTCACCAGAGATAAAAGAAGGTGGTTGGAACATGGGGGGGGGGAACCAAATAATTGTGTTAGATGTTGTAATGAAGCTTTGATACCTGAGGCAAATATGGGAGAACAACGTTGGGAGAAAATGCAAGGAGGTAGATGCAATAAAATTGAAAACTGACATGGGAAAGTAGGGCAATCAGCCTGGTATCTTAGGTGCCTGTACACGAATGCGAGGCGCCTGGGAAACAAGCAGGAAGAATTAGTAGTACTGGCACAGACAAGGAACTATGATATAATTGGAATAACAGAGATGTGGTGGGATAGCTTGCATGACTAGAGCTCTGCCATGGACGCATATAAATTGTTCAGGAAGGACAGGCAGGGAAGAAGAGGGGGATGAGTAGTGCTATATGTAAAATTGCTCCATGACTGCTCAGAGCTCCAATATGGAAGTGGAAACGAGCCAGCTGACAGTCTGTGGGTTAAGTTTAGAGGAGAGGGCAACAAGGGGGATGTTGTGGTGAGTGTTTGCTATAGACCTCCAGACCAGGAGGAGGAGGTGGATGAGGCATTCTATGGACAACTAGCAGAAGTTTCCAGATCACAGGCCCTTGTTCTCACGGGGGACTTCAATTACCCTGACATCTTCTGGAAGGCCAACACAGCAGTGCACAAGCAATCCAGGAAGTTTTTGGAGAGCGTTGAGGACAACTTCCTGGTACAAATGCTGGAGGAACCAACTAGGGGTCTTGCACCTCTTGACATGTGGCTCACAAACAGAGAAGAATTGATTGCAGACATAGAAGTGAATGGCAACCTGGGCAGCAGTGACCATGAGATTATAGAGTTCAAGATGCTGATTAATGGAAAAAAGGAAAGAAGCAAAATGCAGACCCTAGAGTTCAGAAAAGCAGATTTTGGCTCCCTCAGGGAACTGATGGGTGGGATCTCTTGGGAGGCTGATCTGAAGGGGAAAGGCATCCAAGAGAGCTGGCTGCATTTTAAAGAAACCCTGCTAAGGGCACAGGAAGATACCATTCCGATGAGCAGAAAGAACAGCAAATGTGGAAGGCGACCAGTGTGGCTCAACAGAGAATTCTTCACTGATGTAAAGCACAAAAAGGAAGCTTACAGGAAGTGGAAGCTTGGACAGATGACAAAGGAGACATATAAAGATATTGCTCGGGACTGCAGGGATAAAGTCGGAAAGGCCAAAGGACAATTGGAGTTGCAGCTAGCAAGGGATGTGAAGGATAACAGGAAGGGGTTCTACAAGTAAGTTAATAACAAGAAGAGGATCAAGGATGGCGTAGATCCCTTACTGAATGGGGCAGGTATCCTCGTGATGGAGGATGAGGAAAAAGCTGAAGTGCTCAATGCTTTTTTTACCTTAAGTTTTCATAGGCAGGGCCAGCTCCCAGCCCACTACACTGGGTATGGCAGATTGGAGAGAAGAGAGGCCCTTGGTGACAGAAGGTCAGGTTAGGGACTACCTAAAGAAGCAGGATGTACACAAGTCCATGGGGTCACTTCTGTTCAACATTTTCATTAATGATCTGGATGAGGGGATAGATTGCACACTCAGTAAGTTTCAGATGACACCAAGCTGGTGGGAACAGTAGACATGCTGAAGGGCAGGGAGAATTCAGGGAGACCTTGACAAATTGGAGCAGTGGGCCAATAGAAATCTCATGAGGTTCAACAAGGACAAGTGCAAAGTCCTGCACTTGGGACGGAAAAACCCCATGCACTGCTACAGGCTGGGGAACAATCAGCTAAGTAGCAGCACTGTAGAAAAGGAGCTGGGGGTCATGGTGGATGGGAAGCTGGATATGAGTCTGCAGTGTGCTCTTGCTGCCAAAAAGGCCAATGCCATACTGGGCTGCATCACAACAAATATTGCCAGCAGATCGAGGGATGTGATCATTCCCCTCTACTCGGCACTGGTGAGGCCACATCTGGAATACTGTGTCCAGTTTTGGGCTCCCCTTTACAAAAAGGGCATGGACAAATTAGAAAGAGTCCAGCAGAGGACAACAAAGGGGCTGGAGCACAAGACCTATGAAGAAAGACTGAAGGAACTAGGCTTGTTCAGCCTCCAGAAGAGAAGACTGAGGGGGGATTTGACAGCAACCTTCAACTACCTGAAGGGATGCTCCATGGAGGATGGAGCTCAGCTGTTCTCAGTAGTAACAGAGGACAGAACAAGGAGCAATGGTTTCAAGTTGCAGCTGAGGAGATCGAGGCTGGATATTAGGGAGACCAGTTTCCAAGCTATTTATCATTAAAAACTGACATGGAAACTTTATTCTTAATGTATCATCCATAGTTCATTGATCAATGCTACCTAAAGGAGAAATGGAAATAATCAGAATCAACAGATTCAGATACAAGCTCACCTGATGTCTACCACTTTAAGTGCTTGGATGAGGAACTCTCTCTCTTGTCTCTATGGGAGACCTTATGCCTCCCTCTGTTTGCTCTGGAGATCTTCTCTAAAGTCTCTGAGCTAGAAGGAGGCAGAGTTCTTAGCGCCATGTGAGATAAAGAAAGATCACTTCTACCTTCCTCAGGAGGAGGTACATGGCCTTTTCCCAGTCAGACGTTGTTCCCACATCCCCATTGCTTCTTCTATGAGGAGCTTACTCAGGCAGAATTACCTATACTATTTTCCAAGTTGCAAAAGGACAGCTGTTAGTCTCGTAAAGCAAAAAAAGCAAGGAGTCTTGTGGCACTTAAAGACTAACAGATTTACTATATTATTATACTTACACTATTTGGTCCCACTTGGGAAGAAGCTGCAGATATGATACCTGTAAGTGTTTTGTGGTAATCTTTGACCAGGTGCAGTTTGTGGTACATATCATAGCTTTTAAAGTCAGGGATCTTGGGCAGCCTACCTGCACCTGTGGTCAGAAGAAAGGAGAGGATATAGAAATGGCTTCAGACAGGGGGTTCCAAAATAAGAAACCAGACCTTTATTCAACTAATTCTTTAACTGTACTAAGATTTTAAAAATGTTTTGAACTGTTTACAGTGAGATGTCCAAGGAGTCAACATGAACACGTAAGTTTCCGCGTAGATCACCGGAAGAAAGAAAGAAAGAAAAATAATATGGTGGTGGTCTGGGAGTTCCATTGGTGAAGATGATTAGAGCAGGGTCCACATGCACACCGCATGGACACTACTAAAGAAAATTGTTCAATCCTGGGCACATACACGATCCTGAAGTGCACTACACTTAGGGACAATCACTTGAGGAATACATATCTTATAGTATCTCTCATGTTCCAAGAGCTATACAAACAATATAGACATCCTGGTTCAATGCTCTAACCAGCTTTCTCACATATTACAGTGATGAACACTGGAGAAGGATATAGGCAGAAAAGCATCATGGCCTGATTTTCAGAGGTGATGAACAACACAGTCTCCCTCTAAAGCCAATATGAACAGAATGTGTACAATGCTTTTGAAAATCAAACAGTGTGATTTTTCACAGAGTAGGTCTTAAAACCCTCATTGTTAAAATCTTCAACTGTATGGATGGGAAAAACAAAAACCCCATGCTTTCTGATGTAAATAATTTGCAATACTGAAATGTGAGAAAGCTAATTTGTGCAAAAAGCGGTTATATTTGGGCCTAAATCAGGAGGAGTCAATAGATGGGCTAAAGGCCAAATCTGAATTGCTGGATGTTGCTGAACTGACGACAAAATTGGTTTGTTTACTTATGTAATTTTTAAAAATTTTCCCTTGAGTCTGGACCTTTACAACATTGATTAAGTAATTTGCACCTAGGAAAAAAAATAATTGACTATGATGATCTAAACTGTGAGGTGATTAGATAAGAGGCATGGAACTGACATCATTTGTGGAACAGCTCTCGTGAGGTGTTAAATATAGTTGAGAGCCATAAAGGAATGCTCACAAGAAAGTATAACAATGGCCCCAAGTGCTATAGAACAAGAGACCCTTGGAGACTCAAAGGTTCAAATTATAAAAAATGATCAATGAAATTAAGTTCTGTTTTTCTAGATCAGAAGATAGTCTTACAACTACTTTTTTGAAATAATGCATTTAAAAACCTGCAAGTTCCTCTAAATAGCAAAAAACAAGAAAACAAAAGGAAATTATCTAAAACTTAGGAAGCATGAGAATGAACTATTTATGCTAGATTGTATTGTGTAAAGATGGAAGAAGCTCTCAAAAGGATCCGTAAAGCACTTTGAAATAGTTTGTAGTGCTATCATGATTCTAGAAACTCCTGCCAATTAAAAAAGTGGTGCTGAATCTGTGCATGAACACAGAAGCTACACTAGAGGGAGTTGACAGCATTTGAGGAAAAAAGTGTTTATGAAGAGTTACATTATGAGAAAAACAGAAAAATAGATGCTGAATTTTTTGGTTGCTAAGGTGTTTTATATACCATAGAATAGATGAAATACCATCCATACTCCATACATACTATTCCAACATCTTTCTTCTCTTTTATTTTATTTAGTTAGAGAATCTTTACGCATTTTATGAACTTTTTTTCAAATTCAATCTGTAGAAGGCAAAAGACCATTTAAAAGTTACTACATGCAATCTAGCATTTTTTGCCATGTTTGAACAAGTTTATCTGTTGACCTTAGCACACCATACACACATGGAAGTTTACACCACTTCACCCCTAGAAGTGTCTCTCTAGGTTTCATCTCATCATCCCTAGTTTATGTTTAATTTTGAAAAAAACAGAACAGCTAAGAATACATTTACATAATATGGCTAACTAAAACAAATTTTCTATTTTAAAACTACAGAGAAAATATAGACAGGAGTAATAGGCCTATCAGAAACTCAGTTATTCTGCTAATAAATAATAAGATGACACATTATGGCCCTGATTTTGCAATTGGATTTATATGGGGAGACCTTTGTACTGACGACCACTGGAGCCCCTCTGATTTTAATGTGGCTTCATATGACTTCAGTAGAGGACAAATTTCTATACATGTAAATCCGATTGGAGGACTAGGATCTACGTTCTTGTCATACCATATCAAAAAAAGTTTATATAATCTAGTGTAACTACAAACACAAGGCTGGCTTACTTCAAAGATATGAAAAGATAAGAATCTTTGGTCTTCAGTTAAAGATGGAGAAGAAAGTTGCCAGCACAAAAAAAAAAAAAAGCCCCATCATAATTAAGAAAATGTATTTCTTACTCTCATATATAGTACAAAGCTTAGATGAATAGAAAACTGTGGAATCTGCACTAGCATTACCAACGCCTCAGTAATTTAAGTAGAAAACTCTGGGGTTGAATCTTCTGAGCAACTTTAGGAAAGAGGAACATTTAATGCCATCATACATAAAACAAGAAATAAAATAAAAAAATTAATCACCATTTCCAAGACTGTTAATAAAAGCAACCAGAGAAGTTCTTCAAATTTCTATCCTCCCAATGCAAGAAAAGAAGATAATAGATAAGACCTCCCTAGAGATAATTTACAGGCTATTTGTTTTTCCTAACAATTGTGGCAAAGAGATGAATTATTTCTGTTATTACTCATCTTAAAACTTATCTCATAGAGGCTGGAGCCTCTGGGCTTTTTTTGAGCCTCTACTTAGCAGAACAGTACAGCACTGTCTGGGAATCTCTTTTGCACCTTTCCTAACAGGCTGTGTCATCACTGATTGGGTGGCCATAGGTGAAAGTGGCTTGGGAGCAATAGCTGTTAAGACACACAGAAGTCATCTCATGCCCTCTGTTGCAGGAGATGTGGTCAGGGTGAAGGTGAGCCTGGAGAGGCGCAGCTGCAGTAGCTGTTAAGCAGCAGAATGGTGCTCAAGTGACGTCCTTGTCAGCCCAACATGCAGACTGCTCTTTGGCTTTGTCTATCACATCTAAATTAGCAGGTGCCAGTTTAAGACAACTTTGCTGCTCCTTTGTGCTGCCCTAGTGGCACAAAGTGTCCATAGTGGTGGCCAGGAATGGACTGTGTGGAGACACACCACTTATACGTTGACCCACTGAAGTCAGTGTGAGGACTCAGACGATCAATGTTAAGCATAAGCGCTTGCTGAATCTAAGCCCGAAAGCTTAATTGTCCAGGCAGTGAGAAAACACAATGCCTGTCCTCTCCTTTGACAAAGACGGGAGCTTCCCCCACTTCCCAAGTCGTTTTGAAACTCCACAACATTATCCACAGAGACCAGATTCTTAGATGATAGGCCAAAGGTACCACCATGATCATCTAGTCTGACATCCTCTATAACACAGGCCATAGAAACTGAACTGCAGTTTCTGAAGGAACTTGTGTGAGCCACAGTATGTGTTCTGGAAAGATACCCAGTCTGGATTTAAAGACTAAGTGATGGAGAATCCTCCAAATCCCCAAGTAAAGTATTCTCATGGCTAATTACCCTTACTGTTAAAAATCTGTGCCTTATTTCGAGTTTGGATTGGTCTTGCTTCAGTTTCCAAAATCACACTATGGTTTTTAATACCACCACATTTACTCATATACCTTCTAAACTGTGTGTGTTTGGTTAGTCTTTATTCTGCTGTGTTTGCTACACACATTTAACACTGTGGGCCAGACCCCTGCTGGTGTAATCAGAATAACTGTACCAATACAGAGCTGAAGGGCTGGCTCTATAACCACTAATTTGTGTCTGTATCAGAATTCAGCCAAGGTTTTTCATTCAGATTTTGGCACTACAGTTGATTCTGCATCCATGCTACACTTCCACAAATGATTCTCACTTTTACAGCATTTTCAAAAATTTAAAATGATGTGAACCATGTGACTTACCTATGGGACTCTCTCCAATTCTTCCATTAGGCATACATTTTGTACATGGCACATCACAACTGCACCCAAGAAAACCTGACAAGTATTTCTTCATTGCTTTTTATGAGAAAGTACTCTGATGAATTTAAATAACACTGATAGTAGTCTATGGAGTAAGCTTGCAGAAACTGGCATAATAAAGCAAGTAAAAAAGATTCTTCGGTACTTCAACTCCTTTCATATAAATGGCATTCAGTAAAGTATATTTTTCATAATCTATTTTAATGCCACCTGTCTACATTCTTTTACAGTAACTATTTATAAAATATTTTAATGTAAAAAAGAAAAAGGATAAAATTTTCAAAAGCAACTAAATTATTTAGGGACTTAGGTCCCATTTTCAGTGGAGACTTTGCCCTGATCTACACTGCATGCAGTTTTCAGTGGCAGCTGAAGGAAGATATGCAAATTATTTTAAGTAATTTGCATATCTCCCTTTGACTTTCAAGCACTTACTTTCCGCAGTGTCTTCAGTGTGCTAAATCAATAGGATACGACCTTCCATCAACTTGGCGCTACTCTACTTGAGGGGTCATCCTCAGGGATCAACTACTTGCTCAGTTGATCTGATGGCAGTGAATTTGCTGTTGAACGTGTAGATCTGCCCTTAGACTCCTAAATTTTCTTGAGTTCACTAAGATTTCGGGTATATCTATACTCCACAACAGAACAAAACAGAACAAAAAATAAAACCCTCATGGCAGTAACTGTCAAAGCCCAGGTCAACTGTCTAGACTGTAGGCTTTACATTACATGGCTAAAAACAACGCTGTAGACACTCCTGCTCGGGCTGGAGCCCAGGCTGTTAGATCCACTCCCTTTGCTGGATTTCAGAGCCCCAGCTTTAGCCCAAGCAGCAAACATCTACACAGCCATTTTTAGCTTGGTTATACAAGCCCAAGTCAGTTGACCTAGGCTCTGAAATGCTTCAACATTTTTTTTTTTTGGCCAGTGTACACATAGATTCTAGGCTCCTAAATCACTTTTAAAAATGGGTTCCAGGTCTCTGACTCACTTAGGTGCTTTTCAAAAATTCACTCCGCAGCTCATATGTACTAAGTAATTGGAATGTGCACTAATAGATGTATAGCTTATTAGAACAATTCTATTTATTCACAACCTTAGGTCTGAAAGGTTTTTAAAAGGGGAACTGTCATGATGATTGAATACAAACATGCAGTCTTAATTTTTGCTCCCTGTGTTTATAATGTTAATGGCTCCTTGGTTTAAACTGTCACATACGCATATTGTCAACTTTGTCAGGCCAGGTTTTAATTGCATAATCATTTCACACAATATAAACTAGCAACATTAATTTGATCTCAGATACCAAAACTCTCTACTTCTGATTAAATGGATGATACTTTTTATACTCAGGAAAGTGAGCATGAAAACTATTTTGTAAGACATTTTAATAAATGACAGTTATTTTTGGTTTTTACACAATCTGTTATATATAGCATGTACAGGTCCCTATTCCAGTCAGTTATTTTTGTTCTGTAATACAAAATGGATACTATACTATATACATGTGCAATTCTAAACAAGTCCTGAGTAATTTTAAAGTTTTAGTAAAACCTTCTAAAATCTAATTTGTGTAACTAAACATCAGATAAGTTACACTACTGTGAAAAAAACATCTTTTTCAAAACATGTAGCATTTTATATTAGTTCTATGCATTGTTGAGGGCTCTGTAAAGTGCAAAGTATACAATAACATTCCAGGTAATTAGAAAATGAGAAAAAATGCTGACCTTCTTGAGTATTGTTTTCCTTTTTAATTAATGGCAAGTGATTCATTCTGTAACTGTGTAATCAAGCATGGAAGACTTTTACAGAGTTTGAATTAAAATCCTCTGCAGTACATATTTTGTAAACGTTCAAGTCACAGGTCCTTTGATTGGTATGAGGAAAATTGTACAATCAAACAGTTAAACTGTATGTTTGGGGGTAAATAAATACCAATGGAACACGAGTATCATTTCAAATGCCACAGTATGTTATGAGGAAAAGAAAAACAGGAAGCATTCTTAAGGAACAGCTTGGTGGAAACCGAACATTAGAAAAGCTCCCCTTATGACTACATGATCACGCTGAAGAGGAGATAGTCTGCAGTACTATAATGAATTGTCTGAGCACATGTAAAGGAAGCACTTCCACTTGTGAATGGATCCCTACATAGCATGAGAAACAGAATTTTTGCACATCATTATCAGTGCAACGAGTGCTGACAAATGTTTGTCTAGTCCATGCCAAGAAAAAGCAGGCAATAAATACAAGAACTGCTAGAGGCTGAAGATCAACATTGTTGCATATCTGGTTTTAACTGGCAACACTTCTGATGGAACCGTTCCGGCACGGAGATTGAGTCTTCGGTTGCATTCTTCTGACACAACAGAATGGAAGGCACAGTGTTGGATTCTGCTCTAATGGCAAAGAGTTCCTGGCACAACAGTTAACCGGTCCCATAGCTGCTGTAATCAAACACTCCTTTCTTGAAGAATGGTGAGAACTCACAGATAGCATGTTTTGACAAGGTTAGTCCCACTTTATCAATGTGTAATGGAGATGATGGAGACTTGAGCATGATGCAGAAAAAGTTTCTGAGGTATTTCTGGGGAAAGAAATCCACTATGTCAGTGTGTTTTCATGATCACTTTGGCTGCAGTCATTTTGAAGACTTAAATACAAAGCAACATTTAAAAAAAAAAAGTGAAATAAAGATCTAATTACGTAGAAAAGTTCATTTTAATAATTAACTATACATAACTACAACCTATAAAATGTGTCTCTGAAATGTTTATGTTGAGGTCAGGCAATACAATTAAAATGTTTACTATATTTTTCTACTGTGAGGATTGATGCCATTGTATAACACCACCACTCTGGGCTAATTATGGTTTATTAACATACCTGGAAAAGAAAACCCATAGCTAGCAAATTTTGCAGAAATTTCAAATCTCCAACCTACTCTTCAGAAATTTCACTAAATATTAATACAAAAGAATTTAAGATGTCCTTTTGCCATCTAAGTACTACAATTATTAAACAGAAACCAAGTTGTTTGGATCAGGCCATTTGTACAAAATGTAGATGTGTTCCTTATTGTCCGGTTATACCAAAAGAATAACAGGAGACACTTGATATGGTTTTAATCAGACCACAACTTTATTATTAGATGTCTGGCACATGAAAGTGCATAGTGCAGCTAATCCATATTCATTGAATAAGCACCCAAGGGAATTCTGCCAGCCTTCCCATTTTTTCCATCCCACTTCCCCACCTAGCACATTGCCGAAACCTTACATCCACCTCCCCTTGCAGCTGTAGAATACTGTTCCCCTTTCCCTCAGCCAACTGGACAACAGCCCCTCTTCTCCACTTAAAGGTGCAATGCGGTTATTATCTCAGCACTGTCTTTCCAGTGAAATCCTCCCTTAAACTGTGACAAGTAATACAAAATGCAAGAAGTGGTCTAGTTCCAAATGGTAATATTTTTCAGCCCTTCCATGAATTATGTCCATTTATATCTTATGAAACTGTGACAGTGACAACATAAAGATCATTTTTTCAAAACTAATGAGGCTTCCTTTAAGGAAGGTTTTGGGCAAAACATGAATATTTAGCGCAATTTAACAAACAGTGCTTGAAATGTTCAAATGAAATGTGGTAGAAAAACACATGCTGAGGTAGATACAGAGACACGTATTAAACAGTAACCAAAAAAATCATCTCTTGGATGCCATGCAAGGGAAATTTTATCTAAAAGGATAAAGTCTTTTGCTCTGCTACAGACTGGATTAAAAAGATAACTGACTAGTCATAGCTTTAGATATTACACACTAATCATGGATTCAGGAGAAAGAAATCTACTTAGTACAATATCCTATGATGAATATGATGTTCAGTTAGCTAAATGCAACACCCAGCCCTAATCCATCCATTCTAGGAAGCAGTCACCCTAATTAAAGTCCACATTACCCACTCTCATCTCAAGAACTTTTCCATAATAAAACAAGCTGTTTATCCATTTGCTGTTCAGAGTCTTGGAAAAAAACTATGTTAATATCACAGAATGCTGGATAACAAAAAAAGAAAAAAAAAAAGCAGCTGGCACAGAAGCTATTCCCTTGGCAGGACTGGTGGATTTTCTTTTTTCGTCAAATCTCCCACAGGTTGTATTAATGTTCACACAAAAAAAAAAATTCATTACGAAAATGCCTTCAAGATGAATTCCAACAGACTAGGAGATAATTTAAAGCAGGCAACAGATGTCGTGTCGACATTTGTCATAATTAGTTCACAAAGCAGGGTCCCTTAAAAAAATCCCAACCCAATAAAGCCTGAAGGATGAATAGGGAAGTAAATCAACTGTAAAAATGTAACACTCTGCTCAAGTTTTTACTGCAGTAATTCTTGTTTCCAGAATCTGAAGGTACACAGAAGGTACCAAATTTTTAGTCACGGTTGTTAGAAAGGAAATTGTATTCACCTGGGTCTGTGTGACCAAGTGATTTATTGCCAGGCTTTTCCTGTAAAGCCACGATTCTTGGTGTAGGCTAGGCAATTCCAATGATGGTAACACAAGGACTCTGTGCTACGTGAGTATATGTGGAATGGAATGACAACAGCAACTACTATTTCCCATGACTTTCCAGATTTGCCAGTATGTGCTGCCTTGGTTAATAGTGTCTGGATAAGGGGACCGGAATTTAAATCCTATACATCTATTTGGACTGGCATGTAGGATGGGGCTGTTGTGTCCTTCACAATTAAGATGCTGTTTCAGCTGAATTAAGTGAAGGATGAGCCAGGTGTTCTGGGTGGAAACTAAAGATTCTACAGCACAATGGAACACGTCCTGATGTTGTAGATCAGCCGTTCTCAACCTTTTGCGTGTTGCAACATGTTTGGTAGCATATCACAACCCTATGGGACACACCAACCCACACACTCCAGGCTAAATCCAACCATTTCCCTGGCTCTCTCAACACTGTGTGGCAACACAGTAACGTATTACCAACACAGTGGTTGAGAACCACTGTTGTAGACTATATGTGAACTAAAGATGTGTACATTGCTGTCATGACTTCCTATCCGGTCACTGCCTTACATAATTCAATGCTTGTGATACCCCAAATGGGGAATGTACCACCGTGTATCAAAATCTATTTCCAATCTTGTAGTGTTAACTTTGAAAGCTAAAAATCAAACTCTCCATTACAAATATTCCAAAATGCATTCTTATCAATTACTATTTTCATTCTGCTAAATGCTTTCAGAACAGTAAAGATTACAATATTCATTTGTTCTGGTTTATTTAGTCTAATAATCAGTCTTCAAAATGGACTTATGGCTTCACACTGCTACTAGCATTTACATTGTTTAAATGTTGGTTTATGAAACACCCGCTTTAACTGTAAACATCTTGCATTTTCCAGTGATGGCATGGAGGCTTGGCATCATTAGAGGGACAGTCCTTAAACAAACACTTTAATATGAAAGACTGCTTTGTAAAGGAATTTTATTAGCATGGTGTAAAAGTATTTAAAGCAGGAATCCATTCTGTTTTATTCTCAGGTTCTGTTTACTCTTAGTTCAGCATACTAGAACTTGCCTCCAAGATTTCAAAGGTGGTGATTCTGTCCTTTTGGTTTGTCCTACATTTTCATGTCCTTTAAACTGACTATCTTGAAATCTCTCTCGTGTGAGCTACACAAACTGAAACCTCAAAGCTTTAACCTTGCATGGCAAGAACCAGTGGGGGGGAGGGGGGGAGGTAGAAACCTTTTGCAAGCCTCAGAGCTGGATTTTTGTTGAGTGGGTTGAACTGCTTTCCCTCCACTTTCATTTTGGGAATGGTTAAATTATGTAACCATTTCAAATTTATGAAAACTTATTTTTATAGGGTTCACTTTTATAACTATAGGCCAGTATTCATCTGATGTGCAAAGCATCAGCTGAGCAAACTCATCCTAATGATTTTTGCAGAACCTCACTGCCTGGGGAGCTCATAACATTATACATTTTAACAAGAATCCATAACTAAATGTAACAATTTTTAAATAGTTAAAACTGCAAGCTTTCTGGACTGTAATAGGATTCTTATCCTGCTTTCGGTCGCACCATATTAGCAGGGAATACAGCTCACTTACATTGTTGTCATAGCTATGGAGACCAATAGCAGAGGTTAGTAAGAATTAGATTTTTTTTTTAATTGAACTTTGCATTTTTTAAGTCATCAGCTGGAGGACTAACAGAAAGTGAAAGAAACTTCTTGCATTACTGTCTGAGACTCTAGGTCCCTTCTTAATCTTACTATTTTATCCAGCAAGTTTCTTGTAACATTGATAATTCTTTAGAACTTTGGGCTTCACAAGCCCTGTAATAATGAAATATTTTGCATCGTCTTTAAAGGAGCTATAGGCCATGCAATCCCAAAGGAGCTCACTGTTCTCCCCTCTTTGACCAGGCAGGAGCTTGCTCTTCCTTCAACCACCTCCTGCCCCCCCGTCTTTGGGAGGAGTTTGCTCTGCCCCAGCACCAAGAAAAGCTCACTGTCCATCCTCATATCCCCGACTCCAGGAGCAGCTCATTCTTCCTTCCCCACCCCACCCTAACCAGGCCCTGGTAGAAGCTTGCTCTCCCCTTGCCCCCATGGAGGAACTCTCTGCCCCTCAAAGATTATTGGGGAGGGGGGCGTGCCATGCCCCTGCTTCCCTCCCCTCGTGCACACCCCGGAATTAGGATATCACAATCTAGTCCAAAATGAGTTAGAATGTTAGGTAGCTTGCTCTCCCCTCAAATTATTAGATCCATCCAAGTGAAAAAGGGGGAACATCTAATGGATGTTTCCCCTACCACTTAATTTTAAAAAGTGAAACAAGTTAGTTCTCCTCTGTCCTTCCTAGAGGCGTCATGAAGTTCTCCTATGGTGGTTTTCAGATATGAAGCACTATATAAATGTCAGGTATTATTACAAACTATGGGAATTAAACAGAGTTCCACAGATGGCAAACACACATTGGAGGCGCACACAGACCGACCCACACAGACTGGAGGCCATCTCCCTTAGAGAGACAAGATGCACAAAGTGCATTAGCTGAGGCGATCCTACATAAGGAATGATGAAGGGAAAGGTTTCATGACTTTTCTCTAGAACTGAACTTTGCAACACTTAGTCATTTCTGATTCTTTTCTTTGCATATGGGCAAGAGCCACAGGAAAAGAAAGTCAGCAAATGGAGGTGTGATGACCCAAGAGGAGGTAGCAGGTTAGATATCTGTATCAAGAAACAGGAAAAGAATGGAGAATGTACTCATAATGAAGAATGGAGTTGAAGGGTTGTTGACCAAACTAATTCTGAACCACTGGGACACAGTATTGTTCTTAGGCAAACAAAATATGGGAACTGGCTATTATGAAACAGGCAGAGTGTGGAAATGGGAAGACAGTGAAGGTACCTAGTAGCAGGAAGTTAGAGTCCATAAGTCCCAACGTGCCACACTTTATGGCTGTAGGAAATCCTGACTGATTTGATACAGACCTCCCTCTCACTGGGGTCCCTGATATAACCCTAACCCTTGTTTCTTGACACTAGCCCAAGGATTGGAAACAGCAAGGGCCAGGTGTGTCTCTCAGGCATGCCATTCTAGGTATTGGAGGAATTGGCATGCAGCCTGGAGGCAGCAGGAAGGTGGCAGAGTTCAACAGGTTAGGGAGTGCAATAGGATGGGGCCAGGGCCAGGTGCAATCTCTGAATAACATTCTCAACTCCACTGCCTAGGCATTAAATGTATTAACCCACCTCAGGGACATTATACATACTTTCCAAGACACATAGACAAGAGAACCAGGCAGATCCATCATATCTGGCCATGGCAGGCTTACAGATGGAAGACTGGGACTCAAAGAAACCATCCTCAAAACACTCACCACCCTTCAAAGCATCTGACAAAGTGGGACTTTCTCCCACGAAACCTCACATGATAAATATATCTGTTAGTCTTAAAGTGCCACAGGACTCCTTACTTTTTTTTCACCACACAGAGAGCAGTTTCCTCCAGGACACAGCCAACACTCTACACAAGCACCACAACATTAACAATTTCCCTCAGAACTCCATTCTTGCCACCATGGATGTTGCTCCCTACATACCAACGCCCTTTCCAATGATGGCAGAGCTGCCTCCCTCAATACTTAGAAGTGACGGACAACCTTCAGCTATCCACCTGAAACATCACCAAACTCATCTGTTTCATCCTCATAATAATAAGAATAATTTTATATTCAAACAACAAACAGTCTGAGCTATGAGAAAAGTCATGGTACCAGCATGACTCCCCAATATGCTAGTCTCTTCACAGGCAACCCTGAAGAAGAATTTCTGGAAAAAATGGACCACAAAACCCATGATTTATCTGACTTGATGACATTTTCATTCCCTGGCAAACAACAAATTATTCCATAGATTTCTCCCACAACCTCAACAACCATCACTCATCCATTGAATTCTCTCTGGAACACTCCCACAACAGCGTCAACTTTCTGGACACTACCATTAGCTTCAACAATGGAACTCTACACACAGTTATATACAACAAATCGACAGATTGCCATATCTACCTTCATCAATCCAGTAATCAACATAAACACCAAGAAATCTGTTATCTACACCCAGGCACTCAGAAACCACCAAATATGCTCTGATGAGAAAATTCTGGGATATACAGCTGCATACATTCAAAATCACCTACACCAAACAAGGATATGCCACCAGAGAAGAAGACTGTATCATGAACGGGTCACTCCAAACCACCAAGAGAACCTGCTTCAATAAAAAAATAAACACTCCACCCTACCTGCACACCTCTAGTTACCACTTCCTACCCCAGTGCTTCCCAACCTGTGATCTTCTGGCCCCGTGGGTGTATAAGGGAGGCACTGCCTAAGGAACCAGGCAGAGCACACATGGCTACAGGAAGTGTGCTGTTTCCTTGCTGCAGTCTGGGAGACGGGAGATCAGCAAGAAAACTGTTTCCTTGCTGAACACCTTCTGTCTGGCTGCATCTGTGCGTAGGGGGGGCCTGCTGGCAGACACTGGTGGCCCTGCAGGGTTGTGAAAATAGTATCTGTGGCCCTCAAGCCCAAACACTGGGAACCACTGTACTACCCACACTGGAATCCATATCAAACAACTACAGCCCTACTTCAGGAGGAAAAGAAAGAAATCTTTCCTGAACCCCCTCTTTTGCCTTCAAGGTACTTCCAACCACCATCAAGCTCAAAATCAGAAATGAACTCCCTACAAAACAAAATGCACCAACTCAAAACGTACTAGATCTTGCCAGAACAACAGATGCAAAACCCACAGACATATCTCCATGGCTACCAGGATCAACAGCCCCCTTAACTTATTTTTCAAGATCCTAGGGCCCACCACGTCTACCAAAACATGTGATGCACCCCAATGGGTTCACTGAGTTCTCCAATGGCGACTAAGTGGGTGAATCTGGACAATCAGTACACTCTTAAATGAACTCACATGAGAAAATGATAAAGACAAAAATACCACATCACCTGTGGGTCAACCCTTTTCACAAAATGATTGTTCTATATTTGACCTATCACTTCTCATCCTCAAAGGAAACCTGCATAACACCTTCCAAAGACAAGCCTAGGAGCTAAATTCATAAGTTTGTTGGACACTAAAGATCATGGATTGGAAAGACACACTGGATTTATGATTTATTAAAACAATCTATAACCCACTAAAAACCATCAAGCTGCTTCCTCTCTCACCTTCTTTCCTCCCTATGACTGGAGAGGTGTTAATGGCCCACTTCACCTTGAATGGTTCCTTGAATTACGGATTAACTACTTATGTTGACAAGTTCCAAAGGGGTAACCATGTTAGTCTAGTTCAGCAAAACAAAAAAAAGAGTTTTGTGGCACTTCTAAAGACTAAAACTTCTCCACTCTGGCACTTGATGAAGTGGGACTTCCTCCACAAAAACTCATGCGAAAAATAAAAGTCTGTAGAAGTGCCACAAGACTCTTTTTGTTTCACTTAAGTACTTATGTTAAACAATCTATTCTACCTTGTATTTAGTTTTGACACTGAGAGCTGTCTACACCAGAAGTTCTCAACATTTTCATATCATGACACAATTGGCAGTATTGCTAACCATGCCTGACAGAAATTCAGAACCCCTCCGCCCCCCCCATGCAGAAAGAAACACCTACCTGTGTTTTAGGCAGAAGAACAGACCACACAACCAGAGCCCCCTGACACCATAAGAAGCCACCACTGACAGCACTTTTGGTGATGTTCCAACTGACGACAACCCTGCCACAGAAAAAGCCCACCACTGATGGCAGTTTCAGTGGCACTGCACTGGAAATGGCCCTCACTGCTGCTACTCACCTCACTGTCATAAGAAACTCCACACCATCAGATGATCCTGCCAGAAGGGCAGTGTTTCTTTTGCTAGCAAGGGGCAGAGAGGGCTTCTGTTGGTGGCGGAGTGAGTTGCAGTGACATACTCAGCTGCATGTTGAGATCCTTTGTGTCACAAACAAAGCAGTTGAGAACCAATGGTCTACACTACATACATACTTCAAGTAGAGCTATTGCTCAAACATGTGGAAAATCCACTCTCCTGGGGGACGTAGTTATAATGACCTTACCCCTGCACAGACAGCACTATGTCAGAGGGAGAACTTCTTCCATTAATGAAGCTACTGTATCTTACAGAGGTGGAATTATTCAGCCAACGGGAGAACTCTCCAGGGCCCCCAAACTGTGACGCATGCCACCCAAGGGGGCACAGAGGAATATCTGGGTAGAGCACAGCATGGCCCTGATCAGTCCCACTTGAGGTAGGAAGGGAGTGCCATCAACCTCTGCTCTGCCCTGGCCACACCCCTCCAGCCACAACTCCACCCCGTGCCTGGTTGCCACTGCCCTTGACCCAGATACTGTAGTCCCCTCTCCCAATCTAGCCCCACCTCCCAGCCTCACCTCCCAACCTCAGATGGGGGGGGAAGAAGGAGAGAATAGGAGTAAAGGGATAGCGCAAGATAAAAAGTTTTGTGAACACACTATAAGCCAGTAGTTCCCAGATGTGCTACAGACATGCATCTACACCAGGGCAGCAGTGTAGACCTGCCCCAAATACTTTCCCCAGCCTGAAGCAGAGTTCTGTGTCAGTTCAAGAATTTGTCTCTCTCACTAACAGAGATTGGTCCAATTCAGGATATTACCTCACCCACATTCTCTCTAAGAGTTCAACAGTCAGACCTGGATTCACGGTTCTTCTTGCAAGAATTGGTTTACATGCACTTACTAAAATAACTTAGAACTGATACCAATGTATCTTGGAAAATATTGCAAGATAGCAGCAAATCAACTGTAGAATAAAATATATGAGTATGCTAGCTTGTGTTATTCAATATCTTGGGTTATATTTCACACACTTTAGAAAGTAAATAGTCACGTCTTGATGCCCACGATACTACATAGAATCATAGGGTTGGAAGGGACCCCACAAGGTCATCTAGTCCAACCCCCTGCCAAAAAAAGCAGGACCACTCCCATGCACACTGAGGACACTGTGGGCAGTTTCTATTTTATATGAAAGGGGAAAAATGCATGAAAATACATTTATAGAAAGTGCTTAGTTTTGAAAAAATTCTAAGCACATAATAAATGTAAAGAAATGTACAGTAACATCAGGTGCTGTATCTTTTGCAGGGAAAGAAACTAGTAAAGGACTTCATTTATAAAAAACAAACAAAAATGCTTACAGAACTAAACAGCATTGCCACATTTTAGGGAAAAAAAAAAAAAAAAGAAGTAACGACCTTAATATCTACTATAATTCTACACATATCCATATGTCAAACCAGAGCCCTAGCCCTGCAATTAGATAATTTGTGTAAACACAAAGGTAAGAGATTGAACAGGGCTAGCAGGATAACAAAAAATGACCCATGAATAGATTTAAGCAGCAGAACACAACTGTATTAGTTACAATACTAAAGAGCATGACCGGTCACAAAGTTCCAGGCATTAATTGGGTTCAGTGCTTGCTGAAATACCCTCAGTTCTACACAACCAAAAATTATGGAACAGATTCCTTTACCCAACTCTGGTTGCTCAGCTCCTGATTTGCATCACCTGCGCCCTCCACTCAAGTAATATTTTTCCAGGTAGTATGGTCTCCAGCCTTTTGAAGGTTAAAGTTAAGGCTGCTTACACATATCTTCTACCAAGGAAGAAAAATCAAGACAATAGCCAGTTAATATTCAGCTCAACCTCAGTTCACAAGCCTTACCACCCACAGATTACACTCAACATTTACTCAAACACCTCGCACCTCCACAACCCTTCAGTTACACCACACAGCCACACATAAAGATAGAATAGAATCATAGGGTTGGAAGGGACCCCATGACGTCATCTAGTCCAACCCCCTGTCAAAAAAGCAGGACCACTCCCAGCCAGGGTTTGGTCCAGCTAGGCCATGAACACCTCCAAAGACGGAGATTCCACCACCTTCCTAGGTAGCTTATTCCAATGCTTCACCACTCGCCTAGTAAGAAAGTTTTTCCTAATATTCAGCCTGGACCTCCCCAGCTGTATCTTGAAACCATTGCTCTTCGTTCTGTCCTCTGTTACTACTGAGAACAGTCGAGCTCCATCCTCCTTGGAGCAACCCTTCAAGTAGTTGAAGGCTGCTATCAAATCCCCCCTCAGTCTTCTCTTCTGCAAGCTAAAGAACCCTAGTTCCTTCAGTCTTTCTTCATAGGGCTTGTGCTCTGGCCCTTTGATAATTTTTGTTACCCTCCGCTGGACTTCCTCTAATTTGTCCATGTCCTTTTTGTAGCGGGGAGCCCAAAACTGGACACAGTATTCCAGATGTGGCCTCACCAGTGCAGAATAGAGGGGAATGATCACAGCCCTCGATCTGCTGGCAACACTTCTTCGGATGCAGCCCAGTATGCCATTGGCCTTTTTGGCAGCAAGAGCACACTGCTGACTCATATCCAGCTTCCCATCCACCATGGTTCCCAGGTCCTTTTCTCCAGTGCTGCTATTTAGCTGATCACTCTCCAGCCTGTAGCAGTACATGGGGTTTTTTCGTCCCAAGTGCAGGACTTTGCACTTGTCCTTGTTGAACCTCATGAGATTTCTATTGGCCCACTGCTCCAATTTGTCTAAGTCTCCCTGAATCCTGTCCCTGCCCTCCAGGGTGTCTACCGTTCCCCCCAGTTTGGTATCATCTGCAAACTTACTAAGTGTGCAATCTATCCCATCATCCAGATCATTAATGAAGATCTTGAACAGAACTGGCACCAGGACCGACCCCTGGGGCACACCACTCGTTACTGGTTGCCAGCTTGACATAGAGCCATTGATTCCTACATGCTGAAACCGTTGATCTAGCCAATTTTCTATCCACCTTACAGTCCACGCATCCAACCCATACTTCCTTAATCTGCCAGTGAGAATGCTGTGGGAAACTGTATCAAAAGCCTTGCTAAAGTCAAGGTATATCACATCAACGGCTCTTCCTGTATCCACAAATCCAGTCATCTCATCATAGAAGCCGATGAGGTTGGTCAGGCATGATTTACCCTTAGTGAATCCATGTTGACTCTTCATGATCACTCTATTTTCCTGCAAGTGTTTCAGGATGGATTCTTTGAGAACCTACTCCCTGATTTTTCCAGGAATTGAAGTGAGGCTGACAGGTCTGTAATTCCCCAGATCCTCATTTTTCCCTTTCTTGAAGATCGGCACTATATTTGCTTTTTTCCAGTCCTCTGGCATGTCCCCCGTTCGCCATGAGTTTTCAAAGATAATGGCCAACGGTACTGCTATCTCATCAGTCAGCTCCCTCAGCACCCTCGGATGCAGTTCATCCAGCCCCATGGACTTGTGCAAATCCAGCTTCTTTAAGTAGTCCCTAACCTGACCTTCTGTCACCAAGGGCCTCTCCTCTTCTCTCCAATCTACCGTACCTAGTGTAGTGGGCTGGGAGCTGACCCTGCCTGTGAAAACTGAAGTAAAAAAAGCATTGAGCACTTCAGCTTTTTCCTCATCCTCTGTCACGAGGATACCTGCCCCATTCAGTAAGGCACCTACACCATCCCTGATCCTCTTCTTGTTATTGATATACTTGTAGAACCCCTTCCTGTTATCCTTCACATCCCTTGCTAGCCGCAACTCCATTTGTCCTTTGGCCTTTCTGATTTTATCTCTGCAGTCCCGAGCAATGTCTTTATATGCCTCATTAGTCATCTGTCCTAGCTTCCATTTCCTGTAAGCCTTCTTTTTACGCTTCAGCTCAGTGCAGAGCTCTCTGTTAAGCCACTCTGGGCTCTTCTACATTTGCTGTACTTTCTCTTTATTGGAATGGTATCTTCCTGCGCCCTTAGCAGGGTTTCTTTAAAATGCAGCCAACTCTCTTGGACACGTTTCCCCTTCAAATCAGCCTCCCAAGGGATCCTGCCCATCATTTCCCTGAGGTAGCCAAAATCTGCTTTTCTGAAGTCGAGTCTGCGTTTTGCTTCTTTCCTTTAATCAGCATCTTCAACTCAATCATCTCATGGTCACTGCTACCCAGGTTGCCATTCACTTCTACTTCTCTGATCAATTCTTCTCTAATGCACCAAACCAATTCTTCAGAATCACACATACATGATCTTAATTCTGACCTCACCAAAAATTAAGTTCTCCTGCTGACAAAGAGGTTTCAGGTGTCTATAATGTGCTTATTACTAGTGAAGAAAACCCAAGATTGCAGTTGTAGGGGTTCCCCAGCAATTGAAAAGAGGACTAAGACACAGAAACTTTCTGGAGAGGTGTATGTGCTGCAGAATGGACACCAGGGTGTCACTTCTTCCTCTGTAAACTGGTTGTGTTTGCTAGGAAAGCACAAATACAGTTAAAATGAATAATGCTAATAACTCTTTTCAATTAGAATATGTCTGATGTGTTTGCAGGTACATAGAGCTGAACTTTTAACACATGAGAAGCAACCCATTTGTGAGACAGAGGGACCTGAAGACAATATTAGCCTGCATGTTGAAATTTTTAAAAAGGAGTAATTTAACTTGTGACTAAAAATATTTGTTATTCTCCAAAAAATTAACACTCTGCCCAAGAGAAAGCATTATGACTGTGGGTGCTTATGCACAGCATTCCACTTAAAAAGCAGAAGAGGGCTAACTCCTATTAGAACTACAAATGTCAGCAAACAATCTGAACTAGGGAGGATGACATTCTCTGGTGGTTTAAGTCAGGGAAGCCAGAGTTGCTACAAATGTCTTCATAACAGACACGTGGCACAAAAAATAGGGATAACATTTTCAAAAGTGTTTAAGTGACTTAGGAACTTAAGTCAATTCAGAAAATTGGACCTAAGAACCTAAGAGGTAAATCCCAATAAAACTCAGTTTTAGCCAGAGTGATAAACAACTTGAATTCAATACATCAATGTTACATTTTTAACAGACAAAGTATTCCAACCCAGGCTGGTTAAAATTCAAAGTGGAACTGCTATTCTACCTTAACAAAATCCAAAATTTTCATTATATAGCGCTTTAGATAATTTTTCAGTTCAAGTCTAAAAGCATAAGCAGATTCTGTTGAATTATTACTCAGCATCAGTTGAATTAACTTCTAAAGTCAGCCTACTTCACTAACTGCAATAATATTCTGCTTAATTTTGCAATTTAATAAATGAAACTCATTTAAAAATCTATGGGACTTAATATTTCTTACAATGTTTGCATGTTAAAAGGTTACATGCATTGGTTTTATATAGTCCCAAAGAAAAATATACCCATAGCCTGCCTCAGAACAACTATGATTTACAGTTGCTATATCTCTGTGACTCTGCTTTTGGAAGTAAAAGGCCATATTAAAGAGATAAAAACAGACCTAGCTAGTGAAGGAAATCAATCTTTTCTCCAGAGTACAAGTCAAAACAACTCCTGTCAAAACCTATTCATAGATGGCAACAAAAGAATTGAATTTACTACGCATCCCTGGGCCAATAGCAATAGTACGTCATCTGTTGGAGCAGCGTTGGCAAATAGCTATCAAAGTACTTGACGTGCATCACCCTCAACTTCCTTTGGTGAAATCAAAAATTGGAGGATGACTGATAATCCTTTCTTAAAAAGGAGAGCGCTGAGTTGCATCTAGCATCCTTTGCTGACAGCTCTCTCTATTGATACGCTCAGATCCAGACTGTGAAGGGTTGTTAGAAGGAAACTATAAAGGTGTGGCAATTATTTAAATTGTTTTGAGGAATTTGTTCTGAACAGACTGCAAAACAAAATGTAACTATTACAAACACGGATGTAAATTTAAACCAAGTCTCAAACAGATTAGTTCACAAATTTTGTAATCACCATTATTGTTCCTTGCTGTCTTTTTGATATTTTAAGAATCTTTGTGAAAAGGCTGAACATTCTAAATTATTGATCCTATTTTTTTCCTTTGAAAACATGATGGATAGCACAGAAGAGAAAAACTCATATTTTTAATCATGAAAAATTAAGTGTCCCTTAGTCCCTCCTATTTTCTTCCTATGCTAAAGCAGAGTTCACTCTCCTGAATGCTGTAATTCTTCGGTCTAATTCTGATTCTTGAGTGTATTGCACGGATGAGATAGCCGGAGGGTGTTTAAAGGCCTGTGATATTCTGAAGGTCAGACTAGGTGATCTGTTGGTCCTTTCTGGACTTAAATCTATGATTCTACAGGGCGGCTGAAGTTAGACAACTAAAGTCACGTCTCGAAACCTAAAGTTTGTGCAGCATTTACCATGGTCAAAAGTAATATCAGGCATCTGAGTTTGCAAATCAGCTCTTAAGGTGCCCATCTTGCAACAGGTGAACAGAAAATTACTTTCTGTCATTGAACTAGACTGAATCAATCCATTACGTTATTTCCACCTACTGATCCCTCCAAAACTAGTAGATTCCTTTTTAGGACTAACTGCAGTCTTGAACTGAACTCTTCTAAAAAATAACTCCTGGTTTCCAATATCTGCAGTAATCAACTTTTCCCCCATCAGTATTCTTAGAATAGAATTTTTTGAACATGCTCTGTTTTGTTTGAATCTCAGCAGAGTTTATTAATCTTAAATTTAGTAACCTGCATGTGAATTAAAGTAGAGGATGCAAGTAATGTAAATAACTTAGTTTCTTATTTGTATCTATTACATGTAATCATTAGGAAAAAAAATCATTCACTTTTTTGAAAACAGCACCAGCCAAAAATGTTGAAAGGCTTAATCTCTTCTGCAGAACTGCTATGGCTCTCATTCTGAACTGTCATTTGAAAGCGGATGTAGCAGGTGTTTGTGAAACACCAGTGTTACACTGAGAGTCACGAACCAGGTACATCATATAGCTCTGAAGTGGCTAACTTAAACAGGTTTTATTTCCTGCACGAAAGCCAGTTGCTTCCATTCATTAATTTTATTTTTTTCAAGACACTCTCTTAAATAATGCAAATTTAGGTTATAAGAGCTATAATCGTCATCATCTAGAGCTAATACAATAACCTAACTATCTACAGCTAAAACAGTTATCCTAGATATGCTTTAACATATATGATATTGACAGAATCATCCTATTATGCTCTCCTTTTCCGGGCTCCTGTCTTAGTTCCTTCCTGCAGAAGTCTCCATTACTGTAACGCTTTTATTTTGGGAAATTAAAAACATTGCTTCTCCCAGACATTCAGCTTCGAAGTCCAGACAGCGAGTCTGAGACCATGCACTTGGCACCTTCTCCAGGACAATCAAATGCTGAAAATCTCCAATATTCTTTGTTTTTTCAGCAGCAAAACAAGCATATGCACTTATGCATATATAATGAAAAAGAAAAAAACTTCAATCTTTCCTTGCATGATTTCTATATTTATTCTTAACACTTTAAAAAAAATACTTGTGAGAGCTGCCTCCTCTAAGGGCAGCAGTTGCTTGTATACTATATAGCATAGGCTTACCATCAAATTGGAAGGCTCAGATTAATGAGAAGCTGGCTTTAAGACTCTTCTTAAAGCTCTGATATTAAGGAAGTTGTTGCAAGCTCATCACTTAGAATCTAACAGTTGTCTTTCAATAATCACTTTGAACTGACATCTAATCAGTAGTCTTGACAGCTCTTTGCACTCGGATTCATCAGCATGAAAGTCTGCTAGAAAAAGACAACTTTTATTTACCACACTTGACTTTGATTGCCACATTTTTTCTACTCATCCTGATTTACCTATAAATAATGTGAACTAGGTTATCTCAGATAAACAGATTGGAGCAGCAGCGTTAAATACTGGGCCTGTGTAATGCCTGTATTATGTATTCAAATATACAGAAACTAAGGTTTTATTTTAAAAGCTTTTAATCCCATGATTGCAAAGAAAACTTTAAAAATATGAACAGAGTGTATACAAATAAAGTCAGAGATAGATTAGGGGGGCTCTGGGGCTGCCCCCACCAGTCCCCCCACCTTGGGGCAATGACCCTCCCCTCCAGCCTGGGGCCCTGCCTGGCTCTCTGTGGGCAGGCCAGCACTGCGGGGGCCCTGAGGCCAAAGGCCAGTCTCAACCTGGCTGGTTGGGCAGACGGGTGTGCATGGTACAGTGTGGCCCAAAGACTGTGCTGGAGGCTGTATTGGATGTCAGGCAGCCCTGCCCCTGGAGTAGAGCAACCAGTCATGCTGGTCCGCGCCTGCCTCAGTCAGCCCAGGGCCAGGGTGGAAGCACAGAGCCTGGCCTCTAGGCTGGCCCACCTCGCCCCTCGGGGCAGAACAGCTGGCACAGGGGCAAAGTTACCTCCCCTGACGCCCTGCCCAGTGCTGACAGGGCAAAGGGCCCCCAGGCATGGACGCCATAGGTCGGTGCGGCAATCCGCCACTGGATAGAGTTGTCTTTCTAAATTTGCCAAGAACTTCAAGCAAGGATTCAGAGCTGATATCCCACTTGCCTTCATTAATCTCACTGGGCTTGTCTATCTTTAATGATGGTATTTCAATGTCAACATTAAATAATTCTTATCTGATCTTGGCAACTTAGGGGTTGACGATGGAAAAGTGCAAACGAAGAAACACAAAAACAAATCAGCATGGTGATCCTGGTGCTGCCATCTTACACGATTTTACTGTGAATTCCTTAGAATTTGGTGTCTTTCTTAAAGATCAGTTCCTGAAGTTACACGAATACATCAAAATGTCAGTTCTTATTTAAACTCCACATATTTTCTAGCCCCAGGGTTATGTGGAAGAGCTTGAAAGTATCTTCTCCCCCTCCCCCGAAAGGAGCAAAATCAGATATCAAAATGTGTTATTTTTCAGCCAGTCTTGATTTTTATGGCCTGATTTTTAAGTCCTTGGAGTTAGCAATATGACTTGATTACCTAACTGCTTTAGTAACTGATGATTTTTAATGCCTTCTAGTGTAGTGAGAATAACTTCTTTATTCTCTTTGCTCCTGATTTATTTCTCTATCTTGCATTTGTGTCTACTATTCACTACCATCACTTGGCATCAGGAAGTTATGAGATTAATAATTTTATTATTAATTTTGAATAAATGGAATATGAATGATTATCTTCTGAAGAAGCTCATGGAATAAAAAAGAGAAACAGAAATAATTTAAGAAAGATGGATAGTGTGAGCTCCTTCAGAATCTGAAGAGGATGCTTTGCTACACTGTACCACTTTTCACATTTGTTTATTCCCTCAGTTCTGTGTGCAGGAAGAAAAATGAAATACACAAATTTTTTGCTGGCTGAAGTGCTGCCTGATACTGCTTCAGTGATTGGGTATTTTGCTAGCTTCATTTTGTTGTCTACAAACAGAACTGAGGAAATGGAGCAGTAGCAGAAGGGAGGGGAAAGATAATAAAAAGAAGAGCAGAAGATAGTTTTTACAATAGCCTACTGCAGTGGTTCTCAGCCACTGTGTCAGAACCCTTTTTTGTATCATGACACAGTAATAAGCGTGTCATGGAGACCTGGGAGATGGCTGTGTTTGGACTGGGTGGGGTGGGCTATTGTGTCTTGTGTGATCACAATGTGCCACCAGATGTGTCATGACCCACAAAAGATTGAGAACCACTGACCTACTGAATTATCATCAAAATAACTGTCATGGTTAATGAATACCTTGCTTGGCAGCACCAGCAGAAATGGCAGTGTAGTTCAAATGAGAGTGTATGGGACTTGGCATCAAGAAACTTGGGTTCTTTTCACACTCTAAAAGTAGCTTTGATCTTGAGTTAGTCTCTGACCCTCATTTTCCCCTGATGTACAAAGGACAATGGTGTTAATTTATCTTCGTAAAATGCTCTGAGATCTACATATCTAAGTCTTATTGTTATACAGGGGTGGCCAAACTTATGGAACTCAAGAGCCACACAAGTTGATTATGAAACCTTCAAGAGCCACGCTGAGGCATATAGCCATATCCTTTTACCTACTAAACTGACTTGCTGATGTTCTTCCGTGAGCCACACTTTTTCATTCAAGAGCTGCAGTCTGGCCACGCCTGTTATATAAACTGTATGGTAGCTGTCTGTGTTTAGGAGTTAAAAAAACAGTGGATGTTGCAAACAGGATATACTGGAGAAAGGGGTGGGGCAAGCAATGTTTCAGTGCAGTGAGATTTCCTTAACCAACCCACTGTAAATAGAAATCCTCTATCTAGCCAACCAACTGTGCAACTGCATTCTACTGAAAGCACATTTTCCAGTCAAAATGGAAACAGCTGAATTTGTTGAAACATCTATTCTATTTTAGTTTCCTTACAAGATTAAAATAAAAGACCAAACCAAAACACTGTCTATATTCTTTGTAACTTTAGCAACAAAAATAGGACAGTACAGTGCATCCTTATTTATTGAAGTCTAATTGCATGCAGGGATATATACATACACTAACTTCTAACAACTTTAAATAAAAAAATTAGCTATTTCACTTAAGGAAGATTTAATCAAGCAAGGTTGGCTCTAAAGTGAAGTCACAGTCGTTAAGCAGCTGAACAATTAATTTAGAGGTTCTCTCTAAACAGGTCTCTGATGAAACAATTAATAAACTGCAAACAGAACATTTACTTCTTAAGTCCAGAATTTAAATCTATCACTGGTAATTCTGAATATGCAATTAGTCTCTCTCAGTTCTCTACAAGAGAAGAGAATTCTCTGTGCAAACTTACCTGTAAGTAATTCAATATAGACACAAGAGATGTGGATGTTCTGTATTATATTAAAAATTCTAATGCCAAAAGCCTTTGAATTACAAATATATAGAATGCTCAAAGGTTACAAAGACTGCTCTTTGGATTATTTTAGTCATATTTTTCTACCAATGAATGAACTGAAAAAGTTTGAAGTTCAGAGGACCAGAATATATTGAGATATATAAAAACTTCAAGTAATTTTTACTACGATCCTGTTTTGTAGTTAACAACCATCACTTTAGTTTTGGGCTGCCTGGTCACTCTTCATCCATATAGCCCCAACATGTGCCAGAAATACCATCCCCCCCCTTATATACTGGACAAACAGGATAGTCTATAAAGGAATAAATGGACAGAAATCTGACATCAGGAATAACAACATTCAAAAACCAAAAGGAGAACACTTCAATCTTCCTGGTTACTCTATTGACGATTTGCTAATAGCTGTACTTAAACAAATGAACAACAAATCAAAGCTTCAAAAAGAAACTGCAAAATTAGAATTCATATCCAAATATGACAGTGTTATTTCAGGGCTAAATAAGGACTTTGGATTTTTTTTTCCTCATTACAACAGGGGATTTGACCTCTTCTTCCTCTATATGCTGTTCCCTGGTATTTGAATATAAACTACTGCATTTAATTGCTGTAACAGTCTGACCTGATCCTATGACTCATGCTTCCCTGAATATATTTTCCTCTCATTCTGTAAGTTCCACATCTTCAAAGCATCTGACGAAGTGGGATTTTCTCTCCTACAATAAATAAATTTCTTAATCTTTGAAAGTGCCACAGGACTCTCTGTTTGTTTTGCTGAATTAGACTAACACAACTACGCCTTTGGAACTTGTGATGAGGATCTATGCAGAACACCAGCTTCTGTGTCTCTTCTCAAAACACAGGTTCTTGAAATACCACCCACTCACCCAAGACAAAATGACGAAGTCTTATATGAAATTTCTAAAGATTCTGGCCTTGGTCATTTTGAAAAATGCCACAAAAAAAATCTCATTCTCTTTCAATATCCATGCTTCCTGTTTTGGCTGGAACCAGAACAAACAGAGGAATACAAAAATTACATTAAACAACTGATTAACTAACAGAGGTTCCTGAAAAAGCATGCTTTTGCCAAATGTTGCTTTCATCAAGTTAGAGGAAAGTTCCCTTGACCAAAGCTAGTCAAGGCAAGCTAATTAAAATAAGTGTTTAATCAGGAGACAGCTTATGCTACTGCATAATTCAAGTAACACATTTAGCTGATTTTGAAGTTGAACAGTGGAAAATCATATCCATGAAGTAAGTTGTACTTTGGAGATCTTCAGTGCTTCAGAACACAGAACGATGGCCAAATCTTCCAATTGATTACAAACCAGTTCTTATGCAATGTAATGAAGCCACAAGAACATCTCAGCTGCTCACTCTTGAAGAGCTAATTCTTGTAGCCAAACTACTGAATTTAGCCTGTCATGGGAGTTTGCTTAAGGTACATGATGCTTTTCTCTCTAAACGGATAGAAATTGAACTAAAAGTTTTAGTCTGATGCTGTCTGGTTAATTAAAAATGCAAGAAAAACCTGTACTTCACCTCTGCTCGAAAGAAGCTGTTGCTGCCCACTAGAGATGAGGTATTAATTGAATATTAATAGTGAGAATCTAACTGTCCTGTCCTTGATGGAAGCTCCTCAGGAAATAGTGACAAAAGCCAAAGTCTGTTCAAGATTACAAACACTACTGGAACATAAACAATTGAATATCACTTATAATGCATGACCAGATTTTTTCATCCTCTAGAGAAAAATATCTACCTCTGGTCTGCATGTGATCTTGCAAAATCCAAGTTCAATACTCACGTAGAATACTGGTCTGGTATAACACTTAGCTACGATTGTATTCAACAAACTTGGGACAGAAACTTTGAAAAGAACATAACTTTATGTTTTGCAGGGAGACAGTTCAATCTCTCTTCTAAGAATCTTATATTAACTCAAAATTAGCTACATCAAATGACAAAATAAGGTTCCCTAAGGAAGAGAGATTGCTATAAACGTTGTGATGCACATTGTCTTCTAAGGCTCCTGGGAAGATCTGGATATTTTATGAGCTGCGAAGTCATCAATACACTGAATACTACCAACTCTAGGTTTCTTTTCCATTGAATTCAGACATGGCTGTTTCTTTGCTATCAGTGGCTGCAGGAGATGTAGGTACATGGATTAAAGCTAGCTGGTTTAGACTGAATATGAGTAAGGAGAAGGCAATGACTGATGGAATGTGTCAGCTGATCATCAAGATACTATAGTCAGTCTTAGTTTCACTGAATCTCCTTAAGGGCCAGAAATGCCTGATGTTATGTTCAGCTGGCCAAAGCACTGTGTCACTTTCCATGGCCATCCATCATTCATTTATCACCTTCAGGCAAAGCTATTAAAATGTACTCTAGCTGAGATTAATCTTGAAGGCCATATGAAAGTTTCAAGGAGTGAAAAGTAAAATAGCTAGCCCTTCTTGAGAAGGTTTATAGCAGTGTTTCCCAACCAGTGTGCCACAGCACACAGGTGTGCCGTCAGGTCTGAGCAGATGTGCCACAACATTTTTTGAAAAAATAATCGGAGAGCTCTGCATTGGCTCATGAATATTGGTGAGTTCATTTGGAAACTATATGGTGATGTGCCTCAAATTAATTGAAGGTAGCAAGGTGTGCCATGGCAGAGAAAATGTTGGGAACCACTGGTTTATAGTGCTTTACACCATCATGTTCCACACTGCCAGTTTTCCTCCAGGCATATTCAAGGTGCTGCTGATTATTAAAAATCCTTAATGAACTTGGAGCCAGCTATTGCTAAAATAACCTCTATCATGGCGTTCTATCAAGGTAGCTGCATTAAGTGGAGGGAATCCAGGTGTTAGTTCACTGCACAGAGTCACAGAAGCCAGCAGCAAAGAACTATCACTCAGCTTTAGAATACACTGTCATTGGTAGTCCAAAATACTGCTATTTTTACAATGTGATTCCACCTTTGAATGGGCTTTTCCTGACAGTGTGGTCCAGTAGTGAGGCAGAGGGCCAATCAGAAGGCACATCCTTTCTCCCCTCCTCCACCCCCAGTTCTCACATGTAGTTTTTCAAAAAATTCCATGGTATACCTGCTTGGGCCTGACAGCACACTGGTTGGGAAACGCTGCTCCAATGTATGGAGAAATAGTGTATTTATTTATGTAAATAGTGTCCAGATATCATGATAGTTGGATTACACACAGCTAATAAATAAGGTTTAAATGGCTTAATTTAACTAATGTGGGTACAATAAATTAAAATGCAAGAGACTATTTGTATGGACGTATCTAAAAGTTATGAATCCTACATAACCATGACCAAAACCCAATATTTTAAACAGAGATTTAGACAGTTAGCTGTACATAGACAAACATTACAATTAAATCAGTTAATAAAGTCAAGAAAGGTAAGAAATTAAGTTCCTGTGAGGGACACAAAATATGGAAGCTAATTTTATCAGAGGGAGGAATATATAACCATAGATTAAATGTGGAAAGCATCTGATATTACTCAAAAAGAACCTGAAGCAGCAAACAGGTAACATTTGGAAACTGCCATAGCTACAAAAGGGTTACACAGCATAGTTTCCATTAGTACAAAATCTGCCCCTCTCCCCACAAAAGACCGTCTACTGCAATGATGAAATACCAAATCCCGCACAGATGCTCTGTAGAATAGCTAGAAGGATTTTCCAGTTGGAACTTTGTATGGTATACACACTACAGCAAGAGGATATGAAAAATATCAAGATTTTTATGCTAGAATCAAACTTAATTCTAAAATTAGTTCAGAGAGAGGAAAAAGTGAGTTCAAAAAGAAATTAGATTCCAAATAAAGCTCAACGAAGCCTAAAGAGTGCTTCCCTCTTCATCCCCAGATATTGATACAGTCATTATGATAATACTATAAATCTTCAGTTAATGAACTGAGTTTATAGTAGGCTAGCATCTTTAAAATCTTACCCTGGACAGAGACCATCTGTCTACATTGAACATTTACCTCATCAACAACCTTTCCCCACTCCCTTAAATAAATACATCTCCTATGAACTAAATAAAAGATGTTTTTTGTTTTTTTTTTAAGAACAAGATTTTTTTTCATAGGCAGGTTTCATTACTTTGCAATCTACTGCTGCCATCTCCTGTGTTAAATGAAGCAGCAAGTAACTTCATACTTACAAGTAGACTATTTACTGTCTGCCATATGGGAATGGTTCCTCTTGGTCAGGCAGATAGACCTCTATCTAAATACACTCTTAAAAGTTTGTTAAAAAATTTCCATTACCTCTAAGTGACTCCGCCGTTCCGCAATTACTCTTTCATCCTTATTTCCAAATAGCTTCTTTGGAGGGAATTCTAAAGTAGTGATCTGTAAGAGAATATATTTGCCCTGTAAATGAAAAACTAAGATAAAAAAATATTTTTTTAAACCATGAAATGATCAAAAAGAAGAAAATGACAAATATTCACAAGTTACAGTATATGTCATTAAGTCCAACCCCATTATGCTGTTCCATTAATGTTCATATAATCCACTTTGCAGAGATATTAAAACAATAGTATTGTTTTGTCAGAAGTAAATGATAGCAAAGCAAATATAGGAATTAGAATGTCTCCGTCTACTGACATAAAAGGGTGTAAATTGTACCATGCTAAAAAGAAGAAGAGAATATGAGCTGCTCAGGAACTCTGTATATCAGAATTAATCTATGAAAATCAATATACATTTGTTTATTTCATTTGGTTTTTGCTATGACTGCTACACAGTTTCCATCATTGGACTGGAGACCTCTTAGTGAAATCAAGCTTTGCAGAATAGTTATGGTGGACTTCAAGTGACCCTAAATTAGTGGAAGCCAATGTATCACTCTGAAAATGAAAACTAACAACAGCACAGTTTTATTCTGTAAGACTACATAAAGATGCTTGTTATCTATGAAACATATACACTCTATGCAGATCTTTAGCATTATGTCTGTTTACTTCACTACTTCTTAATCCTGCAAGGAAGACAGGTCAGCTAAGAGAAAGCGAATGGGATTCTATTTCCTTCTTGTCCATGAAATGCAACTGTTAACAAGTTCCAGTGAAAGAGATAGAGCTGTTCAAACTCACAGAATGCAACAGATTTATGCAAATGTCACTGAAAGTGTACTTTGGCCTGTAAAGCCTTATTTCTGGTCATGGTGCGAAATGAAGAAAGAAGTCAGTTTATCACAGGGGGATGGTATTGAAAAGCATCTTCACTCCATCACTTACCATATCAAGTGGGGCAATTATTGAGACACAAACATGCAACCACACAATTTCATTGTTAATTTTAGGAGTGTGGCACTTTAAAAAAGTACTTCTTTCCACACATATTCACACTCGCTGCCTCAGGGTGTCAAGAACAAAACAGAACTGTTGCCTAGTACATATGCATATTTTAGGGCTGTAAAGAGTTTATGCTTGTGTACAACAGCCAGAAGCACAGTACATTAAATTATGAGCTATATTTTTGCCTTTGAACATACATACTCCATGTAAGGGAGTTCTTCAACAATAATTTTTCAGCTTTATTCTCTTGTTAAACCCTGACCTAGCTAATTTACAGAAACGTTACATTTAGTTTCTGTCTAGCTATCTTCGAGTGAATAATCTGAAATCGTGCACCATGGGGCAGTGATGGAGAGCCTCCTTATTACATCAACTCTTTTCCTCAAAATTATTGTTGAGTTTTCCTCTCCACTCTCTTTTCATCTACTTGCTTTCACATGCTTAGAGGATTAGCAGTATGTTGCTTGATGTTGTATAAAAGCAATTATGTTTTGGGGAATAATTCTCATTGTATTGATCATCTTTTTTAGTTAACCTATATTAGGATACTGGTGGCTAACAACATCTCGCCCCAGAAGTTCTGCTATATTAGGTAGCACTGCATTGTGTGACCACTAGATATAACCATTAGACAAATAGAGTGTCCATTTGGAGACTTTAAAAAAAAAAAAAACAAACAAAAAACATATTTCATTATCTGTTTCAGCCTTATTTTAAATAAAATGAATTTACAGAAATATAAAGGTTAGGCCCAGGAGCGATGCTGGTCCAGGAAAAGACCTGGGGCCCGGGCCCCCTTACCCCCCGGTCTGATTTGGGGCCTCGGTCCGATCTGGTCCCAGGGCTCCAGGCAGGGCTTAGCTGGGGCTCCTGCCACCATCAGCCCAGCCCTGGATCCCTGGCTACGGATGGGGCTGGGGAATGCAGCTGCTGCCACGGGCAGCCCAGCCCCAGATTCCTGGCCAATGATGGGTCCAGGGAAGACAGGCACCGCTGCAACCGGCCCGGCCCCAGACCCCCAGGACTTGGGGCACTGGTTCTGGGACTGGGAGCACAAGCCCCCCTGTGCCCAGCGCCAGCACCACCACTGGTTAGGCCTGTCACTTTTACTATTTATCCTACAGAGTGAAAAAATAATGTGTTGCCAAAATGGAGGTATACTTCCCTACCTAAATTTAATTTGAGATTCAGTAACCTTACTGGCTACTGAACTGACTCAAGAAAAGCAGGATTATTCTGTAATAGTTTGAGATGGACAGCAACCCTATAGCTTTCTGAACCCATTTTAGAAGAAATCTCTCTGGTGACTTCTCTGGAGTCAGTAGGTTCTCTAAGATTATCTTGATCATGGCTAAGGTAGATAAAAGTACTTTAGGGACTTGCACAGTTTAGCCATTCTGTAACTCTAGAATCACTATGCCAAAAAATCTTTGCAACAGGCCAGCAACAGTTCATTATACTGGAGACAAATTAAATATAATAGCAACAGGCCTCAGTCAAACAAACCCACACTGAAATTTGTGGAGGTTCACAATACAAAATATGACTTAGATCAGAATTTCATAGTTGTTCAAAAGCTAGGATATGAACATCCTGAATTTGGGAAAAGGGCATCTGTTAAAATGTGGATCCAGATCAGTACACTGAGGATCAGGCCTAGCTTTAGTGTATAAATTATATACTGTGAGGATTCTACATTCTTCAAAACACATTAGACTAAATTATGCAGCACTGTTCAATCCCACCCCAATTACCATCCCTCGAATCCAGGACATTCAGTACAACATTGTTTTAATTTATTTTGATATTAAACTCCATTTATTTTATTTTACACTGACCCAGATTTTAAATGTGTTGCAAACACTTGTCATATTTGTGTGTCATTATACTGAAAACTAGTAACATTGTCTGAGCTATCTGGAGGTTTTGGCATCCAGGTAAGTGACAGCTGGAGGTGTTGGCATTTGAGTAGGGAACAGCTGATGCTTTTCTTTTCCCATTCAGGATGATGTGGGAGATGGCTTTGGTTTGTGTTTTCCAAGTGGCAGACTTTTAATACTGTGGGTGGAGTGCCTCTTTTGGGAGAAGGGTTAAATGTGGAAGGGATGTTTGTGAATTTTTATTACAGAAATCTTTATTACAGCAATTCTTGAAAGCCATTAATTATCCCATTCCACCTCAATATCTGTCAAAACAGCCAACAGTGACACACAAAAACATGCATAATAACTTGCTGTTTTTACTAAAATGATAGGCAGTGAATGTTAATATCGATTACATTTCAACAGTTAACTTCTTCAGTGAAAAGTAGTGCAAATTACTGTTGAAAGGTAATCAATATTAACATTCACTGCTCATAATTTTAGCAGAAAGAGTGTCAGTCTTCATTGGCTAACAACCCACTGAAACAAAAAGCAAGAAATTCAAACCACTCAGAACTCATGTTTCAGACTGTCTGCAGACTCAGACAGGCATCAAGCCACTGGCTAATATTCAGTTCACATTCTGAAGGTCATCTTTGCAATTACGAGAGCTAGAAACACTTCACTTATATCACGTAAATGGAAACAAATTTGGTAACAATTATGAAGAAATGTGAACATTATTTGTAATTATGTGTTACTGTATATATTAGTTATATATTACTGATAGCTGTCTCCTTAACAATTGCCAGTAATTTGTACAACTGATTTGGTTAAAAGGGGAAGATCTTCTGCTTTCTTCTGGGGGGGAAAAAAATCACTCACTGTAAGAGGACTCCACTAAATATGAGATTTACAAACATCACAGTGATTCTTTTTTGTCTATATCTACTTCATATACTGGGCTCCTTTCCTCGTGTGTGTGTGTGTGTGTGTGTGTGTGTGTGTGTGTGTGTGTTTTACTAGCACTGCACTCTTCTGGACAGAGAGCTCTGATGTTCTTTCTGGGGTCTGTTGGAGCCACTTTCCCAGCTTAGGAGTCACAGCCCCAAGTGCTCCTACCACCACTGGGACCACTTTGGCCTTCACTTTCCACATCCACTCTAGTTCCTCTTTCAGGCCCTGGTACTTCTCCAGCTTCTCATACTCCTTCTTCCTGATGTTGCTGTCACTTGGCACTGCTACATCTATCACCACCGCTGTCTTCTGGTCCTTGTCTATTACCACAATGTCTGGTTGATTGGCCAGTACCTGCCTGTCTGTCTGGATCTGGAAGTCCCACAGGATCTTAGCCCTGTTCTTCTCCACGACCTTCTGTGGGATCTCCCATCTGGTCTTGGGAGGATCTAGCCCATACACTGTGCAGATGTTCCTGTACACAATGCCAGTTACTCGGTTGTGCCGTTCAGTGTATGCTGTTCCTCCCTGCTTCTTACATCCTGCCACTATGTGTTGGACTGTCTCTGAGGCCTCTCTGCAGTCTGCACCTTGGGTCCCGTCTAGTGTGGTAGACCCCTGCTTCAATGGATCTGGTGCTCAGTGCCTGTTCTTGCGCTGCTATGATCAGTGCCTCAGTGCTGTCTTTTAGTCCAGCCCTTTCCAGCCACTGGTAGGATTTCCCAATGTCAGCCACCTCAGCTATCTGTCGATGGTACATTCCATGCAGGGTCTTGTCTTGCCATGGCACTTCTTCTGCTTGGTCTTCCTCCCACGTTTGCTGCTGCCTCCGGCATTCTCTCAGCAGCTCATCTTTGGGTGCCATCTTACTGATGTACTCCTGGATGCTCTGGGTTTCATCCAGGACAGTGGCTTTGACACTCACCAAACCCCGCCCGCCTTCTTTCTGGCTGGTGTACAGTCTCTGGGTGTTGGATTTGGGGTGGAAACCTCCGTACATTGTGAGGAGCTTCTGGGTCTTCACATCGGCAGCCTCCATGTCCTCCTTTGGCCAGCTCACTATACCGGCAGGGTATCTGATGACTGGCAGGGCGTACCTGTTGATGGCGTGGATCTTGTTCTTCCCATTGAGCTGGCTGTTCAGGACCTGTCTTATCCTTTGGTGGTACTTGGATGTTGCTGTCTTCCTTGCCTCCTCATCGTGGTTCCCATGTGACTGTGGGATGCCAAGGTACTTGTAGCTGGTCTGTATGTCTGCTATATGGCCTGCTGGTAGTTCCACCCCATCAGTCTTGACTACCTTCCCTCTCTTTACTACCATCCGGCCACACTTCTCCAGTCCGAATGACATCCACCTGACACGGATCTACAGTGAGGATATTGGGATTAGCGAGTCGATGTCTCGTTCATTCTCAGCATACAGCTTGATATCATCCCTGTAGAGGAGGTGGCTGATGGTAGTTCCACTCTTGAACTTGTATCCGTATCCAGTCCTTGTGATTATCTGGCTGAGGGGGTTCAAGCCAATGCAGAACAGCAGCGGGGAAAGCGCATCACCTTGGTATATGCCGCACTTGATGGCCACTTGTGCAAGCTGTCTTGAGTTGACTTCCTGTGTTGTCTTCCACAGTCCCATTGAGTTCTTGAGGAAGGTCCTTAGTGTCCTGTTGACTTTGTATAGCGCCAGACATTCATAAATCCATGTGTGCGGCATTGAGTCATAGGATTTCCTGTAGTCAATCCAGGCCATGCTCAGATTGGTCTGTCTAGACCTTGAGTCTTGGGTGACTGCTCTATCTATGAGCAACTGGTGTTTTGAGCCTCTGGTGTTGTTCCCAATGCCCTTCTGAGCTGTGCTCATGTACTGGTCCATATGGTCCTGTAGCTTGGTGGCTACGATGCCTGATAGGACTTTCCATGTCGTGGGGAGGCAGGTTATTGGCCGGTAGTTGGATGGTGCTGTTCCCTTGTGGGGGTCTTTCATGATCAGCACTGTCCTTCCTTGTGTTAGCCAGTCTGGGTGGGAGCCTGCTGCTAGCAGCTGGTTCATCTGTGCTGCTAGGCGTTCATGCACTGCTGTTAGTTTCTTTAGCCAGTAGGTGTGGATCATGTCCGGGCCAGGTGCTGTCCAGCTCTTCATGTTCTTGACCCGCTGTTCGATGTCTGCTACTGTGATGGTGACTGGTTCCTGTTCTGGGAGATTGCTGTGGTCTCTTCTCAGGTCCTGCAGCCACTTTGCACTGGTGTTATGAGTCTTCTCTTTCTCCCATATGTTCTTCCAGTACTATTCAGTTTCTGCTGTTGGTGGCTCTGCTGTTATTGTGTTGTTGCACTGCAGTTGGGAGTACACCTTGGATGGTTCTTTGGAGAACACGGCATTTATCTTTTTGGCCTCTGCTGCTCTAGTAAATCTCCTTAGCCTGGTGGCCAGCGCTGTGAGCCTTTGTTTAGCAGTCTCTAGGGCTTCAGATACAGTTAGGCCCTTGTATTTTTTCAGTAGCCTAGTCTTATCCTTAATCTCTACACCCTTCTGTAGTTCCACCAGCTGACTAACTTCCCTCCAAGTTGCCTTGATCTTATCCTCCAACCTATTTTCCGGGGGGGTATGTACTGCTGTTCTTCTTGATCGTATCGCCAAGCATCTTCAGGATTACAGAGGCTGTAGCGTATATCAGTTCAGGAATTGTCATTAGGGCTCTACTGGCTCTTCTAGCATACTATCTGATGGTCCTTCTCCAATGAGCCTTGGTAATCGGTCTTGAGGGTTGACTGTAGCTAGTTTATCCGTGATCTTATGCCTCATATCAGCTGCTGGGCTCTGTAATGGAGGGGGTGGCAGTGAAGTTCCAGCTTCAGGTGTTGGCTGCACTTCTAGTTGTTCTTCTGGGTCTCCTTGTTGAGTCCAGGATGTAAACTGGAGTTGGTCTATCTCAAGTTGTGAGAGCAGCTGCCTCTTTATTATGTTGAAGCGTTGGGTAACTAGCTGTTTCTCAGTTAGTGTGGATGTAGGTCTTTTGTCCATCCATAGTTCCCTCATATGTTTAATATATCCCCTCTCATTAGGTCTACTGTTGTAGTAGCATTCCATCAAATCCAGGTTCTCTTGTCTCGTCCATGTATGGTTTGTTCCAGTAGCCCACTTATCGTCAGATTGTCCTGGTTCCCCAACATCTGGCACAGACCTTGTGAATCCAGGCGACGTCTGAGCCAGCATGACTCTCCTAGTTGGTGTCACTCTCATATTCGAGGTAGGCAAGTGAGGCGTTAGGGGGTCTTTTGCCCAAGGACCCCTACTGGAAAGGTAGGCAGGTACCCACCGGGATTTGAACCCCGGTCTCCCGCATCAAAGGGCGTCACTCTTAACCACTACGATATATATATATATATATATATATATCTAAAACAAGAAATTTTGCCTGCAATTTATACATACAGCTTCTGGTGTGATGTGTGATTTACATGATGGTCAGAATCAAAAGAAAACTTCACTCAATGCAGCAGCCTAACAGCTCAAAAGTTAAAAAGTGTTTGTCTCCACAGACAAACTAGGAAATATATCTGAAATGAGGCAAAATTAGTGATATTTGAGCTACTAATAGTAGCAAACATTTTAATACATACAGTGAAATTGTCACTGGCAAAGCAGGAAGCCTTTAAGAAACTGTCAGGCAGCCGCAAATTGTCTTACATTTGCCAGCGATTATCACACTGCTGATATTTATCCATCACTGAAACTCACTTGCATTCACTTGTTCATGGACTCAAACATACAGGATATCTGAGGCAGCTAGATTATGTATTCGGTGCTCTACTTCAGTTGAAGCAAGTATAAAAAAAAAGTATATAGCATCCATATCTGAAGACAGTCAGGGTATAAAGTCATTCCTTTGAAAATTAATTGACCTTTCATTTACCCATTCGCTGAACTCCCCAACAGCCACACCTTAACTTTTAGGACCAATTTTTCTCATTAACATGATTTGGAACAATGCCATATGTTAAGGCAGCAGTACAAGTAGTCTACTTTTCTACTGACCAGTTTGTTCTTGTGTGATTTTCCCTCCCCCCTTGCTGAAGTAGTGTTGGAAATGCTTGGCAGCAGTTCTTCTACAGTTTGGATGTTTTGTCATTTTCTTGGACTGCTGATGAACTGATGTGTTTTCTGCAGGGGAAATTAACAATCACATTCCTCCTTGATGAGAAGCTTCTACATGTGGTGTGCAAGATTTCTAAATTTCATTTTGACTGCAGAAGCATTTTTCTACCATACTTAATTATACTATGATCCTGATACAAATTTTGTTACACACACAGATGCACAAAGAACTAAAGTACTGAGTTTTTCTGAATGAGCATCACAAAAAAAAAAAAAAAAAATCCAAGGACCTATCAGATAGGAGACTGCTCTTTTAATGTGTGTGAGCATGTGAGATGGAGTGTTCGAACTGCACTAGAGTGGAAGTGATTAAGGTGGTCAGGCAGGCCTGTTAAGTCCCCTGGAGGAATAGCCAGAGAGCAGGTCACTAATTAGGAGTAGGATCAGGTGTGCAGTAGCAGTCAAAGGCAGTATACAGCCAGGTAACGGGCTATTGCAAGGACAGGGAAAGGCAGCAAGGACATAATCTCCACTCACTCTGAGTGAAGGAAGTTAGAGGCTGGTAGATCCCAAGAGAGGAAACACCAGCAATGTAGGAAGAAGCCCAAGGAAACTGAAGCAAGGAGTAAGGAGATACAGGACTTCACTGAGTATTACACTGTCCCTTGGTGTGACTCTAGTATATAAGGTGGGTCTGGGTTCCCCTCGCAGTCATAAGACAGCACAGTAGGGTGAACCTGAAGCATGGGCTTGTGTGTGACAGAACGCGTGGCCCAAAGTCAGCTATGAATTATGCTACATGCAGAAGTGAGGGACCCACCAAAAAGAAGATGCTTTATGGCTAGTTCTCTGTCCAATACATGACGTTGGCAGAAATACTAGTAGTATTAACAAAACACACTGAATAAAGAGACAGATTCCAGCAGGCTAGCACCAGGGCACCCCAACCTACAACAAGGGTAGTTTGACAGAACTGATGAATGGGGATCCTTTCCCTGAAATATCAGGAACAAAGCACAAATACAGGCAGTGAAACAGGCATGTTTTGTTTGAAATATCAGGAGATAGGTACAAGGGGAGGTAGCAAACATATAAGGTGGTACACAAGTTTTTATCCCAGATTGTTTCTTTTAATCCTATAAATGTTGAGGTGCCTTGCCGTAACCCATCTGTCTGGCCTACAGAGGAACAGAAAGTCCCACCGCTTACCTGGTCCATCTGCAGGACAGCATATGCCTATACTTAGTCACCTGACAAAAGAAGGCATCACTTCAGCCCAGAAAAAAAATTGGAAAGTAACCAACAAACTGATAAGAATAGCTGCTGCACATTTTTAACTGTATTCTGACTAAACAAGGCAAAAAACAAATACAAGAAAAATAAAAGCACTCCTGTTGCCAAAAAGCAAAATGAAGACCCTTCTGCACATCCTGCTGCTCACTCAGACCATTATGAGGGCATGCATGTGATAGTTTAACTGTAGGCAGTGAACTGACACCCAACAACTGATCGCATTGGGGCCACCAATGTTGTTGGTTGTTGTACTCTCTGTGGGCTGTGCCACCTCTGTACAGGCAGCAGGCTCAGAAGACCTCAACTGAATAATCTAAATAAATCACAGACTCATTTCAGTAGAAATGGATTTGGCCAGGTTTATCATCAATGAAGCATGCTTCTGGGTCCCTGGATCAATTTGGGGGAAGACACTACAGAAGGGAGAGTGCAAGTTCACAGAGCTAATCCCCAGGATGGCCACCAGGCAGTACCTGAGAGGTGAGTGAACCATGTCACATGGTGGGGAATGCGAGCACACAGTCATTCCTGATATATGGGCAACTAGGGAGACTGCAGTGCACTGTGCAAGTCTGCATAAGGCACTTATCTTTTCTTCTCCCCTTGTATCAGGGTAAGAGAGACAACTGCAGTATGGGAAAACTTTTTTGGCAGAGGACTTCCGTACCCTTCAATGCTGGACTCGAGAGCTGGTATCCCTAAGACGGGGACTGAAACAACATGGACTGATCCAGACCCTCCTGAGGCAAGTGCTGATGAACCAACAGAAATGGTAAAAGTTAGTTTGAGTACTGCAGAATTATCTGGAGTAGCTGGCTGAACAGCAGCTGTCTCTAGTTAAGCTCCTGTGGGAAATCGGTAGAGGCTGCAGGGGTGAAGGAGGGAAGAGTGGTACCAGAACCCAGGAGGCCAAGCCCAAGGGGTGTTATGAATAGAAGTGGAATGGGCACCTGAAAGGAGACGGCACCAACAAAGGACAGAAAGCCTCACTCACAAGGCAGGAAGGTTGGCTGCTATTACTCTCTATGTGGAGGGAGTTAAGAAGCTGACTAACCTACAGATGGAAGAAGCCAGTGAAGTAGGAAGAAACATAGGAAATACCAGTCAGGAATAAGGAGCTACAGGCCTCGGCTGCATGTTATATGATCCCTAGGCTGGAACCCAGTGCAGAGGGGGCACCTAGGTTCCCCTACTGGTCACTGGGTAATGGCTCAGAGTGTCAGAGCTGCCACCCTGACAGCCTTTGAATTCCCTGGAAGTGGAGGACTTCAGTGACCTGGCTGGAGAACCAAGCCATGATGAGGAAGCTGCAGAAGTGGGAGTGGTCAAGACAGCAGGAAGAGACAAGATGGGGGAAGACACTACTGGAGGAAAAGCACAGGCTGACAATCCTAAACCCCAGGATGGCCAACATGAGATACCGCTTGTGTTGAGTTAACCCTGTGACAGCATCATAAAATTTCTGAAGTGGAACATGTTTATATTATGAAACAATTACTGTTGGGGGGGTGCTTATGGAGAAGCACAGTCATTTGTAATTTATTCATAATATCATAGAAATAAATAAAGCCTATGTTTTAAGTCTGGATCTGTCATAGATTTCTTGTGATACTATGATCAAGTCATTTGTTTGTAGCACAGCTTCCTCATCTGTAAAATGACACTTAACAGTACCAGGATGCTTTAGAAGATTTATTAATTAAGGTTTGTGAAGTGCTAAGATCTTTAAGTTCCAAAGGGGTAGCCATGTTAGTCTATAAGGAGCCCTGTGGCACTTAAGGACTAATGAATCTATCGCATAAGCTTTCATGGGAGAAATTTTCTCCTATGTAACCTCATGCGATAAATAAATTTGCTAGTCTTTTAAAGTGCCACAGGATTCCTTATTTGTTTTAAGATCCTTAAGTAGACGATGCTTTGTAAATATTAAGTATTTTTCTAGTAAACTGGAAACATATGAATGGATTATTGTGGTGCTTTCCTATTTAGGCTGTAGTCTACAGGTTGTTCAATGTAACCACATTATAGTCATCTATTTAATTCCATCAAAGAGAACGGCATTATACATGTATCTGCTTTCTTTAATTAACTTTTCATCTTACAGGCACACAATAACTCATTGGACTCGAGATCCATTTGTTTCTGATAAAAAAAGGCAAGGAGTCTTGTGGCACTTAAAGACTAACAGATTTAGTTATCGCATGAGCTTTCATGGGAGAATAGCCCACTTCGTCAGATGCTTTGAAGAGGGAGAACTTACAGAATTGGATGAAAACAAATGCAGGGGAGTGTAAGACATGGGATCAGGTCACACTGCATTTATTTTCATCCAATTCTGTAAGTTCTGCCTCTTCAAAGCATCTGACGAAGTGGGACATTCTCCCACAAAAGCTCATGCGATATATAAACCTGTTAGTCTTTAATTGCCACGAGACTCTCTGCTTTTTTTGGTTTACTAGACTAACATGGCTGCCACTTTGGAACTTGTTTCTGATAGTAACAGAAAGCCAACAAGATATTTACTAAAACCAACTAATTTGAAGCCAAACTGCAACACTGTGGTAGCATTCCTCCCAAAGGGAGATTTGCAAATCTGGAGATTTTCATTCTGAAAGATGGCAGAAGACTGGGGCCCTGGATGCTGCTGTTGGACTCTGCCTGGGCACACTGTAGATTTCCCTGCAGGATCAGGACCTTCAGCGCAAAGAAATCAGCCTTTGAAAATAATCTTCTAACTCCCATTCAGTAGGAGGCTTTTTACTGACTCCAATCGAGTTGGATACAGTCCTGTTGTACTTAGATTAGCTCATTTTTCAGGTATTTATGGGACAGCTTAATAGGATGTCTTTAAACAAAGCCTGCAAGGTATTTTACAGATGAGATTTCAATATAGAGTGGACCAAAACATAATACCATATAACAGTCATATAGGTATGTCATGTCTTAACTGTGAAATTGTTATGCTGTCTAGACATAAAAAATATATACTATTTTCCTATACTGAGCAAGTAGTTACTCTCTCATTATACATGGAGGATAAAGTTGATATTTTAGTGCCTAGAATAACGCCAGGGTGGGAGGTGGGAGGGAGGGAACAAAGTCAATTTTTTTTTTGAGAGAGAAACAAAAGGAAAGAGAGAGACAGTCATCTCTGATTTTTCAGCCCAATTTTTTTGATAGCCATATAAGAAAAATGAAATTAACAAAATACTGACTTTTAATGTAGAAGTAATCTTATCTCTTGTGTTACACTTACAACTTTCAATTTTATTTTCTCATTTTTCCAAGTGTGTTTCTGACTTTTGATCTTTTGCACCTGATTTCTATGTCAGAGTTAAGAAAAATCAGAGAGAAGAAATTGGTTAGATTCTGCATCTGATGAGGTAGCACCTTAGCTTTCTAGTCAGTAATGAAAGAAAACTTTGTCCTAGTTTTAGGTTTTGAAGTTTAAATGAAATGACTCAAGCATTATCTTCTCAAAAGGTACTAAGACTCTCAAAGTCTAAAAAATGGACAAAAGCAATGGTCTTAAAAAAGAAATTGCACTGAATATTCAAGAACATTACAGCAAGGTAGGAGGACCCTCCCCCCTTTTTAAAGGAAGGCTGCATCATTAATTTGTCTGAAGACAAAACAGCTATGGCCTACATTTTTACAAGACCTCCACTGGCGAAGAGACAAACAGTAAAATGCAGGGAACAGCAGAAATATTATTTTATAGAATTATGGAAAAAATTTTTAATCAGAAGTAAAACATAAAAATTTACTTTAACACATACCAACTGCATAAATTACACTTAATTTATAAATATAAATAAAATCTTAGAACACTTTTTCAGACTATGTAGTCCAGGCAAATACATATAAGCTTGAGTCACATTCACACAGATGTGAGCAAATGAAAAAAAATTTTTTTTTGAAGTTACACTGTACTTGTAACACCTTCCATCTGAGGATTTTACAATGTCTTTACCTATCTCTTAGGTAGGTAAGTATTGTCCCCAGAGGGGAGACATTTTCAAGCATCCATTTATTTATGGTGGCTCTACTTCTGGATACTCAATCTGTTGACACCTAGGGCCTATTTCTAAGTAGATGCTGAGGAGAATCAGCTCATACTGGCCGCACCTGGAGTTGCAGGTACACAGCATTTCTTAGTTACTGACAACATATCACCAAGTGGGACTCCCAAAATCTGAAACCCAATGAAATCCCAACCGAATGGATACTTGAAAATATAGGGCTATGTGACTTACTCCCAAAGTCTCAAAGGAAGCCTATAGTAGAGCTGGGAATAGAACTCACATTTCTTGAATCCCAGTTCTGTATCTGCCATCCAACAATCTTCCAGTGTCTCACTTTCAGTGTTTCTCTGCTCCTTTCCTTCCTTTCATACCCAAATCCATTTTTTCTCTACCACTGTCTCTCTCTGAACACTTGATTCTCTTTTCAACTAATCAGGTTCCCATCTAATCTCAATTTTGGTTTGGTGTCATCTAACCCCTGATTTGCCTAACCTCTCTCTCTCGCTGCCTCCTCCCTCCCCGCACCACCACTTGGTCATGATGTCTCTCTCTCCCACATACACATTAATCACATTAATGGGGGCTTTAATGTGGTCAGAACCAGGAAATAGGAAGTGTTGAGGCAGCTGGGTGCTAATCTCTCACTGCTTGCTCCCACTGTCTGCCCAACTGTGCTATACCGAAAATTTCAGCAAGGTCAAGAAACTCAAAAAGGGAACTAGTGAAACAGAAGAAGGGAGGCCAACTAATGGAATGACAAAAAATGGATGAGGAGAGGGATTATGGGTAGCATTTTTGGGTGTCAGAGGGGACTCTCTTGGCCATTTTCACTCAGAGAGTGATCTCATCCAGATACTTAGCACTACGGCTGCGTCACAGCTGCCTGCCTTGACAAGAGGGCTTTGAGCTCACCTTCCATGAAATTCTTTAGTCTGGCTCTGTTTGTTGATGAAAATGGGATGGCTATATGCTAGAGAGTGAGAAGACAGCACATGTGGTGTGAGAACCTATATGTTTCAAAAGAAAACTTCCTTTTTCTGCTGTTGTGGGGACTCTCTCCCTATATTATCAAAAACTACCTACTTGTAACCACAAAGTAGCAGTTGTTACAATACCTACATCAGAGCAATATGTGGTGAATACTTCATGACTTTCTCAAACAGAAATATTTCAACACAAAAATTCAGCACAATCTCACTCAAAGGAAATTAGCAGGAATCATGTATCCAGCATCTCCTAACTCACTAAGGTTGCAAAGTGAAGCACTAGAGGCATTCTTTTAACTTCTTTTCATGTTAATTTCTTGTATGTAATTTGAACTAAGTTCAGAGAAAAGAATTCTCTGTAGCAGTTTTAACAGTTCATCCAGAAATGATTTTCCTGTTGCATACAAGCACAATCTAATGACATCTGGCAGCACTTATAGAACTTCCTTTTCTTTTGTAATTGACTAGTAATGTAAATTTCAGTCATCTTTGCCTTTGAGACTTGCTAATAATGAAAACTCATCAAATGAGAAGAATAATTCTTTCTGCTGAACAGACATGCATTTTTGACTCCTCACAAATAACGGCACATCTCAGGGCCCTAAAGAACTACTGTCACAGAGAAATATACCCACAAACTATGCAGTATTTCTCTAAGTTTGATTTGTTGTAGGCATAAAGCAGCAACTCTTCAGGATAAACCAGGCTGATTATCAGCAGAAATAAAATATGTTTATGAATTGCTTAGAATGGTGAAAAAGCAAACATTCAAAATAAAATAAGTACAAGATAAAAGCAATTTATTTTTAAAATGGTGTTTTGAATTTTGGTAGCCTATACATACATTTTAATTTATGTTTAAACAAAAACAGGCTACTTAAACACATGACCAAATGCCCACTATAAGACCTCTTACAACTCATTTCCGCAAGCTACCAACTCTTATCAGTTATGCAAAAGTGAAACTCAAAAGATAAGATCTCCTAGCTGAACTGATATATTATGAAAAATTGAACAGTTTGGGCAGAAGGCATTTGGAGTCAAAGAGGAACAAAGCAACTCTGGGGAACAGAGGACAATCAGTGTTAGTGACACTTTGCTTTATTGTGAGTCTTGCTATATTTAATATTTTTCTTAAAGCCCAGATCCTACAGTCAAATAAATATATATTAAAATTTTCAACTCAGATCTTTTTAATTTATATCTAGACAGACAGATAAGACAGATAAAGTAAGATTACAGGCTTCATACTTTCCAAGGCAACTTTGGAAGTGTGACCCAAATGCACCCTACAAGTTCAAAAACCTAAAGGCAAAGAACTTAAGATTTATTTAAAATCTTCTGGTTTTTAAAGAAAAATAAAAAAGGAATCCTCTGTCACTTTTAAAGACTAACAAATTTATTTATTGCATGAGTTTTTGTGGGCCCAATCCCACTTTATCAGATGAATGCAATCGAAAACATAGTATGCTAGCTGTATATATACATACAGAGAAAGTGGGTCACAAGGTCAATTCAAAAAGTTTCAGATGGATAGACTGCTGGTCTATCTCAGCAAAGTAAACAAGCTGTTTTGATTCAAACTTAGTGGAAGAGGTCAGGCCCTGTAAGCAAAAGCTGAGAAAGTGAGAATGGTAATAGAGGGAAAATCATCTTTTGTAATCAGTTAGCCCTTCCAAATCTCTATTCAAACCCAGTAGGAAGGGTGTCTAGTTCATATGAATTCCTGCTCTGCAGTTTCACCCTGGAGTCTGTTCATGAAGTGCTGCGTGTTGTTGTTGTGGGGGTTTTTTTTGTTGGTTTGTTTGGTTTTTTTGCTGAAGTACTGTAACTAGCATGTTTGTTACAGAATGTCTGGGTAGACTGAATTGTTCTTTTACTGGTTTTTGAATGCGACTATTCCTGATGTTTGATTTGTGCCAACAATACCCCTCTGCTAAAAACAGTGGACAAACTGGAATGTTTCTACGCAAAAAAAAATAAAGACACAAAATCAGACATCAAGATGGAGCTCCATGATTAACTATGGATGGTAACATGGCACTGAGGATTGGTGCCATTTCATATAGCTAGAGAAGGCACTACAGCCAGGAGACACAAGCACTCCCTGTCCACAGCTACTGCTAGGCAAAATGCTCTGGATGAGGAGTGCAGGGCATGGCACACAAGGCTGCATCTATCTGAAGAAAAGTATTTTTCTAACATCTGTTAGATAGCTTCCTCCCACAACTGATGTGGTTTAGGTGGGAAAATAAAGGAAGACGAATAACCTGGTTAATCTGGAAGTCCTTGTTTGGGTATTGAGGCGTCTGACAATGACACTGGCTTCCTTGGTAGAAAGAGAGCGCATAGACTCTTTGCTGGAGTGGTCATGCTCAGTCCACACTATGGTTGGTTTCAATGGCAAGGATGATTTCGGAACTAAGGATGATTTAGGTACCTTAACTTAAAGCCTTTGATGAGCTCTCTGTACAGACGTAGCTTGTAGCCTCAGCAGCATCCTGTCTTGGATGTAAGATCTCAGAAATTATCAGTTTTGGCAATACCCAAACCTTCATTAATGGAAGCTCTCTGTGAGAACTTTTAGAAGTCCTTTTCTTGGGAAGCATATTGATCCCATCCATACGTTTACAATGAAGAACTCAGTGAACAGGGCACAGAGGTCAACAGATGCTGGTTTTGCTTGTAGACTGATATGTGGGGTGAGAGGTGGTTTACCTGGGTCTGGATTGCTCTATCTGAAGAAGTCTGAACTTAATTTCCCTGGGTGTGGGTTGTGGGGTTTGTTTTTTTTTTTTTGAGATCTGCTTTTAAAAGATGAACTGACCTTATACTTTGTTGTTATATGGATGTCTCCTAGACAATGGAGGCATGAGAAATGTGTGTTGCTAACAGGGATAGATTCTCTGAAGGTGAGGCAGTGGCTGAATCCCAGCAATGACGACTCCCCAAAGATAGCAGCTCTGATGGGGAGGACAAGAACGGTGGGTGCTAAACAAAGAAAATTAAAACTAAAAGTAGAATTAAAGGTGAGTTAGAAAACAATAGAAACTAAACTAAACTACTCGGTAATATTTAAGCTATGAACTAAATGCAGCACAGGCATAGTCAGGTCAAACTGCAGTTGAGAAGAAACAGGGCATTTCATGGAGCAGTGCTATACATCCTCAGTACAGAGCATTAGGAAGGCAATGCAGTGCGAAGCAGTTACAGATACTTATTTAGCTACTTTGGTAACTTGCTACAAACTGAAATATAATCTGGGAAGAGCATGTAAGCTAAAGCTTATGTATTTTTTTTTTTAAAGCAAACAGCATTTTTTGCAAAAAATGCATTTTATGTCTCCAAAACCATTTGTGAACTCAAGTCACATGCAATGAACTGCTTTGGCTTATTTAAACAAACAAACAAACAAACAAACAAACCAACCCCCCCCACCTTTTGTTTCATCTTTCATTCCAAAACCATGCTGTGTTTTAAAATTTGCCTAATTTAAAAAACACCACATAAAAAAGCTGAAAAAGTCAACCCAAAATGGTTGACTGACAATGAAAGCACTCAAAGGTCTCCAGAACTGAAAAATCAGTTATTTTCTCAGTTCTTAGTTCCAATACACATTATTCTCTCGTCTGTACAATTCTCAGAGCATAACATAATTAAGGTTTTTGGGCTGGAAAAGTATGTATGATTTTTTTTTTTTTGTTACAAAAGATTCCCCACTACTACTTGAATGAGATATGAATATAAATGGAAAAATATATACTATAATTATTGTAATTTGTGCTGAACAAAGGTGATTACTATAATAATATGCTTCTATAAAAGTGTTTTAATGTTTATAGCGTTTTTAAAAATACTGTCATTATTTTGCTTTCAGTATTTGCAAAAAGTGGCATCACCAAGAGTAGCGAAAGGCTAAACAGGGAAATTAAAATTTAAGTAATTTGTGCTTTTGAGAACTACTTTTCAGATACCATATTCTTAATGCTTTTCTTTGTTTCACATAATCACACTGCCAAAGGACATCTTTATGTGTATTATAATACTTGTTGGTCGCATGCACTATACTGAATGCTAAAGTTTCCAATGTAATGTTGTGTTCTCTCACTAAATGCTCTACATCATTCGCCTTTTGGACTTCAACTTTCTTTTCTCTGCCATTCCATTCTTTGCGTTTAGATTATGTAATCTGGGACACTGAACAAAATCCCTTTATTTCTCTGAGTCACAGGGCAATGACATAAAAATATTCATGTTCAATTGCTAATACACTGTTCATTTTAGGAAGAATTCTTTAAAAGTGTCAATTAAAATCAATATTTTAGAGATTATTTTGATTGTTGCTGGATAAAATTTTTAAAACTAGCAATGGCATAGCAACCTTAATCATTTAGCTGTTATTGAAAATGCTTCCCAATAAAAACTAATGCTCACACAGTCGGTTGCCCTTAAAATCACCTATGAGGACACAAAGATCCATATGAGGACAAAACTAATCTTCATAAATTAGCAGTATAGAGTTAAAGCCTAAAGCTTACACTGAGCTCAGGGCTGGATCAGGACTTTTGCCTGAACAACACATTTCAAACAAAATCATTAGATATATTTTAAAAGCATTTAATTTAAATAATTTAAGCAATGTGTTTTATGGTTCTCCCATACAATATAGGAAAAACACTCAATATCTAAATTAGTGCACTTAAAATGCCATGCTACATATGGCAGCAGAGTTAAGTGTGAGGCCAGTAATTTATACCATTACAATAGCAAAACTTTAATCTCAATAGCTCAGAAGCTAGGAGCTTTCAAGTTCTGCTGGCAAAGCAGTTTATAAACTCCACTAGCTCAATAGCTGCTTGGCAATGGGTTTAAAAGCTCTGCAAGCTAAGTAGCACAAGGTTATTTCTCTCCTCAGCCTAATTCTGCTAAAATAATACCAGGAGATTAAATACAAAAAAATTGTGAAGAAACTACAGCTGCACAGTTAAAAATTAGAAAGTCAGGAAATGGAATATTTAAGGTTCCAACAGAAATACAAGCAAGAAGCTTTTGCAAAACCCAGAAAAAGTATTTAATTTTTTTCCTCTGTGCAAAAACCAAGTCAGACATCTTAGTCCCCCCCAGCCCAAGTGAATGGGAAAATAAAGGACCTGGGAGGGGAATGGGGCAAGCCCTCACCTTGCTCAGCTCGTACTCAAATCCCCTGCATGCACGCAAGTAAGTGCGCACAGTCACATTCCTTGCCATTCAGTCAAGATCACTCTGATGGGGTGTTAACCCACAGAGGACCAACAAGGGTAAAGTTGGCCAATCAACTGCCCGGACTCCACCGCAGGAGACAGGAAACAGGGATTTAAATATGCTCGTCTGGGCAGGAAAGGCAGAGCCTGTACAAGCCAAGAACCTGGCAACAGAAGAGGTGGGAAGGAAGGAATCTGGGACAAGGAAGTGTGGCTCAGCAAGCCTAGAGAATGGGGAAAGCCAGAGCAGCAAGCAAGGCTCAGGGGGAGAGAAGCAAGGTACAGGAAAGGTCAAACCTCAGTTGCTGATAGGCGAGCCCTTGAGCTGGGACCCAGAGTGGAGGGTGGGCCTGGATTCCCACTACCAGCATCAACAAAGAGGCATCAGCAGGGCAATGAGCAGAAAGACTGCCTGAGCCCATTTGCCAAGGAGGACTTTGATATCTCAGAAGGTGAGAACATGTAAAGTGACCTGGACAGCGGTTTAAGTCATGAGAAAAGGCTGTGGTTTTTGGAGCCAGTGGAGTACGCAGAGTGAGAAGACAACAGGAGAGATGAAGAGGGGTATAATGCCTTGCTGAAGCCAATCCCTAGGACGGCTGGCAAGAAGCATGACCAGAAGGGAGTGAACTCTGGTACAATCACCATTAAATGTGGAGTCAGGAAGAGACACTGATTGGGATGCCTGGTGCACAGGTGTACAGTTTTCTGACCAGGGTTCATTCATTTATTTGGATTTTTTTACTCAATAAGACAGTAACCATCCTGTGCTCTGGGTATCCCTAACAATCCTTTTAAAATACACCAAACAAGCGGACAAATCAGTTTCCCTTGCTCAAATCCAATAGCACAGCAGCAACACAAGCAAAAAAATCTCCTCACGCAATCCCCTCACCACTGTTACCCAGGTCTCCCTGGCACTCACCTCCTCATTAACAAGGGAAAAAGAGTGGTCCTTGCAGTTTTAAAAACTACAAGGAGTTGTGCAGCACTTTAAGACTAACAGATTTATATTTCACATGAGCTTTCATGGGAGAAAATCCCACTTCATCAGATGCTTCGAAGATGGGTGAATACTCAGCCTATTATGGACCAGGGAGGAAGTCATTTCCAAAAGCCCAGGGCTCAAATGGAGAAACATGTCAGCCACCCCTCTCTTTTATCAATGGAATGTCCACTTAGGCAGCTCTGCTGTCCACAACTGCTGCAGCACATCATGGGGATAAAGATTTCTACCATTTATTACTTGTCTTGTTCCATAAATGTACATGGCACTCTACAGCTCAACAGAATCCTGCCCTGGTGAACTAACAACGTAAGTTAACGAAAGGAGATGCCACATGAGGCAAGCTCAGGATGACAAATAAGAAAACTGTAAGATCATACTGTGCTTGAGTGAGTTGGTCATGCATCCTCAGGTTCATTTACTATAGTTTGATATCGTAAATGTTAATTTATACACCTCCCTGAAAAATTTTTGAGAAGGGCCTTACAACCCACTTCTAAGATACTTGGAGAAAAACGTTCTTTTAATGAGTTAATATCAAAGGTATAAATAAAGCTAGGGGACCATGTTTCATGTGTGGTTCTGAAAAAAAAGGAGAGGGGGTTTCAGTAGTACACAAAATACCCTAGGGGAAAAATATGAAATAATACTTTTATAGAATATAGATTCTCAACTGAGTATGAATAAAATCATTTGGCAGTTCATACCCTAATACATCAAGGGAAAAAAAGTTTACATCTGTGTATCAGCATCTGTGAGCTCCTTGAGAAACAGTTTTTGCTCTGAGTCAGAAAAAATTCTTATAAGCATAGAAAACAAATAGAAAAAGGCCTATTAACAACCACTGATGGCAATGACCAAAGGTCCTGTTAAACAGCACAATCTGCCAGACAAAGACTTCTGATAAGTGGAGGTTACTGAACTCAGAAATGAAGAGGTGGCATTTCAGGAACATATGACTATTATTCATACTTCTGAAAGAGTCTTTCCTCTAGAAGGCTAGATTGATAAGACATTGACAATACCATTGTTGCAGAAACACTTCGCTGGCAGTTATAAAATAAAGCCTTTATTGTTTGAGACATAATGCACTTTGAAATTCCATAGCCTCTATAGAGTACTCCTAAAATAACGGTGCTCAATTCCAATTGCCCAGGGTTCAGTAGATTTAGTCGTGGAATTTTCTGCGACTGTGCAATACATCCCAGCCAATTCATGGACCTGAATGGACTAAAGGAGGCCCCAATGTTACTCAGGCCTCTCCTGTAGGCTCAGGTTTATACTATGCACCCAGTTCCGTCCGCCCTAGATAACCTACAGCCAGCCAGTTACACAAACGTGTAAAGATAGGCTGGGTGGAGAGAAGGGGGGGTGCTAGCTAAATGACTGCACAAACTGCTTTGGAAATATATAAGAAACAGGCACTCTAGTGCATGCACATTCTCAGCTACTGCACATTAGAAGATGAAGTCATAAAAGTACTGTAGGAAATAGACAATTCTCAAACTCCAGGTGAAGAAACAACAGAGGACCTATATAAATATATAACTGATTGATCTATTATTATTATTTTACACTCACCAAGACAAAAGTGAGTAGCTTCACCAGGTGAGTGTCCTTGCCAGCACACCTCACATCCTTATATTTCAATTAAAATAGATATTTAATATTTTTAGTGGCTCATGCATATTTTTAAAGAAGTCCACTAGCAAGAATAAGAAACTTATCAATTCAACCATTCAGTGCTTTCCCTGACTAATGTTCAGAGGTACAGTGAGAAAAAATGTCCCTGAGGAAGCATGACAGTGTCTCTCCTTAAGTAAAGCACACATCAAAAATACTTCAATCGTTGACCATTGATAACCATAGACCAGATCATGCCTGTACATAAAGAAAGACCCCCAACCTGGACATTCGTGAATGGACATCCAGACCTTGAGTTTAAGAATGGAGAAAGAAAGAGACACTTACTACTTGTCCTTCTGTGCTCACATCCTACCCACCTGTTTTATGGGCTCCAGAGAGCATTAACTCTGTCATTCCAATGAGATGGTCAGTTTTTGCTAGAAAAGAGTGATTGCTACTCCAATAATCGGCCTGTCTGAAGCAAGGTGGTGGTGAGTAGGAAAGGAATCTTCTCCTGCACTACCCATTATTGGGGAAAATTGTAAAAATGTTACCTAGCTCTGTATAAAAAGGGCTGTTTTAAAATAATCCTGCTCTAAATGTTCTTGTTTCTTATCTTAGGTCCCTGCTTCTCAGTTCTGCCTGTCAAAAGATGGACAACAAAACCGCTTTAACTACAAGTGCTGCTATATCTGAAAGCCAAGTATTGTCTGGATTAAGATTCCAAAGAATCACTGGCAAACTAGTAATTTAGGAAAAAATCCTGAGATTGTCTACATGACTATTATGCAGACTGGATACAAAATGCGTTGTTAACACCAATGTACAGTAATACCTATAGGACTTAAAATCACACTGGTGTATGCCAATTTAGTCCATGAAAATTTCCATGCAACAGATTTCAATTACATAAATTCAATTAGTTGGCCAAAACCACTAATTAATCAAATTTTAAATGTGCTGCTAAGTAAAATACACTGACTCTTATAAGCCTCTAGTACATTAAGCAGTTCTTTCTGAAATACTAAGACTTTTTACCTTTTCAATAAATCAGTTTTTCAGTACATTCCTTTTGGGAATTCACTGACAGTAAACACAAAATGCAAGATCAGCAAATTATAAAAACACTGATGTATATTCAAGCAGAGCAACTAATGAGTTATATAGTTCACTTCCAAAAGCAGGGCACTGTATACATTAAACATGTACACAATATTTTCTGTGTTTTTAATAAATAATTTAGAGTTGGAAGGTGAACTATATGAAACAGTTCAACTTAAACAGATTTTTAGTGAGCTATTTTTCTCAACAGAATTTATTTAGAATAATTCATGAAGCAACTTTTCCAAATTTTAAATTTAAGTATTTGTGTAATAATTCAGTGACAACTTCTGTAAGTGAAGGGTCAGCAGAAATTTCAAAATGATTTTCAATTAGACAGACAGCTTCTTTTCAGCCTGCAAATTAAATCTGAAAGTAGTATAACTCAAAACATATTTTAAATACAGAGAAAATATTGGAGAGCCAGAAAACTCACCTATGTAATGTAAGCAGTGCTATATCCATGAAAACAAAAACCAAAATAACACAAAACCAAAACAAACAAAACCCCCCACACTCCATCCGGGCTGCCCCATGTTCTGTCTGATTTGGGTCTTTCCTCCCCTCCCCCTCTTCTTTAAGTAAGAGTGCTTGGGCAAAAAATACACAGTGCAGTTTGTGGACATGCAGTTAACTAGAAATCAAATGTAGAGGTTAAACCCCTCTTTTACCCACAAATTGGTAACTTCTTATTTGTAGTGCTGAAAGTTGCAAGACACAATTGGGTCCCCACTGTCAAGTTTCTTAAAAAAATCCAATAAGATGACACGGTCTCTGCTGCAAGGAACGTTAACATCTAGAAATTTATCTAAAGCTACATGAATGAAAACAACCTGTCACCTTGGTAACTAAGGAAGAATAAAAAAAATACCATATTGATAAAAGTTATACTTCCATTGCTTAGAACTAAATGTGATTATACATTTTCTCAAATACATTACATTTTAAACAAAAAACTATTAATATGCTGCTTTAAGGAAGTCTCTCATGTTTCAGGAAAATATCAAATCCCATGAGATAGGGCAATGACTAATATACTGTGACTGACAGATAGTGAAAATAGTTAAGAAGGGAAGAAGTAAAACATGCAAGTCAGTTTCTATTATCATTATTTGTATGGTTTAACAAATATTACATAAATAAAACAAACCTCAAACCAGTCCCCAAAATTTTACTAGCTATATATTTGAAAATGCAAAGCCTGTCAACAACAAACCAGCAGTGAACAGGCTGACCTTGTAAGTATAAGAAGAGGAGGGGGCTAGAGAGAAGAGGAAAATTGCTTTCTATTTCAAACATACGTTCTCCACAGGAAAAGAGATAATTACTCACCTGTAATTACTCTTCTTTGAAGATATATAATTGCAACACATCACTGCTGAGACTCTGCTAGCTCAGCGGTGCTAGGAAGCTCCCAGACCTTAAAGACCTTAGCTGCAAGCTCCACCAGGGGGCAGCACTTTCCAGTGCTGTAGTGCAGTGGTTCCCAACCTTTTTGAGTATGAGGACCTCTTTTCAATGTCAAAACATTTCTTGGACCCACAAATGGTAATAACTGTTATCAGGGATTGACTGCAGGCAGTGCTGCAGAAGGGCAGTGGAGGACTTGGCCCCTGCCTGCTCCCAAGTGGTGGGGACATATGCAGGATGAGGCTGCTCACAGCAGGCACATACAATTCATTTATAATTTTAGAGCCCTCTTCAACATGAATCACTGGCTGGCAGTGGCTGGGGCTGAATCGAGCCTGGGCTGCCCGCCACTGGCCAGCAGCAAATGGGGCTGGATGTATTCACAAACCCTCTGAAATAACTCCGTGGACCCCCAGGGTCACCAGACCCCAGCTTGGGAACCACTGCTGTAGTGGCACTGCAGTGACACCTAGTGCTTCCAATTATCACTGCTTTTGAAACCAAAATTGGAAAATTGTGAAATTTGGAAAACAATAATTAAAAATTTTAAAGCAATGTTGCACCTTGAATGAAGGTGAGTAGTGTTTGATTATGGCTATACTGCTTCAGATAATGTTAGCTACATGTAAGTGATTATCTCTTGTCCAAAGACATACGCTGCGATGAATTCTTATGGCAAGTTTCATTTTACAACAGCATATAAACACCATATTGAAACAAACAGTAAGAGACAGACTGCAAAGGAATATGTATGTTAAATCATTTTTAAAATACTGGGGACAAGGGGAACTAACAAAGCTTAAAAATATGTACAGCACAGTTAGGAGGTTAACAAGAAAACTGGGGTACTCATAAATGAGAACTAGTTTCTGTAACACCAACAAGCCTGACTGATTTTTGCTGAGGCAGTGTTCAAACAGTGATGTGTTGCAGAAGCCATAGCTGTCCCACACATCATCTAGACTGTGGCTCAAAAAGAAGGTCTCATCTCATTCCAAAAGGTTAAAATAATTCTGTATGATACAAGGGCCTATGTAGCAAGTGTTTTAAGAACAATATATTCTTCCTAATCCTAATCATTATATGCTGCAGAGAAGATGGCTGTCAAAGCAAGACTATGAAATGTGATGGCAGGGAAGATGTCTGTGGGATTATTTTTGGAGAGAGTGGAAGTGTACATAGATGGCACTGCATAAGTCCTTTCTACTGACAGGTGGAGGCCTGCCTGGTAGATCTTCTGCACAGCTAAGAGGACTTAACAACACACTAGTCTGCAAAGACCAAACCTTGGATCTCCACCCTTTTAAGAGGCTTGCTGGGTAATGAGGATCCAGGCTGAGATTGAAATAGGGGGATTTGGTTTGGTGTGGTGACATACAGAAAGATTCAATCTAATGGAACCTGACAATGCCATCAACAACAGCACGGACGGCCACATTGGTATCAGGCAACAGGATGTCAGTTTGTTCTAGCAGTTCCTCTTCTGAGCTTATTCAGAACCTTTGTGACTAGAGATACTGGAAAAACAATCGAGCAAGAAGGAGGGAAGGAGACCCCTCTGAAGCTCATCCCAGGACCTGGCAAGTACTGAGTAATTTCTGCTGCATGGTCCACATTCAAATAAGTCAGGAACATTTGCCTGTGATGTGCCACAAACAAGGATACTCCCTGAGGCTTTTCAAATGCTTTTCTGTGACATCCAAGGAAGAAACGGGGAGGGAGGGAATCAAATGTTCAGAGTGAAGATTAGAATGCTATAATGCACACTTCAGTAAATTGAAGTGTTGTGAGACATTACTCCTCAACAAAACCTCAGTACTCAAAAGCTGAGGTGTCCAGAAAGACCAATCTCATATTCTATGGCAACCTGTAAGGCCACAGAAAGATAGCTAAGGAACAACAAGAAATTATCAAGATGACTCAAAGGGACAATAGGTACGTTGTAGTGAACTGCAGAGTAGAGCACAGCAACCCTCAGGGTGTTCCTTCAGTCAACCATAAGGAAGGAATTAATGGTTAGAAGCAACATGGTTTTCTGACAATGCAATAATTACCCCACTGGATCCAGTGACTTTGGAACTTTTATTTACTGCAGTGGCATGAAAATCCCATGCAAGAAGCACAGATCTGAGAATGAGAATCTTAGACAGCATGCATCTTTGGAAAAGCTCTTTTTTTTCCAGCCTCAGTCCAACTTCATCCTTCACAAGAAGTGCCCCAGTGACTTACCTCTGGGTATTTTAACTTTAGAGTTTTATGCATTTCTCGAAAACGACTGTACCGTCGGAATACTGTCCAGGTCTCATCCAAGACTGTTATCTATTGACCAAGAAGCAAAGAAAACCAAAAAGTTGTTGGTCATTAAAAAATAGGAAGCAAACAGAATTACTAGATAAAGCAGGCAACATTAGTATATAGTGTGCAACATTAGTACGTTGTGTAGCCTAGGAACTAGAAAAAACAAGGCTATGTGACAAATGGATTTCAAACTATTCAGCTGTTTTTATCAAAGTTAAGAATGTGGGTTTTCTACTGCTTTAAGTTTTTGATAAGCAAATTCATTACTGTTCCCTTCTTTAAATACTTTTTTTGCCAAGTCCATCTCTCATGTCACAAATATGATCAAATGCTACTTAAACATAATAAACATTTCTCCATGATATATCATATTTCCTTAGTAATAATTCACAACCAATTGCCTCTTTTTTTTTTTAATAAATGTCTCCAAGCTTTAAGAATCATCTGAATGCACTTACAAATACAGTTAGTTCACACCATAAAGACTGACTGAAGATTAAACAAAAAGTTTTTTATACTGAATAAGGTTAAGGCTAATTTGGACAAAATGGTTTATAATTTACCTAGATGAGGACTTTATTCTAATTTCTAGGCAAATATTAAACTATACCAGGATGTCATTCACAATGCAAAAATGATACATTGGATAGTAATTCAATAATGTTTAAGTAGCTATATTATTGTTCAGTTAATTGCTTTGTTTGAACTATGTATTTCAGGGATTATAACTGAGCAGTAAAATTTCTCTCTAGACTAGTATTCTAAATTTTACAAGATCTCAATCAAGAAATGACTTTTACCCCTTTTCTAAATTTCAACAAAAAAAGACAAGTCAGGAGGCCCAAAACGTTCATGGCCCTCTGGACTGCACATCTGTGGAAGAGCACTGATGTCAACCTGCCAAAGATGCCCCTCAAAGTATCTTGCTCTATTTCTAAGAACTGCATAGGTTTCAGGGAAGCACAGAACTACACAAATCAGACTGCCTCCAGATGACTATCACCTACCTTGCTCGATGCTAGACTGGGTAGAGCTAAGTCAAATGCAAAACTGAGAAGCTATGTTCTAACATTTTAAAAATGAAGTCATTACCTCTAATGGCTCTTGGGGTGGGGTGGGGTGGGGTGGAGTTGCTCTAAGTCATCACATGATTCCTTTTCTTTTAAAATTCTTCTTGGGTTCATGTTGTACCATAAAGCAAAAATACTCTCTCCACAGCCTCGATATTGAGATTTTAAGGGGCTCAATTTTAATTTTTGGTAAGATCCTAATATTATTTCCAAAACTCTACAATCCTACTAGATGTTAGGACATGGCATGGATGCATGCACGCACGAGGGTGGTTATGGAAAGCCTAATGTAACTTTTTACAGCCACTACATAGGGTGTGATCCAACTGATGTCAGTGGAGTCATTTACCTTACAGGAGTTGAATTGCTTTAGTGAGAGCGTAGCTTCCATAGCTGTACAGCCAATAAAACCTACAAATCCTCCCTAGAGCAGCAGCATATAAAGTTAATTTGGGCTGGAGTAGACAGGTCATTTCTGTGCTGCTGCAGTTCAAAAATGTATTTTATTTCTGAAACATATGGCCTATTAGTCCATATGCAGAGGTTGTGGGTAAAACTTTTGAAAGGCTTTCAAAACTTTCAAAATTTCCTGAAGAATGGGATTCAGGTTCCTAACTCACAATGTTGCTTTTTAAAATTGTATGATATTTTCTGCCACAGTTAATTTTAAAGTAAAGTAATTTTATATTCTCAGTATCCTTATACAGAGAATGACAACTAATATATGTTCCCATAACATTTTGCCATATTTTTATCATTATGACACAGTACAATACTATACATGGATTTAAACAAAACAGCAGCTACCTTTGGACTCCTGATAGTCTAGTCCAGTTAATTTTAACTATCTAGTCTAGTTATTTTTTTTTACTTTATTACAAACACTAATAAATTAATATTTCACTGAGTAGTCCAAAACTGCAGGTTTATTTCTGCTCTAGAGTAAACAGCGTTCTTTCCTACCTGAATATTATGTTTATGCAAAGAGGACATAACAATGTGGACTGCTGAACTTTTCTTCTGCTTGGTGACTGCAAGAGTAAATGATCTAATCAGCATTTTATCCCGATTTTCTACTGAGCCACTAATAAGAGAACTGTAGTCATTCTCTTTTGACATGAACCCAAACACACACTGAAAAAAGCATCCTATCCTAAAGCCAAGAGAAAACAAAATAAAACACAGAAGAAAGTATAGCCTATTGAATTACTTTTGTGAATTTATAGTATAGCGCAGTTACTGTCATTATGAAAATTAACAATTCAGTAACTCACCAGACATGCTCCTTGAAAGTAACTTCTGCAAGCTCTAGTTACAAATAATAAGTTACACTAATTTTACTTTGGTGGGCATTGCAGAACCAGATCAAGCACTACAGAACAAATCAGTTATAGGTAAATGAGCTGAATTTCTCTCTGGCCATTCTTCATCCACAGAATTATTACTGCTAAGTTTTGATGCTATTTTACAGTAACTCTTCTAGCATAAAAATCACCCTTTAGAATCACAAGGAGTGTCAGTCAAGAGGGCCAAATGGCATGGTAAGTGAAGGAGTGTGAAGAAGTGCTGAACAGCCATTCTGCAGATCTTTTCTTTGGAAAGAGGGTCCATCTCTGCCAGTGACGCTATTAATGTGCTCATCAAATGTGACTTTAACATGGTAGGACAGGTGATTCGTTTGGACTTGCACTCAATAGACTTTTGATCCAGTGGTGGAAAAAGCTGGATACCTTGCTTACATTTTTGTTTCTGCCAGTCTATGACTAGAGCATCTGAAGATCTAAAATTCAGTGGTCCTAAATCATACCTAGATTTATACAGGTCTCTTTCTTAGAAGCAGTTTTGACTAAAATATCAAGTAAAGAATTTAGAAGGAAGTGAGGATATTTATAATACTTCATTTACATTTATTGTATTTAGGAGGCTGAGATTGAACATGTGATATTCTCACTAAAAATTAGAGGTTAATGCCCTTCCTTCTGCCTCTTTCTACTCTTTACAGTTGTTTTTTGGAGGTCAGTGAAGTTCTTGCCTGAAAGAATCAACATTTTGAAGGAATCCAAAACAAATCTGAGTCTGGTGATACCTGGTGAGAGTGGAGGGATCATGTAAAAGGCCCATTTCAAAATGCTAAGGCTGCCCTATTTGATGGACAAGATTTTAAGACATCCTACACTAGAAAATAATGGTTTATCTTGATGATAAACTAAAGTTTGGCTAGAAGTGAATTGGTTTAAGGACTGTCTAGGTTAAAGGACTTATAATATTCAGACTAAGGTGCTGTCAGTTCCCCTGAATTGCTCACCTTTCTTTGATACCAGGGAAGGAATATATTTATTTTGTGCCATCAGATGACATTTTTTTCACCTTCTTTTTTTTGTTGTTTCTTCAAATTATGGCAATATCTAGAGTGTTAGCCACATAATAATTCAAACAATTGCTGATAAAAATGTATGTTGCCAAAGATTCACAGATGTAGCTTACTTATCTTTAGTTCAGTTTGAATTTGAATCAGATTTTGAGGGTTATTAGATGTAGGAAAGCCACAGCTGGAACTAAAATTTTTTGAGAGCCTCCAGCATTATGAGGGAGCTAAAACTCAACAGTCAGAATCCAGTCAACTGATGCCTTTAGCAGATGCACATCTCCTGGGCATGGAGAGACACTCACAGGCTATGTGTATGCTGGCAAAATAGTCCAGACTAAGGAGGCCTACTCCAGACTAATTTAGCCCTTGGCTACACTAGGCTTTGCCTAGTCCAAACTAAGAAATTTCTTAGTTTGGACTAGGGAAAGCTTAGTCTGAACTAGCTGGTACCAGGTTTAGTTCGAACTAAGGACGGGCAAGACACAAACTAAGCCTTAGTCAGAACTTTCTTACAGGATGGTAGGAGCAAATAAGAACTTCAAGTTACCTTCTTTCTATTGTTCATTATTTTATGTATTATTTTAAACTATCCTTATATTTCTCTCCTGCATGAAAATTTTCAGTTTTTTAAGGTCTCAATCTTTCTGCACATCTAAAAATTATTACTGCCCAATGCTGTATCTAGTGTTGTCTTGTCTGCCTGTATAGCACCAGAACTGCCTCACAGACACTCCTGGGACTGCCAGTTCTGATACACTACTTTTCTCTTTCTACCACCAGAGGACTGACAGGTCAGTGGGAAGTGGAAGTGCCTACTATGGCCAAAGAGGATGAGGGTGTGTGCAAAAATGTTTTTAAAAGAATCTCTCCAAGGACAGTCTGAGGTTCAGCAGTGGTCAGAAGCAGCTGAAGAGTTAGGTGATTTGTGAGGAGCAGACTGCACCCAGCAAAAGTGTAGGCTGTTGCTGGCAAAAACTGCAGCTGTAAGAGAATGTTACGGGCTTGCAAGGAGTATGTAGGTAGGCTACAGAGTCAGGGCTCTGCAGCCAGACTGCTGAACAGAGGGAGAGAGACCAGGAGCAGAGAAGCAGCAACTTTCTAAGCCCCATGTGCACTGGCAGCTGCAGGCAAATATAACAAAGCCTGTGGGGTGTGGCTTGGAGCCTAATCATCACCAGAGGGAAAATAGCTTGGGCAATAGCATGGAGTGGCCTCTAAGGAAATAACAACAACAAAACATGATTAGTGAGGGTAGAAAAGATAGTTAATTGCCTTGAATAAAGGAAGGATTATGGACCATAAAGAATATCCAGGTGCTAATTGCTGAGGACCCATAATTAGAGTTGCCACTTATGGTCTGTTGGTTATTACGTTTATTATTGGAACAATGTCAATGATGAAAAGATAAGGGTATAACAACAGCAGACTCCAATTCCCTGACGCTCCTGGGTCACATTCTCCTACTGTTCTGACCTGTGGAAGGGCAGTGACTTGCTCCTTAGCAGTTACTTGCAAAATGGCTGATCTCCAGAAAGTTTCCTGTTGGCAAATCCTTCAGCAGTCAGCAGAATGTCACAATATATTTCCTTGTGCTAATCGTGTAGATTTCAAACATGGATCATTTTCTGAAATTGGCAGTTTTCTTTCAGGTTGCTCTCTACTTCTCTCAGCTTCTGTATTGCTTGTGACACCACCATGAGCAGTGGTAGGCTCAGGAATGACAGTTATAGCTATTTGCTTTATTACCAGCTGCATTTCACAGTGTGAGAATGTTTTCCACCTTTTAAACTCTGACAGCTGTGCAGAACAATCTAGTAACAACTTGCCTGTGAACTATAGGCATTTTTGCATTTTTCTGTTATCTAGTAATGCTGTAACAAAGTAGCATTCGTACAAGAAATCCAAATATTAAAGAAAGATAATTGAAAAACCACTTACCTTTATCTCAAACTCATAGTGTTCATCTTTTCCTTGGCCACAAAGGACATAGCGCGGAATGCTAATTTTAATTGGGTCCTTGAGGTCATCTGGATTTGCTCCCAGAGAACGACAGACCATCCGCTATCAGGTGGATATCAAAAAGGAAGAACAAAGGAAGACTGGAATCACTACATTGAAATTACTTTGGTTGGCTAGAACGTGAAGATGCACTTGGACAAAGAAGTAGAGAAAAGAGCATAAAGGAGGCAAAGGTTACTTTAAAAGAGAAGGAATTCTTTGAGGGAAAATCCTCATAACTAAATTCACATTTCTTTCAGATGTATATGGGAAAAATTGGGATAAAGGTGGTTCAAATTTTGTTTACTGTTTCAAGACATTTGCCATTTAGAAGTAAATAGCAGTATTAAACTATTTGTTCTGACCTTGCATGAAAATATAAATATTTGAATTAAGACTTTACTACCAGAAATTAATATTTTTAATAGATTTATTTATAGACATCATGAAAGATTATAGGAATCTACGCAATCCTAAAATGATTTGTTAGATCTTTGAATCCTAAAGTGTTTTATAGTTCAATAAAGTACAAATAATACTTTAAACAAATGTCAAAACAGCTTCCCAGCATTTCCTTTAATCTTTGAGTAATAAGAAGTCTAATATGACATAGTTCATGGTCAGGACAGTAGAATGCTGGAGAATACAGATGTCTTTACAGATACGGCTGCAATGAAAAAGCACTCCTTTGACTAACAGCTAAACGGGATATGCAATTTAACAATGTTGCACTTTCCAAAGTTGTATAAGAATTAAATGTCCTGCAGTATGTGTGTCCAAAAATGACACAAGAATTTATAATTGATAAAATATAATGTTATTTTGGATATCATTAATTTCTCCATCTTCTGAGTTGGAAGAGTGCAGTCTGAAAAACTTGGCCATTTTACTTCTATTTTAAAAAGCAAGATAAATATACATTTACAATATAAAATTGAAAGCAACTTTGATTTTGCTGTCATTTAACATTTTTGCACATAATACCCCTTGGCCTCATATATTGGACAAACAGGACAGTCTCTACACAAAAGAATAAATGGACACAAATTTGACATCAGAAATCATAACATTCCAAAACCAGTGGGTCAGCATTTCAATCTTCCTGATCACTCCATTAATGATTTGCTAATTGCAGTGCTTAGACAGATGAATACCAGATCAAGGCTTAATTGATTGCATTGCTTCTGGACTTAACAGGGACTTACAAATCTTCTCTCATTGTAACAGGTGATTTGATGTCATCTTCCTCTGTATGCTGTTCCCCACTGTTTGAATCTTTACAACTGTTTTAATTTGCTGTTACAGTGTGATCTGATCCCATAACTTACATTTCCCTGCATTTATTCCCTCCCATTCTGTAAATTCCTCATTTTCAAAATGTTTGACAAAGTGCAATTCTCTCCCACGAAAGCTATGCAATAAATAATTGTTAGTCTTTAAGTGCCACAGGCCTCCTTGTCTGTTTTACTGAACCAGACTAACACAGCTGCCCCCCCTTGGAACTATACATAATGATGTTACCCAAAGATATCTATATTTATATTCTGGACCATGATCCATCTTTAATGTTTTACTAATGACCACCTGAGACTACAGGTAACTTTACTGTGTGTTCTTTGCTCCTGAGAAAACCAATAGCCTATCTAAGGAAGGGGTTCCCAACCCCTGGCCTGCAGGCCAGAAGTGGCCCTCGGAGCTTTTTCAAGTGGCCCATGTTCCTCTGCCGCTGGCTGGGAGACAAGCAGCAGGTGCCTATCTCCCACCCAATCCCCGCCAGCCAGAAGCTGGACTGCAGCCACACGGCCAAAGCTTACTTTTTAAAACCATAACCAAATTTCCAGCCTTCTAACATTCCATAATATCTGCTATTTAATGTTGATCAAAGTATTCCAGTTTAAAATGTCATAAAGATTTAAAAAATTAAATAAAAATTTAATTAAAATTTAATTTATTAAATGTAATTGACTATTTTTAATTAAAATTTAATTTTAATTTAATTAATTAATTTTTTTATTTAATTTTAATTGAACAGACTGGTAGCCCTTCAGGGTTTTAAGCATTATATGTGTGGCCTTTGAGCCAAAAAGTTTGGCACCCTCTGATTTAGGGGCTCTTATTTCTATGAAAAAATTAATCTCAGTTGAAACTGTTATATCCATTGTATTAAAATGACATTTTATTGTATTGTAAATTGATCTCTGAAACCAAAACCATCCTGTATAATTTTATTTTTTTCAAAGCAAAAAAGAAAGTAATCATCTGTTATTTTAGTAAGTGAAATGCATATTCTTCAGATGTGTTAGAATGACAGTCCTAGAAACCAAAGAAGAGCCACCACATTTTATGAGTTCCAACGCCTAAATGCCCCAATTCTAACCAGCACTAACTAGATCTAGGGGAGAGTGAGAGTAACTGTAGGTCCAGTCTTTAGCTCTCCAGCTTCATGGTCTCTCTGCTGCAACTGCCCACTTCGTGTTCGTTGAACTAAGACTATCAACTCCCCTATAAAGTCCTCTATCTGCTGAATCAGGCCATAGTTAACTTTTGGGTATTTACAGATGTACCTAGACACCGAAGCAAAAAAAACACCTCTCTCTCCTATTATTAATTTCAATCTTGGTCTTTGCCAGCCCTAATATTTTTAGAGAACATTTTGTCAAAAATCTCTTTAACAGAAATTTAGGTTTTCAACAAAATGAAATTCTTCATGGAATGCATCTGCTTTCTTAAACATTTTTATTTTTTTCATTTGAAAACTGAGAACCTGAACATAAAACGTTCTTGGTCAAAAGCTGAACATTTCACTGTTTTTTGATTTTTAAAAAGGAGTTCATTTCTCTGAAAGTGAAACTTCAGTTTAATCTGGCCATAAAAAAATACCACAGAAGTTACTCTTACTACGTTAAAATAGTGACAGGAGTGTTTATCATTTATTTATCTTTTTGAAAAATATTTTTTACTACTGAGAATTTACATACAGATAATAGTTTACAAAAAGTACTATGGCACCAAACATTAACTGTACACTACAAAATTCGGTAAAGAATATCCTACCAAATGAACACAACTTCGACAATCATCAACTTTTAACAAATAGCATTCAAATTACAGTGGACTAAAAGGGAGTTGGCATGCAAGACTGTTCTCTGAAAAGTGGAGAATTTACACTGCCTCAGATCTGAAGACAAATAAGATTATAGAAATTCTGAGATGTATCTAACAAAATGCAGGTATATATTAAAAGAGTTTTTATAGATTCCAAGAAGTGTTACATACAGTATGTATAGTCATACAGAAACCTTCATTAAAATAGTCCTCACAATTACCTACTTTTTAAGTACAAATAAGACTCACTTTGGAATGTCTTCTCAGATTATATATTTCCAACTGAAACATCATTGTGTTTTACTGTGTGAGCTCATAAGAATAAAAAACTGTTCCCTTGTTCAGAACTCCTGCATTTTCTTCCCCACTCCCATTTATTTGTTTAAAAACAAAAACAAAAACAAAAAACACATTTCAAATGACTGAAATAAACAAGTTTATGGTGGTTTTCTTGGGGAGGGAAGAAGCGGGGGCTTTGTTACTATAAATAATCATTACCCACCCTCTTTGTCTAATCACCTCACACCCAAACAACCTCACCTTTTAACCAGAATTTTTTGTAAATCTTTAAGAATCAGATTATTATTATGGCTTAAGATATAGTAGAAGCCTATGTACAGTGTGTTCAAATTAATGAAGAAACTGCATGGCAGCTGGAGAGAGACTTTTACAATTCAGAATTTCATATTAGACACAACTAGTCTTTTGCCAATGGCCATTTCTCTCAGATTGTGCAGAAAGCACATGCAACCAACTAATACATGTCTATGTACCAATAAATAAAGTCCAAAAACTTTTGCTCCTGAAGAGAAAGAGAGAAAAGTAGAGGGACAACAGTTATCAGGGTTTTCTTTTTTTATTTATTTTAACATTTGATAGATGTAAGAGAAGTACGAGGTAGATTTTACTATGATAGTCATGCCTATGGTTTACTGGACCTCTCGTGCCACTTTTCATTAGTTTGGATAGAGGATTGATAAACTGACAGACCCAGTCATACCTGACTGTCAGAACAGCCTCTTGGGCCAGCGGACAGTCACGGATAACAGGACAATCCAGACATAACTTTCAATTACATCAGTGACCAGATCAGCCCCCAGTATCAAAGGAACAGAACAGACAGTTTACATATGTTTTAATCCTCACCCTAACCCAAGACTATGTTGGCCATGGTTGAGCACCTAGCAGCCTTTAAATGCCTCGTAAAGCATCAGAAGTAAGAAAAACAGATTTCAAGCAAATACAGTATTACCAACAAAGGACTCGGCCAAACCAATAAAAAATATGCAATTGATCACATCTTGATTATGGAACAATAGTAAGCAAGATTCGATTCAAAAAACAGTCTACATCTCCTTTGCCTTTGATTTAAACTGCATGGACATAATTGCTGGATGTGGTCCTTTGTAAGAAGATAGGAAAGGAGAACAGGTGACAATTCCTGTTTTCCTCTGTGGTGGAAAGGCCAATTGCAGGAATGCCCCCATCTTGAGAAAACCACCACAAGAACATCTGCCATCTGGGATCACTCACAACTCAGGGTGAAAAACACCAGGCAGGTCAGTCTCCAGCTGACAGGAAGTCAGAAAGAATTAATGGGGGGTCAGGGCATAGAAACACAGAATATAAAGCTTGGAAGGGACCTCAAGAGGTCATATAATCCAAACCCCCTGCTCAAAGCAGGATGAACCCCAACCTCAACCCCAACACAGTGCTGCCTCATATAGCCAGGGGAGGCGCTACAGCCATGAGTGCCACTTCTCTCCAAATACTTCCTAACAAAAATCTCTGGCTCCAGTGACAAGGGCGTGCACACATATATTTGGAATATGTCTGCATCTAATCTAAGAGGAATTTAGGATCCTTAAAAGGAATAAACATTAGAAGAGGCCCTGTGATATTTCATGATGGTGTTTTATGAAGAAAGATGCAAACAGTATTAAGATTAGTGAGCTGAATGTTACCATGTGATGACTGACATTTAAACTGTCCCCCTTTAAGAACTGACCAAAAAATTAAACTCTTAGAGGGCCAACAGGCAAACCCCAGACTACCAATGCAAGAATATTTAGAAACTATGTATACATGCACACACAACATCCATAGGGTTACAAGGACACATTGCACATCCTATGAGGTTTCAATATATTCTAACTGACGTACAAGAATAGAGTAAAATTAATTGCTATCACAAATATGAATTTTGAGATTCAACTAACCACCACCACTACATGGATAAGACCTGTGGAATCAGGAGGCAAGAGAGAATTTTAAGCAGTAAGGAGATTCCTGTGAAGGAGGCCAGCTGGCAAGAGTGAGAAAGACACTAGCTAGAGTTTTCTGGTGAAGCTAGGGTAAGAGATGGCAGGAGCAAGAGTCAGCAGCAGAGAAGAAAAGGATGAAGACAGTACTAGAAAGAGCAGAGTGGCTGCTTGTGTCTAGACACTGATCCATTCACCATATCTGACACATTTTAAATTGATTTGCCTTTTCAGGAAGCTCGGGGTTCAATATACTACACAGAACTATAGAAAGCAAACCACAAACTGACTAAGATTGGATGTTGGCAAGATAGATTTGTATCCTATGGTAGTCTCTTCAGGACTCAAAAGAAATATTCTAAATTTTATTCTTTGCTTATTGTCTACCAGCAGTGATGAAAAGTACTTTATATCAATATCCATTAGGCTATTCACTTTTGTCACTTCTAAAATGTACTTGGATTTCGCCGCCTAGTCAAATACGTAATTAGACAAATGGCTTCTTCGTTTGAACTGAAAGTTAATTTCCAGATTTCCAAAGGAACATTTTGATTTTCTTGAAAAAATGATGGGATCAGTGTCAGTTGCGTATTGGTTTGTTTTGGATGGGGTTTAGAAAATCCAATCCCTGAATCAGATCTAACCCTGCTCATTTTAGAAAAGATGAGTTCAATTTTTGTTAAATTCTCTTTGTCTGGGACAACCATGCAGTGGAGCTCATTCAAACAGAATAACTGAATTTTGTCAAACTGGGATCGCTGAGGTAAAGTGCACAAAGAACTAGGAACTGGATAGAAAATCTTATCTTCCTGCATGAGTCCTATATGAGTTGTTGTAAGAACCAGTGATCTGTAGGTTACTTGTTCAAAATGGTCTTCTATTTTGACTGTGGTATAGAATAATACACGAACATCTCCTAAAGGGGGTTTATTATCTTCCATATTTTCATGGACAAAGTATACCAGGTCAGCTAAAGCACTCCTGAATTTACAAGACAACCGCACTCCATTTGCAAAAACTAAGTCAGTGACTTCTGATGTCCAGTGAAGTGACACCTGCAACAAATCCGCCTTCAGCAACTGGTGATTTAACCAAATGGCATCATCTGATGTAGTCATCAAAACACTCAGTAGATCATGACATATTCTCTGAGTCAAGTGTTTGTTATAGGTAAATATTGTGAGTAAACTATCTTCAGTACAACATACAAGTCTGATGCTCTGTCCAGCAAAACCAACTTCAATTTCTCTTATTATGGTGATTGGAAGAACATGAAAGATTGCCAACGAATGCTGGAAGTTGTTTTGTTCACTGACTGCTAAGACAACAGCATATAAAACAGACCTGAACAAAAGCAAACAAGCTGGTTCTGGATCAGGTTTCTTGCAATTGCCAACAGCAACCCAGTACACACCTTTTACTTCATCCATGCTGGCAGAAATTTGTGGTATGGCACAGATCACATACTCCAACAGTCTTTCAAGAGAACAGACTTGAAGTTTCAGTAACTCAGATGGAAAATGCACAAATTTTTGCTTTAGTACCAAATTCTTTTTCATTTCTTCATTTCCATACCAATAAACAGATCCTTCAGAAGAATCTCGTGTGTTCACACTTGAGATTTTTGAGGATCCACACTTCAGAGTATTCTCTATTGGCAGGAAGTTTTCTGACTGAATGGTGCTATCAGGATGAGTTTTGGCTTCATTAGTAGAATAAGATGTAGCCTTCTTACAATCTGATTTGATGGGTACATTTAGATGCAATGTTTTTAAAAAGGGCAAATTTTTCAGAAATGATGCCACTTGGGCACATTTCTCACTTCTATCACACATTTCAGCTAGCTCCTTTATTTGTTTAATAACTTGGGCACTATTAAGCATTTGACTACTAGCGTCTTTGTAAAGAGAAGAAAGCTTGCTGAAGAGATAGCCAAAGCCATAGCTCTGTTCTGGTTTCACATCTGAACATGGCACTTCTGCCTTTCGGGAGATTATTTTGTTAGTACCGAGGTCTTCGTCAACTGGCTGCTGAGAAATCTGAGAGTTACCTGGAATAGCGTGGTATACAGTGTTAAATGGATTGTTCTCTTTGGATGCTATTTCAGAAAGGATACTGGACTGAGAAAGAATTAAAGAAGATATGCTGTTTACGCTAATCTGCTCATTCCCATAAACTAATGGTTCCAAGGCAGACAGATGTTGTGAATGGGAACAATGAAATTTGGTTCCTGTAACGTCTCGATCCCAAGAAGTAATTCTTGCATTCCCAGAATGACTGAGAGTCACCATTTTATATTGTGAATGCTCAACACTGGCAATATCATGGTTTTCTGGAGAACCACATGTAACATTTTTATAATGAATTTTCACCCCATTAAAAATGTTACTATTTTTAGAATAATTCTGTTCACAATCAAACAGGCAATCAAAGCAATCCATTTCTGACTCATTTCTTTCATAGCCCTCTCCATTACAAACCGGAGGTGGGAAACCGATTTTTTCAGAAACAGAAACTAAGTTCCACATCTCTGGATATTTGTCATGTCTTTTGAGGTTTGCTGCTGTTGCATCTTCTCTGGTCAAATTAGAACCAATGTTGTCATCTTTAGATTGAAAAGGGAAGCTGTAATGTGGCTGCCAAGGTCGTCTTTTCTGTTCAAACGTCAAAAGAGGGAAATGGATGCACTTTTGTTTAAAAATATCTGTTTTCTGATTTAAAAATTTCTTGAATTCAGGTTTAATTTAGCTAGACTTGTGCATTCATTAGTTAGATTTTTGTATTCATTCAGAAATGATCAAAACTGTGAGACCAAATCCAATTAGAAAGATTGAGGTCTGATTCAGGAACAATCTCTATCTCTTACCCTAAACCCATCATTTGTGATTGTATGTATGTGTATGTACAGTATCCATTTCACTTTATCTAGTACTACATCTGGTTTCCTCAAAAGAAAACAAAGTTCATACGATAACTTATTTTCTATATGCCTTTAAAAATTTTGAAGATCAAAACCAGGATAAGAATAATGAGGAAAGAACTGGGTGGAAAAACATGGAATAGACAAATAAAACATTACTGTCCTAAAACACATAGCAGTAAAATACTTCCAGATAGTTTAACATTAAATCTTCAGGACATGTTCACAAATATTTGAATTATAGTACTGCTAATGTTATTAGGACTCTGATACCAGTGAGATAACTGGGAATTAGACATGACCAAAAGAGTAGTTTGACCAGAAACAGTAATTTTGCTCCTGATCATAAATTGTTTTTGTCCTATAGATCTAGGAAAGGGATACTGCTTCAAAAAAAGAATTAGGAGGAAAAAAGAATCCTTCACCACAAAAATATGCTATTCACATAAAGCAACAACTGTACCCAACATGCAAGATTCAGTTCTTTTCTTGTCTGTGAAAGCTTGCCTTCTCTATTAGTTATTAATCATATTGTGAATTTGAAATTCTAATTCTGCAGCTAAACATTCAGAAATTTAATTACTGAGCACACCATAATTTAAGACAACCATTTCATTCTGACGAAATATAACCTACCTCATATTTCAACTTGCGTTGAACAGTACCATTATGAAGCGTCTCATTATCCTAAGAACCAAAAGCAACACATGAATAAAAGTCTCCTTCTTGTAAAATTTAAGTAATTTATAACATAGCCCTAAATTAATCTGTTTATCTATCAAAAATAACCACCATCTCTCTATGGAACACCTAGTGGTGTTTAAGAGGCTTCTTTTCCCATTCCAACAGGTAATCTGACTTCAGCCTTCCCATGGTTTGAATCTTAACTGCTCTGATTTGCTGTTACTGTATGACCTGATCTCATGTTTGACGTTCCCTTACATTTATTTTCATTCCATTCTGTAAGTTCCCCCATCTTCAAAGCATCTGACAAAGTGGGATGTTCTCCCATGAAAGCTTATGCGAAAAGTAAATCTGTTAGTCTTTAAATGCCACAGGACTCCTTGCTGTGGGGTTTCATTTATTTATTTATTTATTTATTTGCTGACCTAGACTAACACGGCTGCTCCTTTGGAACTTGTTAAGACATTGCCTTACAGTTGAATTAAACTATTCGATTTACGAATTAGGAAAAGGGGACTTTTAACAAGGATGGTTCTCTCATATGCATTCATTTTTAAGCACGTATTATTAAAAGTATGCAGAATTCTTTCTGATAGAACTTTATGCTATCTTCAACATACGCACAATAAAGGCAGAGAACAAAATTCTTCATGTTACTTTGCACAAGATAACGGCTTTGGTGTCATTTAGCAAATGCCTTCATTGAGCTCCACACATCCGAGAAGAAACTTAGCATTTGCAGGCAGATTAAGATGAAGTTCACAAAAAATAAACACTTAGAATAACTTTGCTTATTATTCTACAAGGACAACATGGAAATATTGGATGAAATCGTAGCCCAACTGAAGTACATGGCAAAACTCTCATTAACTTCATGGAGCCAGAATGTCATTGCTTGATTTTAATTAGTGACTGTCCATACAGTGATTTAGTGGGCAGCAAGTGTGAGTGTGAACCTACGGTGCACTACCTTGCTGCGCATTAAATAGTTGTGTTCATTTGCTGCCGCAAATTCTGTAGTACGCTTTGATACCCTGCTGTTTGAAACCACAGTATTTCAACCCATAAATAGCTAACCATCAGGATATAAGATCAAATTCCTCAAAAATAATTTGAAATGTATTTGTTCTGCTCTTCACAAATAAAGTATATTTAATACACTTCATAAAGTGCATTTATTTCTATTATTTGATACACCAAATTACACTAATCCAGAGGAAAAAACGTGGAATGTAAAATCTTTTAAAGTACCTTTAAAAGTGATGTTTCCTAGCTGACTCTGCTCACCTTTATAATTTCTGTAGACTGAGACAGGTCAATGTTATTTTCAGAGGTATGGTGAATATTCTGAAGACGTCTCTGCACTTCTTCTTCAATTATTGAATTTATTCTTTAAAAAATGAACAGCCATATAATAAAAATACGTATTCTTAGACCATCAATAAGGGTATTTTAAAGCAGTGGCTCTCAACCAGGTGTACCCATGCCTCTGGCAATATATAGAAGTCTTCCAAGGGGGCACCTAAACAGCGCTAGCAAAGTCCATGCCAACTAAAACTTCATCCAGACAAATACTTGTTTATATGATTCTATGTAACACACACTGAAATATAATATTTATATTCCAACTGATTTATTTTATAATTGTATGGTAAATATATGATAAGTAAGCAATTTTTCAGTAACTGTGATATGAGACTTTTGCATTTTTGTGTCTGATTTTTAAGTAGTAGTTTTTAACAGAGGTGAAACTCAGGGGTACGCAAGATAAATCGGACTCCTGACGGGGGTCAAGTTCTCTGGAAAGATTGAGAGCTACTGTCTTAATGTGTTTTTTGCACAATTTATACATCTTAAGCATTGTGTATCTTTTAAGTACAAGAGCATTGTAGACAGACTTTATTGCTCCCAAAGAGATACGATACTTTCAGCAGTTTTCATTTAACTTAAAAAGGCAAAAGAGTTAACAACTCATTGAATTACAATTAGCATACCCCCAGTTAAGCATCACATAAATTTCTTGCCTTCATTCACAGGTTGCATTTGTATTTTACATTTTTTTAAATGCAGCAGTTCCCTTTCACGGTTTTTCCAACATGCAGACTAACAACATTTTTGGCCTTCATTCAGAGTGAAAGCTTCAAAAGTTTATACTAATTATTGTGTGCATAAATGTAAAATGAAATGAAAGGGAAAATAATAGAATTAATTTGTTTAATGTGATGGTATGCTGCTTCCCTTAATGCAATTTTATTTACTTTGTCTTTTTTAGTATGCAAAGGCTTAAGTCATGCAGACACCTAAGCAAATCAAAACAATTAAATTTGGGAACGATTTAAAATAAATATAAGCTTAAGGTTTTTTCAGGTACTATTCTAATACAGCATACATCACTGAGAAGCTACTGATCATAAAACATTTCAAAGTGGTAAAAATAGAACACATTTCTGTCTAGACTGTAATTAAAGTACAATTTTGATTATTTACTAAATAAAGACCCAATCTTGCAAATACTTAAATACAGATCAGAGTTTGGAATGTTTCAGTGCTACTTCAACATCATCATTTAAAATCATATTAGGTATGAATAAAATCAGTATATGTACCTTTCATCAACCAGTGGATGAAAGTGGGACTGTGACTTTGAAGGGCTGGTAGGAGAATTGGTGAGAGAGACTCTTTCCTCTACTGTTCCATGATACCCTTTTTGTACACCATCACCTTCATATAGCTTCTGCTTCAGAAGCTGAATTTCCTGGTCCAGCCTACAAGTACATTTTAAAATATATTTTAATGTCTGTATTTAAAAACAATGCGTCTATCACCTGTGATTTCAGTTCCCTGCTTGAAACATACTGATTCCCAAGAATATTTGCCTGTAGACAAGACTGGAGATAAGTAGGGGGTGGCATAATTAATTCTCAATCATACCTCCTTATGGTTATGTCCATAGTCATGAATATTAGTAAATATTATTTTATTGATGAATAGACAGTGAAGTATATATTTATCATCTGAACACCAGACTAGAAGAATTTTAGCTAAATAAGCAACATCTATAACTTTTAATGCAACTAATGTCTCCATTAGCTTGTTAAAAAGTTAGATTGATTCATGAGACTGGACCTATTAGAACCACTTGAAAAACCTCACCTCATTTTAAAGCTCCATCAATGATTTCAATTATTCTGCTGTTATGCTGGAAAAATTAGTTCAACTCAAAAAGACAATACCACAATCAAAAAATATAGAAAATATAACAATGCACACACTATTTATATATTTAAAAAAACCCTTAACTTTGCACAATAATGTATTTAAATTTCATTATTTGCTCAGGTCTCTTGTAAATCAATCTGCACATGTATTCTTAATACAGCCTACAGAGCTAGATTTTATTTTTAATGACTTTTAAGGATCATTTTTCCAAAACACAGGTTTCTTCATATTCTCTAATTCTGGTTGATATTTCACTCTGAAATGCTTTAAGTGTCAAACACTATATATAAAAATTTCATAACATATTTATTGCTTTGGCATAACATTTTAATTCAACTAAGTAATCACTCTTCTGATGTAACAAACTAAATTAGCTTGTATCTTCTCATAGACTGGATTGTGTAGCCTCTCCTGACCCTGGTACGATTTTTTACTTTAAAGTAGTTATGTTTTTACATCTGTAATTTAAAAATTTAAAAAAAACAAACCAGAAAACTGAAAAAGATCATCACTGTGAATGAAAGGGAAATTGCAAAAATTTTAATCTTTGTGGCTATATCCTCTATTTGGTTCATGCTCTTCAGTCATATATAGCCTCAAATGTGCATTAAAGAATTTGCTCTGCACATCTTGAATTAAGTACAGAAAAATTAAAAGGCAAAAGGAATAAAATAGATTGGGAAGAGGATAAATGAAGCTCTCATTTAACTTTGAAAGGATGTATAACTATGGAACTATGGCCATAAGACACTGCTTTGTTTTGACCAAAAGATAACTTCTCTATTCTAGTAATGTGGCAGCAACTAACATCCTGAGAGACAGTTTCTCAGAGACTGATTATCTGGCTATGCCAACCTTCCTAGTTTCAGTTACATTAAAAGGAAATAGCCTATACTTTGTTTCCGTCATAAATGTCTGATGAGCAAAATGCATTCCTCAAGGCAAATAAGCTTAAAATTAATTCATTTAGGCGATATATTCACCACTTTGCAACTATATTACATTTTGCTCCCTTAGATTGATGTGGGTCCACTTACTCAAAAACAAAACAGGCTTTAGGGTGGTGCCTATGCTCTATTACTTTAGTGGTAAGTAACAATACTATATCAATTCATACACAATTTTGTATGCATTTTTACCCTAATAAGAAGTTCATTTATTGTCACTATTGTTTGCCAGCCGTTACTGCCCCCAAATATATTTACAAATAGGTGAGAGAATTTGGAATTACAATAATTTAGTAACAAGATATGAAAATGGGAACAAAGTAGTTGTATTACACTTTAAATAACTGACATTTCACTGTAAGATGACCTTTTATTCTTAAATTACTTTAACCGAAAACTGGACTTAATAGTGTTGAGACAGCTTATACAGATTTGAGTGTCTCCTTTTATATCCAGATAGTCTAAGGAGACAACATGACAAAGATCCCATGCAGCTGGATAATATAAAAGACAATGCAAAACATATTATTCCTGATTGGGATTTAGATAGCATTTGAAACTGCTGAAAAAAAACATACAAATAACAATATCTACTAAACAATAAAAAACAAAAATGCTATTTGCATAAATGTATGTGTATTGTATTTGCATGAATATATGTGTTTCCTGTATCACTGCCCAACACCTGCATTCAAAAATGGAGCTTCATTTAGTATGCGATGTCTCCACACATAGGGCAACATGAGCATCTTGAGGCATTTAATCTTATTTAATCCTAAAGTTCTTGTATTCCACTATGCTCAGGAGAGGTCAAAATATACTTTATTTAAGTATCTATATGCCTCATTGTTATATGGAGCCCATCAACACAGTGGTCTCATATTTTATACTCAGACTACTTTACATCAGTTGCCAAGGTGGTTTAAAGTGGTGATAGTGCAAAGAGAATCTGAAAGTATCTTCAGTAATCCACCAAAATCTGCATGTTACTAAACAAATGGAGAGAGTTTCAGCAAGTACCTAAGTGATTTAAGGGAACCTGTAATACTAAATCTCTTTTTTGGTAACCATGTTATCTTGAAGCTGTTGCCTTTTCTAGATGACCTGTATATTAACTCTGCTCCAGCTTGTCTGTCTATCTGTACAGTATTCCCTATGCTATCTCACTGTTCTCCAGAAGGTGGCATTATGGTTATAGGTTAGCTTCCAGGCAAGTGATGTTCATAGGTTTTGATTTGATCTACTTTTAGTCTTGATTGAAAACATAAATTTTACACACACACACACACACACACACACACACACACACACACACACACACGCGACCTTAAAACCAATGCACTAAAATGGAGAAAACAAGGAAGAAGTAATTCAGAGTAGTCAGACTTCTTGTACAAGGCATTTTAAGCACTGTGAATGCATGTGTTTGCAAAAGGTTGGCTGGCCACTGTATGTGCTACACTTTGGACCTTTTGCTTTCTGACTACTCTCTAATTTTAAGTTACACTAAGTAAGTAGCCTTTGGTCACTGTCACCAAAAGTTATTCTTTATTCACTTGAGATGAGATACCCAATATTATCACCTCTTCATTTATATTTTATTTAGCTTGACTTCTATTTATTTTTAAAGATGGAAAGCAATGTCTCTGCATGCACCTAAACCACTTATGAGACTTGTTGCTGTATAATGCATGGTTGGCATCTTGCTCAATTGAGCTTTCTACATAGGAAAAAGCCACATCCAAATAACGAACTTAAATACTGTGATGATGGACACAAAAAACTCTGCTGATGGAGATGAGATAAGCAGCTGACTAGAATTTCATTAGAAGGAAAGTAACATAGTCTTTAGAAAGAGTTCAGAACTACACACACTCTCTTGAGGAGACAACTACCCTAAGGGCACTCACTGCAGAACTGGAATAATAGGGAACAGAAATCTCTTTTCTACGATCTAAAATCTAGACAATACTCACCTCTTTATGTATAGAGTATCTTAAATTGATAGAAAACCCAAGGAGTCTAGTGGCACTTTTAACAACTAACAAATTTATTCACTGCATGAGCTTTTGTGGGAGAAAATTCCACTTTGTCAGATGCTTGAACATGGAGAAGTACAGCTGAATGCGAGGAAAATAAATGCAAGGAAGCATAGGTCACAGGATCAGGTCAGACTGTTACAGAAAATTAATGCAATCATTTGGATTCAAACAGTGGAGAATGGCATATTAGAGGGAGGTGAGGAGAAAAAGGAAAGCAAAATTAACTATTGTAATAGTAAAAGCCCATAGGCCCTATTTAACTCTAAGCTGATGCTGTCAAATCTGCATATGAATTCCAATTCTGCAGTTTCTCTGTGAAGCTTTGATTTGTTATTCATTTGTCTTTCTTTTCTCCCTATTCATCTGTACTCCTCTATTTTCAAGCATCTGCCCAAGATGGATTTTCTCCTATAAAAGCTCATGTGATAAATAAATGAGTTAGTCTTTAAAAGTACCATAAGACTCCTGATTTGTTTTGCTGAACCAGACTAACATAGCTACCCCTTTGGAACCTGTCATCACACAAGGCAGGGGTGGACAAAACTGGCTCATGGATGGGCACCAGCAATTTTACGTTTGGTTGCCAAAGGGCATTCTTCCATTACCTTTCTGCAGTGGAGCTAGGTGACAAGCTACTAAAACTGGTTGCCATGGTGACCAGAAACAGATTTACCAAGGCCTGATGCATGGTATTAAATTTATGATACCCACAATTCTCACCGTTCTCTATCCTGTTCCAAGGCTTTTTGTTCAGCCTCTAGACTAGCCTGCAGACCTGCCTGTTCACTGCAACTGCTGTTCAGAATTGCAAGTTTTTGTTTTTGCTCTTCAATTTCAAGGTCTATTGTGGAATGACGTTGCAAAGCAGAGTGTCTCCTTTCCAACTTAGCAACTGCTTGTTCCAGTGCCTCTCTCTGCTGCTTTTCCCTTGATTCAAGAATTTCTTTTTCCTTTTTCCGAACTTTTTCTTCTTGACGAGCTACATTGGCTGTGAATTCAAATGTTTCTTGGAGCTGTTGCAGTTGGTCAGTACTGGCTCTATATTGTGCAAGTTGTTCCTCTTTTTCTTCCATTTCTTTCTCAACTTGATAAAGTGTCTTGTCTAACCCTAGCAGGCCTCTATCAAGGACTTCAGAAGCTCTCTGTTTTTCTTCCAACAAAGCTGGCAAGTGATTATTTATCAGGTACTGAAGCTGGCGCTCTTTATACTGAAGCCTGTATTCTGCTGGCTTTATCTTGTCAAATTCTTCAACCGTCAATGCAGAATCCACAACATTTTCATCATCTTTCTTGATGAGGAGTAAGCTTTCTTTGTGTGCATATTTTAAACAGTCCAGAGTTTCATGTTCATCTGCTACTTCCTTTTCCAAATTATTCCTTTGTTGAATTAAGTCCTTCTCCAAAACAGTTAACTTTTCTAATTGCTTTCTTTTAAAATCCATGAATTTATGCTGAGCTTTTTCTAATTCTTCACAGTCTTCATCACCTTCAGATCTGGCCTCCTTAACTCTCAAGAGAGATTCTCTAATATCTTCAAGCTCTCTTTTCTCTTCTTCAACCCGCTGCATATCCCCTCTTTTGAGCAGCTGTATCATGACTTGTTTCTCTCGAAGCTGTCCTTCTAGGTGAGCCACTTGCATCACCTGTTCCCTTTCTTGCTCCTCAAGCCTCTTTTTTTCTAATTCCAGCTTGATATACTGTTCATCCTTTTCCTTTTTAAGCTTTTCTAGTTCTCTGAAAATCTGCATTTTCTCAACTTTTTCAGTATGATTAAGTTCTTGCAAGCGTTGGAGCTCTTCTTTAACTCGAGCAAAAATTTCTTCCTGTTGTTTCTTTTTCTGAAGTTCTATCTCCTGCTGTTCCCGTAGTCTTTCTTCTTCAAATTTCTCTTTTTCGGCCAGCAAGTCTTTTAACCTGCTTTCAATGTGAACACTTCGCCGTTTCAGGCTCTCTTCCTGTTTCCTGATTTCCAGCTGCACTATTTCTGTTTCTTTCCGCTGTGACTCCACCTCTTGCTGCATTCTTTCTAGTTCTGCCTTGTCAGACTTTTGTTTTTCTTCCATTTCTTCTATCATTTTCCTAAAATAAAATATGTATAGTAAGTATATGAGATTAATACCTTCAAAATGTTCTTTCCCGCTAACACAGTTAATATTTTCCTAAAAGTTAATAGGGTTTGGAAGAGGATCTGAAAAAAACACAAACCAACTTGAATCCTTTAAAGTGACCATTTTATGTTGGTCATTTTTATATGCCTCATGTTAGGAACATGTCTTCATAATTTATAGCTTGTATTTACCTCTGGAGAGAAACAGTTATATCCAAACTTCAAGCAAAGCTTTACTTGAGAAGCAGATACAATACAGTATAGAAACACACTGAACTAGTATTAAATTATCTTAAATATTATAAGCACATGAAATTACATAAAGTCAATTCATGTTAGCAGAGGAACAACGTGTTCAAACCACAGTAACTCTGCCCTATACAATAATATTCATGCATCCCTGCACTGCAGAATAAGATTCAGGCATGAACACAATGATTAGATTAAAAAAAATGCACATCCTCCAATCTTGTTTGAGACAACTGTTTTAATCCATCAAATTTCAACCCTTTGCAGAACCTCCTCCTGAACTGGCACCTTTGGTTACAAGTGGGGGAACATGTGCTGTCTCGTAGAGACAAGTTATTTTCTTTTTCTTACACAAAATATAAATGTCATCTCAGTTTCTTCTTTGCATGGGGTGGGGCGGTGGATAGGACAGAATTAATTATGAGGAAGTGTAAAAAAACTATTTTGTTACATGTGTCTATCTAGTGCAGTGGTCTGAAGATAGCATAATGACACTGAACAGCCAATCGCTTGCCCCTGAATAAGTAAAATACTCAAACTCAGACAAAACAGGAGAACCAAAGGAAATTCACAGTGAATGCAGTGAGGAAGGATGACCAAGTTGGTTAGGGCAATAATTTAGAGTTTGGACTTCAGTTCCCAGGATTTCCTTTGTGACCCTAGCAAGTCATTTTGCCTCTCAGTTTCCTATTTGTAAACTGGGAACAGCAGAACTTACCTGCTTCACTGGGATGTTCTGAGGATAAATTGATTAATGATTATAACACACTCAGAGACACAGATTATGTGGGACATAAATACTGCAGATGAATAGTAGAGAGAAGTTACCTTTTACTTTCTAATTTTTCCAGTTCCTCTCGTTGTTGTCTCTCAAATTCTAGCCTAATTAAAAAATTAGGGAAAAGGCATGTCATTTCTTGAAACTTATTGAATAGAAATAAACCACAGTACATTTTACTTTATGGCACTTTTTACAAGTTTACATTAATATCATGACACAAATTTTATAATAGCTTCCTATGCTCTAGAGTAACTGGAAACATTTCCTTAAATATGGCCACCAATTAGATTTTGTTCTGCTAGGCCCTTGTATGGAAGCTGAAAAAGTAAACCAAGTTCTTGGGGAAAAAACTATTTAAATAGTAAAGTTAAACAAGACAGATAAATAATTAGCACAGCTTCTGTAAGTTAACTATATGCAGACACGGCAATCAATATATAGAAATTGAGTTTCTCTACCTTAGACAGATTGGTCCTTTTACAGGGAACAGACTGCCACAGGAGGTAGAGAGAAACAAAGTGATCAATTAAGGAAGGAACTGATAGAAAAAACGTCAAGAGAAAAGCAGTGAAGAATATTTTAAAGCCAACAGCCTACCTACAAAATTTGCTTTTCTTTAAAAAAAGCAAACGTTCACACGATTAGCTTTGCTTTATGAGAAGTTACTTTTGCTAGGTTCAAATACTTCAAGCAACAGTCAATCACATTCCAACTCTAAATTCAACAGCTAGTCACATAAATTAAAGTTACTTTTTCTAAGCATGCATTTCATGTGCCAGTGATTCAAACTATCATGTTCCTGTGGCTTATTAATGGGGCACAAACTTGAGACAGGTAAAGGTTTTTGAATTTCAAAAGAATCTAAATTAAGTGCAAGTTTTTTTTATTAAATTCTAAATAGGCAAATAATTGTAATTCAGTCATTGTAATATAGCTAACAAAAAGAATATCAGGCAGACATGAAAAGAAACGTGGTATAATCCCATTTCAGGGCATCAAAATGTTTGGATTTAACAGGGTTTTGGATAATTAAGCATGTTATGTACTCTTTTTCCAAATATTGCTGTGAATATTATGTAACACGAGAAGTGTCAGGTACCTAAACTTCTTATACACAATATGTTTTGGGTTTTTTTAAAACTATTTAAAACTAAATAAAATCAAATATGGAGTGAAAGATTTATGCCAAGAGTCATCACCTACATCTTTTTAAGAAATATTTCCAAATTAAGGGCTCGGTTGAAAAATACTAGTATAAATGTGTAAGCTATCCTGTACCTAATGCTGCTTCCTATAAGTTGTACAACTGCTCAAAAAAGAAAGGAAAAAAAAGAGATATTGTATACAGCAAGTACACCCAGAAGATAAGATATATGGCAACAGTTCCTATTTATATTTAAATAAAAAGCTAAAAGACTGGATTTCTTGTACTCTAGGTACTTCTGTCAGTCAGTTTAGTATAGCACAAATCAAAAATGAACCACACAACATTCCATAAGCCTGACTTTAGTAACTATAAAACAAAATTGTAACAATTCCCACCTTCCCTACATATCATCTCTTATACTCAAAAGCTCCAGTAAAGAGGATGAGAATGGCCTAAATGTTGACAGGCATGAATTATTATAGAGCAAAATGAGGAACATATTACTAAGAAATAGAAACCTCACAAAGCAGATCCTGTCAATAACCTGCCTGTATTCACATCAAGGGCATGCCTAGCTAGTGTGCCTTTGCTCATCTCAACTTTCGTAGCATGGTACAGGAAGAAAAGAAGCCTATTCAGAAGATAGATGCTAAGGTATCCAGCACTTTTTAAATGATTGCCAACACCCATCCAGAAATACAAAAACCCACAGCACATCACAAGACACTGGCTGAGTATGGTCCTGATGGAACACCAATTAGCAGGCAGATTGCTATAATCTGCACTAGCTTTAGCTCAGAAACAGGGTTAGGAAATAACCTTAAATGCAACACAGTCAAATGTCAAGGTTATAAAAAGTACAAATTAGAACAGGGGCATCTAGCAGGCAAAAAGGATACAACTTCTCTGAAAAATGTAAGTGGAAAAACTACCTTTGGTATCAACGAAAGATGACCATCCAACAAGAACTGGGAATCTCAGCAGACTATCAGATTGTGGACACAGATAATGCACTGTGGGAAAGTATGTCTAACAGACAGGGACAGATATCATTTTGCCATATTTCTCACTGTTTTCCTCCGTATCACCTCTGGTTTAACAGGACTGAACCTGAGATAGTTAATGCTCATCCACATTAACATCTCAACCAGACACTGGAAAAGAAACTCAGATGTACTGTCAGGGTCAGAAGAGACAGACAGATGGATACACATACTAAGAACAACATAAACCTGCGCTTCCTTATTAGTGGACTCATACACATTACTCAAGAAGTAGGACAAAAATGAGCATTTGAGAAATGTCACATAAAAGCAACCTACAGGAAGAAGAGCAATTCCTCTATGGAACAAGCCCGTGTTTAAAGCAGTACTATCAGCTCTTGCCAAGATCAAAAGCATATCAACATAATCTTATGGTCAATGGCAACAAAAACAGTTAATAGATCTAATACCAACACGAATACTTTGAATCTAGGTGTGGGCTGGTGTACTGATGATTTTAATGGAGATCAGTTGAAGATCTGGGCTCTGACCATCATGTATCACTAGGTAATAGTAACCAGACTGACAAGGGAGAGAGAATTCTGACACATCTAACTACTGTGACTAATTGCAACAAACTTGTCAGCAATGAGTTGTAACATTTTCTTGAGCACAGGTCATACCAAAGACTCTTAAATGCATCAGGCTGCCAGCTTCTCATAGGCAATGTTGACAATTTCCATCAATACGAGAGCCAGCATTTCCCTTCTGGCCTTAATCAGCAAGTTAAAACAAGGTTTCACATCCTCCCAACATTTTCAGTACTGCAAAGTGCCATTGATTAAAAAATCAAGCAGAGGATGACGTAGCATTTGTCTTCTCAAGATAAAGATGCAACAAGTTTGGCCTGAATCAGAGTGCAGTTTCACCATAAAGCAATTTCCTTTCAACAGGAAGTACTCAAATCAGGAGTCACCAAGGTTGTCTCAAACACAAAACAAAACTAACTGAGACTTCACAAAAGCCATCCTAGAGATGAAGAACCCTATTTGCCTTCCCACATAACTACTGCATAGAAGTATTTAAATTCTTTGTGAAATTATCAGTTTTCTTCGGAGACCTCCGTCATCACTCTAGCTCTTGTTTACTCCTTCCTCTTTCAGTTGTTGCAGGCCAGCTGCAAACCTAGATGATTCTGAAGCCAAAGCCACAGACAGGAATGTCCAGTGGTCACCTCATCAATGGCTGAGGATAAATTACTTATAGCATTCCAAAACCTCAATTCAGTGACCCTTCGGAGGAAAAATTTTCTCCCTCAGAGCTCTTAAAAAAATGCTGTCTCTATTAATTTCCCAAGAGAGGCCAACAAAAAGGTCAGTTGAAGTTTGAATGATTTATAGTTATTTGTTTCACCTGCTTTATTACTTGAGAGTAGCATTTGGAGTGTGTTAGGTAAACTAACTAAAACCACCATAAGATGCATAAAATGTATACGAAAAAATAAATTTCACCACTACCATCATATCTAATAAGGTTCATGTCTATCTCAATTTTACAAGCAAAGGCCCAGTAACTTGGCTTTTTTTGTAGTTTGTTTTTCTTCTTCACTGAAAACATCATTTCATTTCCTCAACATGTCGTTCTACTCATGAACAGTATCAGAAATGTTGAAAAAGGAAGAAATTGTACAATAACTTTTAAATAAAAATGACAGATTAAACATCAGAAGCTGCCCTTTGTTCTTTCGCACAATTCCCACAATGGAATTTAATCTGATTCATTTAGCACTAAATGGACACCATCATCCCTAAAAAAGACGACTTTCAACACACTATATAGTAACTAAATACTTACAATGGGGACAAGCAGCAGAATAAACTAAACTATGCCACTAGCACAATACTCCGACAGCTTAATTTAAGCAGCAAAACAACATGGATTTTCACTGTATCTAGGTAAGACTGAGTCCTGGCAAGACTACGAAGATGGTACAATGCTAGTTTACACCCCAATTTATATGGTTAATAAAAAAACTATATCTATCACAAGACCAAAGTCTTTAAACAGTTTTAGCGTTACAGTAAAATGTAAAACTTATACAAGATTCACAAGTGAAAGTAGAGTTGAATGACAATGGATCAGAGAGAAAAGGTGGAAACAGGCAGAACAAAACATTTTGGATGTTAAATCAAAATTTTATTTAATATGACCCTATGTTTTATAGATCAACAACAAAAGTAAAACTGGTTCTGCCTGAAGGCATCGTAACTGAGCAAAGAGAACTCCTAAGAGATTACTTAGGACTGTATTGTTATACAAAACGTTAGCTTCTTTGAAGCACACAAAATTCTCACTGTGTGAAAACAGCAAAGAGAAAGCATCTTTTCGATTGGAAAAATACAGAAAATATCTCCACTAATCATTCAATGTTTAGCTACGGTTATCACACAGTGGTACCTGGGATAATGCAGTTACAGCTTATTGCAGTGGTTCCCAACCATTTCAGGCTGGGGACCTCTTTTTAACAAAAATAATCTTTTTGGCCCCCCGGCTGATTATGTAATCAGGCCTGCATGGGCAGACTCAGACCCGTGCCATTCTGGCAGCGCCACTGGGACAGCCAGTGACCAGCGCTGCCTCCACCATGGCTGTGCCACTGGGGAGCCCAGCCCCTGCAGCTATGGCCCCCTGCCCTTTCCCCTGCCAGGGAGCCACTGTGGCCCCATCACCTTGCCAGGATCCGGCCACGGGAGGGGAAAGGCAGCCCTGGCAGGGAGCATCAGGGCTGTAGCTGGATTCTGGCCCCTATAGGGAGAGGCTCCACAGACCTCCTGCAACATGTCCGTGGACCCCCATGGGTCCCCAAGCCACAGGTTGGGAACCACTGGCCTATTGTATAGATGGATTAATCTTTCTTGGGTAACATTGTTAGTAAATGTTGAACTTTTTAATAGTAACCACTAATTTAGACTACCGGTACATTACTGTTGTGCTAGTAAACCTGGGAAAAGTTCTGGTTCTGCAGCAAGGAAAAAAAGAAAAAAAAGAAAAAGAAAACAACTAATTTGAAGGAGTTTTCTAAATAATGTAACAGTGATTCTCAGTTTTAAATGTAAACAATATATTCAGCACCATGTTAATCATTAACACCACAAAATACATCTTCAGCTAGATGACAACTGCTTTCATAACAATGTACCAAATTTGCACCTTTGGTTCGTCTTATTGTCTAATTTTGCTGCAGTATCAATGCTAATACATGACATGTCATGCCAATGAACTGAATTCTTGAGCAGATAAATAACTGCAATGTTGACAAGTATGAAGCATTACAATTAAAAATAGCAATTTACATTTTTCATCTTTTCTGTTCACTGAGGCAATAGAAGTAATTCCCTATCTTAATAGTCTTTCTACTCTCTTTCACATCTTGTCTGTATTTTATATCCCATTCCCCTTTTGTATTCTCTTATGTAGCTCTTCTCTGCTTCTCCCATCCACTTTCTTTCTTTCTCAAGTTCACTCAGTAGGCTTTGTTCTAGAGGGGTATAGTTTTCAGAAGGGCTCAATCGACTTAAGAGTGAAAGAAATTGCAGGTAGCCTTGAAAGACCCATATTTGAGCATGGGCTCTTCAAAACAGAAAAACATAATGGATACATACTTACTGCATCCATGTACTAAATGCAAAGCTTGGCTGTCAAATGAGAATAAAACAGCCAATGTTGTAAGTGTATAACTACCTAAAGTAACCTATTATGAAAACATACAGTAAATTCTGGTAAGCGTTAGGATGTCAGGAGCACACTTTGAAGACACATCAAGAGCAAGAAAGCAAGCAATCTTACCTGCATTAGTAGCCATTAATGTTTAATAAGCTGCCTATTCAAAGCTCTTTATACTACTCTGCTGGATTTACATGGCACGAGAATCTAAACAGCAAAGTGTTTACATTTAAAGCATTTACATTTAGACTGGAAATAGAAGAAAAGGTAGGACTTGCTGTCCATCCCATTCCAAGGGCTATTCCTCCCTGACAGCAATTCTACCTGGTCCTTAAAATTAGGATACAGAACAGCAACTTGCTTTGAAAACAAAAGCTGATTAGACTAGCCAGAACAAAATGTCTTCAGATCAATTTCAGGTCATTACAAGTTTTATTAGAATCCAGGTTTTTGTTTTTTAAAGTACTTGCAGCTTTATACAGACTGCAAGTGAAAGCAATATAATCTTACAAAGGAACCCCACATAGCACAGGTAACTTCACAGAGGCAAGCGCATGACCTTCAAATGGCTCAGAAACAGGAACCCAAGTTCATCAATGGAGCTAGCAATAAGCAACACTAATTTATCAGCAGCTGTTACAGAAAATGAAAACAGAGACCCACAGGCTCTTCTTCTATTGATTGCCCAAGATGCCAGAAGTTGTTTATTACAATATACAGAAAACACAAAGTTAGCTATGGCCCTTATATTATGTATTGGTAAACTAAGTGAGGACCAAGAAAATAATATGCCTGGGAGAAATCAGTCAAAGATGGAAGGGAAATTCTTGTCCAGGTATTGGGATAGAGAAGAGAGAGATCTGGATACATATAAAATTTAAAACTTTTACATTTTAATATGAACTACATTTATGAACCCACCAAGAACATGTTCTCATACTGATTTCCACTTCTAGATTTTCTATTTGCTGGTTTGGAAATGTATTCCCAAATGCTTATGTACTGTGCTACAGACTATCTGCACCTTTACAACATAAAAGGTTTGGAAGCCTTTTAAATTAGAATGCTTTATTTCAGTTATAACATGAATTTTTAATATTCATTTCTTCTGAAAATGAACTGAATAGATGAAGGCATAAAACATGCAATGAGAGAAGTTTTGATTAATAATGGCGTTTCTCTGCTTGTTCAGCTGTAACTTGCAAAGGCCTTGAAAATACAAAGTATCTTAAATGCATGAATGTGGGAAATGAAAATGTCTCTCTAAGTTCTTCCTCCTTATGGGCAAAAAAATAACTGCAGCTTATGGGATGACCAAGGACATGACATATTTGATCTTCAGGGATAATCTTACCCTGCTAGCAGAAAAGGCTAAAGGAAAAAAGAGCACAAGGATGGTAAAAATCTCTTTTTAACAAAGATATTTATAAGATACAAGTTCTTAACTATGCAATATTCATCTAGAGAGTGCCCATTTAAATCAAAGGTAACCCAAGATGACAATTTCATTCTTATGTTTTATCACAAGATGTCTAGGTTGAAAATAATTTGTAAACACTGACCTCATGACATGAGTCCCATTATCTTACACTGACACATTGTTTTGATGCTGCATCTTCTCTACAGTCTTCCCAGTAGCATCAATATTGAACTGTGATAAGTGTATAGGAAATAACTACAGTATATAATCCCCAGTTGCAAATCATCATAAAAGGATTGGTGAACAATAAGGATAATTGTGTGAATGTGCCTGAAACACATGTAGATATATTTTCAAACAGGATGACTAGTTCAGATGTGGAGCTACTGGATGTTCCCCACCTTGTAAAATTCATACCCTCCATATCTGCTCATTAACCTTGACTCCACAATGGTGGGTTTTGCAGTTAATCAAATGTCTCATAACTACAGCGCAGAAATTAAGTTTGCATAAAAAGGGTAACCATGCATTTTACACAAAAACTGTTAAAAGATGGATTCTTTTCACATTATAACAGGTAATTTGACTTCAGCCTCCCTCCGTATGCTGTTTCCTAAAGTTTGAATCCTTACAAATGCTCTGATTTGCTGTTGCAGTATGACCTGATCCCATGTCTTACACTCCCCTGGCATTTATTTTCATCTAATTCTGTAAGTTCTCCCTCTTCAAAGCGTCTGATGAAGTGGGATATTCTCCCACAAAAGCTCATTTGATAAATAAATCTGTTAGTCTTTAAGTGCCACAAGACTCCTTGCTTTTTTTGCTTTACTAGACTAACACGGCTGCCCCTTCGGAACTTGTTAAAAGATTAACCTTGCAAAGTGAAGAAAATGGCAGAACTAAGGACTTTCTATGGAACCTTAATTTGGCTTTTATTTGCATACACATTACGATAGTCTTTGTTTACAAAGTCTCATATTTAATTCTCAGGCAACTTTAATTCTGGAATTTCCTAACTTCTGAGCACTTGATTTTAGAAACTTAATAATGTTCTTTTAACAGTTTGTGTATATTTTTCTACTTCTTTAAAAACAGCAAACTTTTTTTCTTGAACTTTTTAAAACAGAAAATCAAATAAATACATTACAGAGCATCATACTGACATACACAAAGGTCATCAGTAGGATCAGAACCTTTAAAGCCACTACATGCTAATGGAAAAACTGAAAACAGTAGTAAGTTGTACCCTTTGTGCAGAAAAGAACTAGAGGGAGGGGGATGAGATGTATACTTTGCCAGTGGGTTTTGCAGGTATTTGCTGACAGAGGACCTGTGAGACGCAGGAACCTTGGGATCCATTCTTGGTTACGACAGGAAGTGTGCTTCAGCTGCTACCAATAATTCTGCTCATTACCTGCAAGTTAGACCCTTCCTGCTCCATCCCTTCCAAACTTACCCTGTGCCAGTACTGTCTCTTTCCCAGGCTGGCTCCTCCTCTTAGTCAAACGTCTTCTCTCCTTGGGCGCCCTCCATCTCCACTCTGTATGCTTTTCACCTCAGATCCAACCTCAATGATTGCCCTGTCCTAATCTTCAACTCTGGACACCCTGTCACAGTCTTCTGCCTTTCCCCAACCCACTGCCCTTCACCTGCCACCCCCTTTTCTCCTACCACACCCAAGCTTGTTACTCCCCATCTTCCTACCCAGCCTGCCCCAGGACCCCCTTCCTGACTCCTCATCTCATATTTCTCTCTTCCTCTCATGTTCCCCATTCCCACTGGCTCTGAGCCTCAGTCTCCCTCCCCAGACTCCCCATCCAATCTCAGTGTACCACACCCACCCAAGCTACTTCCCTCTCCCCATTTATTCCTAGTTCCAGTCTCCCACCTAGCTCCTGCCTTGGCCCCCAGCCCCAGACGCTGTGCTCCACCAGTTGCAGTTTCCCCTGGCCTGTTCCCAAACCCAGGCTCCTTGCTTGACTAGAACCAGGTTTCCCCAGACCAGCTCTCAGGCCTAAATTCCATTCACCCTCTCATCAGTCAGCAATTTTGGTCTCTGCCTTGCCTGAGGCTGCAAATCCAGGCAGCTGCCCGCACCACAGTCCTAAGCCCAGGTGGCAGGACACCAAGAGCATGAGACAGAGTCTCTCTGCTCTCAGTTATGGTGCACTGCACAGACTTGGTACCAGCCTAGCCCATAACAGCCCAGATTTACAATAGCAGAGAAGTCCTGCTCAGCCTTAAGCTAGGCATGTGGACAGAATCTTCAGCTTTAGCTGCTAAAATCTAAGTCTCGACTATGTGTGTATGAAATATGCTTTTATCAAAGGCTTATAACTTGGTCAAATTTGGGCAGATTGTCTCTGGAACAGGAAATACACTGACAGGAGGCCACCCCCTGCCAAATTTTGAATCTCTACTCAAAACCATGGGGCCCCTGCAACTTCTCAAGAGGAAAAGATCTCCCATTGTTTTTAAATAGGAAAAACAACTTATTTATCCCAAACCAAATCTCAAACAGCTGAACTGTTTTGACTGACTGTTTCTAACCAACAAGAAAAATTACAGCCCAAACAGTTTTGCAAAGCTTCAAGCAAATGAAACAGGGTCTTAACAGCCTCTATAACAGTGTTGTGCAACCTCACTAAAGAGCAAAATTATCATCTTCACCTATCTTTTCAATGCAAAGATCTAGGACATATTGAAAACTGTGGACACAAACCTGACATCAGAAATAACACTGAAAAACCAACAGGGGAACACTTCAATCTCCTGCTCACTCCACCGATGATCTGTTAATAGCCATACTCAGGAAAATCCAAGCTTCAAAAAGAAACTGCAGAATTGGAATTCATATGCAAATTTGACTCTGAGAATTGAGGGCTGAATAGCTCAGGTTTAGAAATCTTTGCTTTTCAGAGTTCCGGCAGTACAGTGTATATCCATGCAGCAATGAAAGCCTGGGGTTGAGTCTACCAAACTTGCATCCCACATGCTAACTGCTGACTATTGCTCAGTCCCAGGATCCCCAAACCCTGGAAGGCTGGAGGCTCCAAGCCTTGTAAAGCTGGGACCTGTGGTCTGAGCCTCAGTGCTTTCCCGTGTGCATAAGGCTCCACATTGTCTTGGGTCCAAGAGTCTGCCATATGTATCCAAGAGTTCCCAGCTGCCAAGGAGCAGCACTGCAGGCAACCAGTGTTATGCCCAGAAACACTATTACTGCCTGGCCAAGTACTTTTTTGTCCCTGCTCTGGTTACTCCTCACAGACAGTCTCCGACCATGACAGTGAAGTTGGTGACTTTACAATGCCCAGGAGTCAATCAAATAGCCAAATTATCTATATAGGCCTTGGCAAAAGCCTTTAAACCCAAGCAAATAGGTAATCACGGGCTAACTGCGGTGATGCTGCCCTGTACTTATCAGGCCTTTCAAACCTAGGGGACTGTCTCTGTACAACAAACTTGCTTCTTCTAAAAAAAAAAAAAAAAAATCTACCCTTCCCTCCCTTGTACGGATATTATTTTCAGCTGCAATCCTCTCTTCATCTAGAGAAAAATCAACCTGTTGAGGCTCATTAAATTCCTTCTGACTCTCACTTCAGAGTGGACTCTGGCAAAGAAATGAAATTTTCAAATACATTGTCTGTTACCTTCATATGGCAAAGGACTGAGGGTTTCTCCTTCTCCCTCGTACCCCTCTTGCTGTCCAAAGACAAGCTACTGTGTTTCTGGCTGCAAGCTATGACATTAGGCTGCTGACAAAGCCTAAAAGACTGTTACCTATTAAAATATCAGAAGGAAGCAGATTCCTAATTCATACAACAGCACCCTTAAAATCTTTGAATTCGAGGTGAACCTTAGCCAGAGGCACAGTCAAAAAGTCATCAGACAAAGTGAAAATATTTAAAACTTTAATCAGAAAGTTTGCCTTCCCTCCACACCAGAAACTTTCCTTAACCCAAGTGACTTGGGATGCTGCGACCCTCCAGCCCTTATAATATATATGCCATTTACTCTAGCGCACTTAATAAATTCTTCGCTACCTCCCAAGATTCAGTCTTTAAAAAGCTCGTTGGGTAAAATACCTACTCTCATGCTGTCTCTGAGGCAGATGGAAGTGAGGATCATGGTACTACCTTATACTTCTTATATTTAGGGCATTTTGGTTTTATGTGACCAGAAGGACCAAGGTGACGGCAAACCACCTTCCTTCCTTTTTAGTAGGGGCTTTACAATCTAGGCTCTCTCAGGTTTCTGTAGTGGGTCCCCCCCCCCCTTTTTTTTTAAATTGGTTTTAGGTTTATTTCCAATTCTCTCTTACCCTTGGTGACACAGGGATTTTCCTTCCTCTGTGATCTGAATCCCCATAAGTCCTGAGTGAACATGTTCACCAGCAATTTCTGCAATTCCTTTAAAACTGTGGAAGGGTTACTGTTGTTGGTTGTTGTCACACATGGCTGCCCCATCTGTAACTACCCATAATAATTGTTCCTGTCATCAGACCAGACAGTTTTTCATAATTACCTTTAGCCCCCTCCATTATTCATTTTCTCAAATAATTAAACATAAAAATGGGCATACTGAGTCAGCTCCATGGTCCATCTACCTTAGTACCTTGTCTCTCAACAGTGGCCAATGCCACGTGCTTCAGAGGGAATGAAGAGAATAGGTAATCATTAAGCAATCCACCCCACTACCCATTTCCAGATTCTGGCAAACAGCAGTTTTATGCACATGTTCAACATGAGTGATATTATCAAACTTTTTGAGATTTACACTTCAACTGACCGATCTTGGAAGTAATCAAACCTTTGCAGTACATTTTTTGTTTAACTTTGTATACGCCTAGGCATTAACCTCCTCCCTATCTTTAAAAACGCAGCTGGTTTTCTCAGTTAATCTGGTCAAGGGGCTAGGAATTTTCTTATTCTCTGGGACCTTAGTTATCCCAAGCAGTTTTTCAAAGGTGGACAGGTACACTTCAGTGCAATTAATCTCCTTATTAATTGAGCATTCTCCCACTTCCTAGTGCTGGGGGTAGGAGTACATTCATAGGTTGGGGAATCCCTCCTCTCTCTACTTCTATAATAGGGTTAAAGTAAGGGACAAAGAGGTAAAGCAGTAGATCCTATTCCTTTTCCTGACTTGGGTAAATGGCCACTCTCTAGCAGAATCCCCTCTTCTCTTTGGCATAGACAAGCAATATTCTCCCAGAAAGTTTCCTCTGCTGCTTGGTTGGAAAAATAACTGCTTCAGCCTCTCATTTCAATCCACTTTAAACACCTTTTACATGCACGTAACTTTCTCTCTCAACACAAATGTTAGCTATTGAAAAAGCAAAAAACACTACCACACTTGTTCAATAAATCACTTCCAGGACTCTAGTAAAAACACTGAAGACAACCTCAATCATGAAAAGTTTTATATTCTGTTCACTTAACTGCTGCCACTAACAACCATCATCAGCACACTTAACTGGAATCATCTATAAAAATGATTCACCACACTTTAAACGAGCCCCCTATTTCAAACAACGCCATTTCCATAACCTGAACCATTGCAGAACATCTATTCGTGCTGGTTGAAATTAAAGGTTTCATGTTACGTTTGCAGGTAGCAAGAGGTAGCATGTGTTGTGGGTAGTATGTTTGTGCTGTAATACAGACTTAGCAAAGTCACTCTTATGGTTGCAACGGCTAGGTGAGGGTTTGAGACATTGATTTCCTGGCCTTATTAGGCTTATATTGATATTCCATGCACCGGTGCAACCTTAATTGCTTTGCAGTTAAATACTGTATTTGTAGAGGATGTATTATATACACGTAAATCTTAAAGAGAAACATCTTGTATGGCATGTTAAGACAAATGGAAAATTTGCTCCGTCACAAATTCTATTGAATGGTCTTCTCTGCACTGGCAGAACCTGCCCTATGAATTCCACATGCTGTAATTTTAATAGTGTCAAAATGCTTGGTGAGAGTGGCTGTTCTCTATAACAATAATTGTTCTTAATTTGGGGACCTGGGCTCCAAGTGGGACTGGCTGCTCACTAATGTAGTAATGTTCTCCTCCTGTGTAGAGTTGACATTTCGGTTTACAGGTAAACTTTTCAGACTAAGGACTCAAGTGACTTTAGTAGCACCTTAATAGCTCAAGTCCGATTTTCAAAAGTGATTTAGGAGCCTGAGTCACCTGAGAGTCTGAAAATTTTATCCTACGTCATATGGCATGTGCATCAAGTTAGTTAATGAACAGAACGCCATCTGAATTAACATTTAAAAATACATTTAAATTAATGTTTTCAAGAATCAATTATTGCTATTTGTATTATTACCGTTTGGAATATACTTACCCTGGATTATAAAGCATGACAGTTGAGAGGTTCTCACAAGATTTTGAAAGATCGGTCATAGATAAACTGAAGGAAGACAGCAGGCCACTCTAACAGAACACAGAATTACAAGATCATTACTAGTGTTACAGAAACACTGCTGTGCTTACAGAAATATTATTTTTTCTACTTGACAAAATCTTGGTGAACTATTTTGATGTGAAGCAGGGCAAAAAGTAACTGAAGTGGTGAATGTTGAAATGTATTAGTAACAAAAATTATTAAAAATATTTCAATGCCTGAATTTTTCCATTTAATCTCACCTTCCTTTTTTCCCTCAGTTTGGCAGCTTCTTTGGGATGATTAAAGCGAAACATATTGGTTCTACCAAGTAATATAACAGCACCTGGCAGGAAAAACAGACACACACAGAGGTTTACTGACAGCATGCTGTATCAAGAGATGCTAAATAATTTTTAGTCATCTGACAAGAGCACTGATTTCAACACCATAAGACAAAAAATAAAAAAGCATTATTCTAACAACTAAGGTTTCAAAAAAATGTTTAGTAGGAGCTATTGCTCTATTAATAGTCTTACTATCTACCTTGTTGCTCCGTAATATTGCTTTAAAATACACGCATTATGTCTTTTACAAAATATAGACTAACCAAGGCTGAACCATTTTATCCACAGAAAAGAGGCAAGCATTGGAGATGGCGGCAGGAGCTTTCTCACACTGCTTTACTTATATATGCTTCAAGACCCATTTGGAGAGACTTCTATGGTTAGCAGACAGTTCAGTCTCCAAAACATTTAACTTCTGCACTCCTTTCTGAAAAGTGCCAGTTATTGCCAAATGTAAACTGCCCACTAGTCAACACAGGTGAAAACACATACCTAGTGGCAATGACTTTCAATCACTAATGATCCGAGACAGAGCTGAATCAACTACTATGCATGCAGAAGACTCCATTATCCTGTCATCATTTCCACTCTCAGTCATTCATTCCTCCAAGGATACAGAGGTAAATACTGATCCAAAACACATCATTATCCAAAATAGGGACATCTGACTATGATACTAAAAAGCTATATCATGAACCAAAACCATGAATAGCTCAAATTATTCAATACTGCCCCATTACATGCAGAGAAGTCAACATGTTCCGTGTTTAATCAATTACCGAGGACAAATAAAAAGGCATTTCTGGGAAACAATTGCCAGATTTGCTGGACACTGAGGTCAATTTTAATAATACTCTAACAGCTGTGTTGCCAATGGAAACTCTTTTCAGATAACTGAAGATTTATTTTGTTTTATGGCTAAGAAACCTGCCAGCACTGACAGGCAAATCCCGAGGATCAGTGTGACATTAACTTGAACAAGCCAATTATGTTAGGATCAAATTCTGCCTTTAGATATGACTATTCCACCTGATTTGAATAATTTGCCTCACTTAGAATATACATTGGTTTTTACTGTGATGACAATTTATGTTCTTCTATAATTCTGAATAAAATCTAAGCGAAATTCTGGGCCCAGTGAAGTCAATGGCAAGACTCCCATTGACTTTGCCGAAACCAGCATTTTACTCCTGGTGTATAAGCAACAAATGGCTCTACTATAGTTTCCTATTAGACTTACGGTTACAGAGCTGATGTAGACAATATGCTGGTAATGAGAGCAGCACATCTATTGGCCAAAATATTATACAGCAAAAATGGAAAACAGAGATCCTCAGACAGACAGGTTGCTCTGATCATTGTTAATTTTAAAAGGGATAGCCGTGTTTGTCTAGTCCAGTGAAAAAACAACAAGGAGTTGTGTGGCACTTTAAGACTAACAGATTTATTTTTTGCATGAGCTTTCGTGGGAGAAGATCC